>OU343219.1:3124148-3705262 GCA_910596185.1 Chrysanthemum makinoi
ATCTGGTCTTCCCGTTCCCAAGTAAACTCAGGACCTCTTCGAGAATTCCAGCGAACCTTCACGATAGGAATACGGCTTTGTTTCAACTTCTTGACCTCGCGGTCCATGATTTCTATTGGTTCCTCCACGAAATTGAGTTTATCGTTGAGTTGAATTTCTTCCAATGGAATAACGAGTGATTCGTCCGAAAGACATTTCTTCAGGTTTGAAACGTGAAACGTGTTGTGTACGTGACCAAGTTCTGACGAAAGATCAAGTCGATAAGCTACCGGGCCGACTCTGCTCAAAATTTTGAATGGCCCAATGTATCTCGGGTTCAACTTCCCGCGTTTTCCAAATCGTTCCACGCCTTTCCAAGGCGATACTTTCAACATCACTTTGTCGCTAACTTGAAATTCTAATGGTTTGCGCCTAACATCTGCGTAACTTTTCATGCTTCTGGTAGTTCGAAAGTCTGTCTCGGATTTGGACTATCTTTTTCTGTTGTTTCCCCGTACCATTTCTGGACCAGTGAGTTGTGCGTCTCCAACCTCTGCCCAACAAACAGGTGATCGGCACTTTCGACCATAGAGTGCTTCAAATGGTGCTGCTTTTATACTGGTGTGATAACTATTGTTGTACGAGAATTCGATCAATGGCAAATGGTTAGCCCAACCATTTCCAAAATCAATCACACATGCTCTCAGCATATCTTCTAATGTTTGAATTGTCCTTTCACTTTGACCATCGGTTTGTGGATGATATGCTGTGCTCATCTCTAATTTGGTTCCAAATGAATCTTGTAATGATTTCCAGAAGTTTGAAGTGAATCGACTATCTCTGTCGGAAATGATGGAAATTGGTGCTCCATGCCTTGAGACTATTTCCTTGACATCAAGTCTAGTAAGTTGTTCCATGGAATAAGTCTCTCTAATTGGTATGAAATGGGCTGATTTGGTAAGACGATCAACGATTACCCATATAGCGTCGTAACCTCCCGATGTCTTAGGAAGTTTCGTGACGAAGTCCATCGTAATGCGTTCCCATTTCCATTGGGGAATTTCTGGTTGTTGGAGTAACCCTGAAGGTTTCTGATATTCGACATTTACCTTAGAGCAAGTAAGACATTTGCCAACGTACGTGGCAACTTCCGCTTTCATGTCCGGCCACCAATAAAGTTTCTTGAGATCCTGATACATCTTATCAGTACCTGGGTGAATAGAATACTTTGACTTATGCGACTCATGCATAATCAATTCTCGTATTCCGCCATAAAATGGTACCCACATTCTATCCTTGAAGCATAATATTCCATCTGCTCTCTTTACAAAGCCATTTGCATTATCGGGCATACCATAAAGCTTTTCACTTGGTCGGTTTTCCTCCTTGAGTGTCTCGATTTGTGCCTCGAGTATTTTTGATGATAAAGGTGAACTGATCGTCATTCCTAATGATCGGGCTCTTAAAGGTTTGGGTCTTTCTTTCCGGCTAAGAGCATCAGCCACAACATTGGCTTTTCCCAGATGATACTTGATTTCACAATCATAATCGCTGAGTAATTCCAACCAACGACGTTGCCTCATGTTAAGTTCCTTCTGATCAAGAACATATTGTAAACTCTTGTGGTCCGTGTTAGGTCACTAGTTTTACAACACAAGCTTATATAAGAGATAAAGAGGCGATTGAACAAGTATCCAAACACACACACGATATAGAGTATACGGTTATGCGTAGAGAGTGAGTGAAAAGAAAACTTGAACAACCAACCTTCAAATGAAGGTTTACATAAGGTATTTATAGGCAAGGAGCTAGGGCAACTCACCTACTCCTTCCCTTTCTCCTATGGGCTTGGGCCTAAGCTCATGCGCCTTCTACATAAGCTTAAGGCTAATAACAAACATAAAGGCCATACTAAGCTAACTATTACATATGAGTAACTAACACTTGAATAAGGTTTAGGAGTGATTCCAACAATCTCCCCCTCAAGTGTTATTACATATGAGTAACCAACACTCAAGTGTTGGTGATGAAAACGGTGAAGGCGTTGATGTAATAGTAGCTTTGACGTCTTCTGACAATCTTCTTTCTTGTGAGAAGAATTGCCTTGATTTGAACAATCTCCCCAGTGTAGAGAGATAGTTTACTTTGAACGGTTATGCTTTGACGTCATCATTAACCTTGTTCTTTGATCATTGTTCTTTGTGGTGAAAGTGATAGTATGTTGTTGTCTGCATCAAGTCTGCCTCAGGTCTGCTTCGCTGCTACAAGTCCTCCACGTCGTTCTTTAACATGCTCACACGCTCTTTGACGTTGGAATTCAGTACTGATGGAGTTCTTTAAGTCTTTAACTTTGTAGATTCTCTGTATTGACGAAGAATCATTCTGACTGTTGTGTTGCTTTAGGATAGAACTTCCATTAGTGATGATGTTGGCGTGAGTATGAGAAGAATCTGCACGATCATTCCGCTCCAGAGCTTCCATAAGAAGAAAACATTTAAACGGTTAGTAATAAGCGGATTCCGGCACTTACAAGTTTGAACTTCGAGAGTGTTAACAACATAGTGTGAAAACACAACTCTAATTCTTACAAAGGCCGTTCCTGAATCGGAGTCCCACAAGTGAGATAACACGATGTACCGAAGTACACCTACGATTCAGATGAGTCTCTGAGGTACACCGAAGCATCACCTCACGAATGTAGACCGTTTGAGACCACTAAGCGCAATCCACGGGGAGTTGCCGAAGCGACCTGCTGTCGGGCTGTTAATGTTGACCCTGACAGGAGTTTCCATTCATTCACTGAGGATCACAAATGTGAACCTCTCATAAATGTTCTCGACAGATTGCTAAGATCTGTGAAGGACTCGATATGAACCACTGATAACCTTATTATAGATCATCAAGTGATTAAATGTCAAGTGTACCTAAGAGATCTTTTGATGAATCTCGTGGCTCTAGACTCAATAGTGCGTTTTGGTTTTCCTGAGCGGAGACTAGGGA
Organism: Chrysanthemum makinoi; assembly: GCA_910596185.1. Taxonomy (NCBI): domain Eukaryota; kingdom Viridiplantae; phylum Streptophyta; class Magnoliopsida; order Asterales; family Asteraceae; genus Chrysanthemum; species Chrysanthemum makinoi. The sequence continues at coordinate 3,127,128 of OU343219.1, forward strand.
GAGGGTCTCCTTCTTCAATACCAGCAATCTCTAAGAGAAAGCCGATAGTTTACGTAGGGTTCCCAGTGAGAATGAAACAAGCTTCTGTTAAGAGAAACTTGAGAGGATAAGAAGGTTTAGTGCATGCGTCCATGGGTCCATGACGACTTCTAATCTACAATACCGGCGTCACAAAGTGACAACCAGTAGCATATGAATTGAACCCGGTTCCTGCCCTAAGTTGAATAATCTGGAGGGCTATTTCTTTTCACCCTTTTCTTTGCATTTCTTTTTAATTCTTCAACTCCTTCTTTCTCCGATTCTCATTTTCTCCTTTTTACAATCATACCTAAGGACTTCTAAATACTAACTATTTGTGGTGTCCTGAGGTAGATCCCTCCGGCTCTGGCGGATCATAGGACGGTTATTCCTAACCTTAGTCACCTTATAACTCCATGACTAACCTATGTTGCCATAAAAACCACTGTTGTGAAAAATCTCTCAAAGTGTTTGTGAATGAAGAACATTTTAGTACCACTGTTGAGATAAGATTTTGCATAAATACTCCCCCTCCACATGTGCTTAAGAGTTTTAACGGTTAAAATGCACAGTGAGGAAAGAGCGCGCACATTTTTTGAATTGATTCACTCAAGATAGACAATCCCCGCGAGACGGTTATGTGGCATAGTTAAAGAGTTGCATTGTCAGCTTTTAGGTGACAACTAGCTCTAATAACTACCTTGAAGGTGTAGACAATCCTCGAAAGGTCGTCAAACCCGTCAGAGTTCATGTTTATCAAGAGTTTCTCGAATGGTACATTCTACTCAGACAAGTCCTTTGCGAGACACGTTTACATCACTAGCGAACTAGCTTGAAATTATTACACGTCCAGGACAAGTCTTTTCGAGTTACTAACAGTTAAGCATCGTATCATTATCTCAAAGTTTTAGTATTTAAGATTTCATCCTAGAGGTCTCGAACATAAAGAAAAATATAGGTTAAGTATGGTACTTGTGTCCAAAATATAGTTTAAGGGTGGTTTTCGGCAAAGTTTAAGTAACCTTATATAATTCATTACAACTCCGCTAGACAAACGGTCGGACATTTTGAAAAATATGCTTGGCGAACTTACTTTTACTAGAAGACATCACTTTATAAATAGTTCTACATCAATGTTAAAAACAACCTTCAACATGGTCACTTGTTGCCGTAATACTTGTCTATTAGAAATTTAATAGTTTTTCTTATATAATAAAGTTACGACAACTTTTGTAAACGTGTATAATTTAATCGTTACAAATCCGTTTTCTATGTTTTATATGTCCTTAGCTTTGTATCAAAGTATACTAATATATTTTTGATAAGTCGACACAATTTATAACGCCTAAGCCTCAATTTTTGACTCGTACAAAGTAAACGTAACATGCTGAAATTTTCAGAATTTATAGTTTCCGTCGCCTAACTTGAAAAATTCATAACTTCTTCGTTATAGCTCTGTTTTAATCCGTTCAAGCGGCCACGTTTTCGTTTTAAAGTGTATTTTCTAAATATCTAGGCCAAAAATTTTTACCTACTGTCGAATTTTCCAGATTTCAAAAATAAGGACAGACCCTTTAGAAAACTTGTCGAAATGAGTTTTTCTCGCGCCAAACCTATTCTAACCCATTCAAAACAACTCCGAAGCTATTCTAATCCTACCATACACCTTCTTAGGGTGTCATGGGTTCCTAGACATCACCAAAAGTGATATATTACAAGGAGTAATTATAGGATGACATAAATATATATAACTCTTAAAAACAATGAAAAAGTGGTATAAACATCCATGAGACTTGCATGTTTTCTCAAGCTTAATGAAATGAACATAAAAATGAATATGAAATATGATCATGAATATGGATTGCTTACTAGTTAACTTGATGAGGTTTATGAACAAAGGTTTTTCCTAATCACCCAAGGTTTTTATTGCACAACCTTAATCAAGAGTGATACTAGAGTGGATAAAACTTGTCTTGAAAATATTTTGTGAACTCCTTCTTTGTCCTTGTGGTTGCCGGTTCTATGGGAGAAGAGAGAAGAGAGTGTTTGATCTTTTACCTTGTGAAATAATGAGTAGTATGTGTTTGTGTTTAGTATACTATAATATATACTAGTAGATATTTACAAGTTAAATGACTCACCCCCTTGTGTCGACAAGGGGGTATTAGTCATACAATATATATTTTTTTTTATATAATGTATAATGTAGTATTATGTAAAGTTAATTGAAGACATGTGGTAACTTGTATACACATTTGAGTATTTAGGGTAGCGTTAACTAAAAATAAATTTTAACGGGTCAAGATAAAATATATTAAGGTCATAAAAATTATAAAAATACATTTCTTGCAAAATTTGAGTGAAATGATAATTATCGTGTAGTATTTAAGAAAACCGTCGTAATTATATAAATATAACAATTTATATACAAAATAAATTTAAAACACTGGGTAAAATAATAATAATATTTTTATAAACTTAATATGAGTATAAAAATATATTGTGATAATTTTTGGAAGTAACGGATCAAATGTTCAAAATAATTAATTACGCGATAGCGTTTATTTAATATGAAGTTATATGTTTAATGTAAAATGCAAAACCATGCATGAACTACTATGATGATAATGATGCTAATGATATGTAGACTAAACCTAGTCTATATGGAATGTCCTTGATGATTGTTCATGAATTCACAGCTAAACCATTAAGGTTACGCGAATTTGATACTCGTAAACCTAGTTTACGATAAACGATAAATGGTGAAGCATGAGTAATGTTTTGAAAAATGACCTGAAAATACGAGTTGTCACATTCGCCCATCCAAAAAGGAATTCAGTCCTTGTTGGGTCCTACAGTGTTGTCGGTGAAAAGATGAGGATATTTGAGGCGCATCTGGTCTTCCCGTTCCCAAGTAAACTCAGGACCTCTTCGAGAATTCCAGCGAACCTTCACGATAGGAATACGGCTTTGTTTCAACTTCTTGACCTCGCGGTCCATGATTTCTATAGGTTCCTCCATGAAATTGAGTTTATCGTTGAGTTGAATTTCTTCCAATGGAATAACGAGTGATTCGTCCGAAAGACATTTCTTCAGGTTTGAAACGTGAAACGTGTTGTGTACGTGACCAAGTTCTGATGAAAGATCAAGTCGATAAGCTACCGGGCCGACTCTGCTCAAAATTTTGAATGGCCCAATGTATCTCGGGTTCAACTTCCCGCGTTTTCCAAATCGTACCACGCCTTTCCAAGGCGATACTTTCAACATCACTTTGTCGCTAACTTGAAATTCTAATGGTTTGCGCCTAACATCTGCGTAACTTTTCTGTCGGCTTCTGGTAGTTCTGAGTCTGTCTCGGATTTGGACTATCTTTTCTGTTGTTTCCCGTACCATTTCTGGACCAGTGAGTTGTGCGTCTCCAACCTCGGCCCAACAAACAGGTGATCGGCACTTTCGACCATAGAGTGATTCAAATGGTGCCGCTTTTATACTGGTGTGATAACTATTGTTGTACGAGAATTCGATCAATGGCAAATGGTTAGCCCAACCATTTCCAAAATCAATCACACATGCTCTCAGCATATCTTCTAATGTTTGAATTGTCCTTTCACTTTGACCATCGGTTTGTGGATGATATGCTGTGCTCATCTCTAATTTGGTTCCAATTGAATCTTGTAATGATTTCCAGAAGTTTGAAGTGAATCGACTATCTCTGTCGGAAATGATGGAAATTGGTGCTCCATGCCTTGAGACTATTTCCTTGACATCAAGTCTAGTAAGTTGTTCCATGGAATAAGTCTCTCTAATTGGTATGAAATGGTCTGATTTGGTAAGACGATCAACGATTACCCATATAGCGTCGTAACCTCCCGATGTCTTAGGAAGTTTCGTGACGAAGTCCATCGTAATGCGTTCCCATTTCCATTGGGGAATTTCTGGTTGTTGGAGTAACCCTGAAGGTTTTTGATATTCGACATTTACCTTAGAGCAAGTAAGACATTTGCCAACGTACGTGGCAACTTCCGCTTTCATGTCCGGCCACCAATAAAGTTTCTTGAGATCCTGATACATCTTATCAGTACCTGGGTGAATAGAATACTTTGACTTATGCGACTCATGCATAATCAATTCTCGTATTCCGCCATAAAATGGTACCCACATTCTATCCTTGAAGCATAATATTCCATCTGCTCTCTTTACAAAGCCATTTGCATTATCGGGCATACCATAAAGCTTTTCACTTGGTCGGTTTTCCTCCTTGAGTGTCTCGATTTGTGCCTCGAGTATTTTTGATGATAAAGGTGAACTGATCGTCATTCCTAATGATCGGGCTCTTAAAGGTTTGGGTCTTTCTTTCCGGCTAAGAGCATCAGCCACAACATTGGCTTTTCCCAGATGATACTTGATTTCACAATCATAATCGCTGAGTAATTCCAACCAACGACGTTGCCTCATGTTAAGTTCCTTCTGATCAAGAACATATTGTAAACTCTTGTGGTCCGTGTTAGGTCACTAGTTTTACAACACAAGCTTATATAAGAGATAAAGAGGCGATTGAACAAGTATCCAAACACACACACGATATAGAGTATACGGTTATGCGTAGAGAGTGAGTGAAAAGAAAACTTGAACAACCAACCTTCAAATGAAGGTTTACATAAGGTATTTATAGGCAAGGAGCTAGGGCAACTCACCTACTCCTTCCCTTTCTCCTATGGGCTTGGGCCTAAGCTCATGCGCCTTCTACATAAGCTTAAGGCTAATAACAAACATAAAGGCCATACTAAGCTAACTATTACATATGAGTAACTAACACTTGAATAAGGTTTAGGAGTGATTCCAACAGTCTCCCCCTCAAGTGTTATTACATATGAGTAACCAACACTCAAGTGTTGGTGATGAAAACGGTGAAGGCGTTGATGTAATAGTAGCTTTGACGTCCTTCCTGACAATCTTCTTTCTTGTGAGAAGAATTGCCTTGATTTGAACAATCTCCCAGTGTAGAGAGATAGTTTACTTTGAACGGTTATGCTTTGACGTCATCATTAACCTTGTTCTTTGATCATTGTTCTTTGTGGTGAAAGTGATAGTATGTTGTTGTCTGCATCAAGTCCGCCCAGGTCCGCTTCGCTCTACGTGTCTCCACGTCGTTCTTCAACATGCTCACACGCCTTTGACGTTGGAATTCAGTCTGATGGAGTTCTTTAAGTCTTTAACTTTGTAGATTCTCTCAGTATTGACGAAGAATCATTCGACCGCAAGTTGTGTTGCTTTAGGATAGAACTTCCATTAGTGATGATGTTGGCGTGAGTATGAGAAGAATCCGCACGATCATTCCGCTCCAGAGCTTCCATAAGAAGAAAACATTTAAACGGTTAGTAATAAGCGGATTCCGGCACTTACAAGTTTGAACTGCGAGAGTGTTAACAACATAGTGTGAAAACACAACTCTAATTCTTACAAAGGCCGTCCGAAATCGAGTCCCACAAGTGAGATAACACGATGTACCGAAGTACACCTACGATTCGATGAGTCGCTGAGGTACACCTAAGCATCACCTCACGACTGTAGACCGTTTGAGACCACTAAGCGCAATCCACGGGGAGTTGCGGAAGCGACCTGCTGTCAGGGCTGTTTAATGTTGACCCTGGCAGGAGTTTCCATTCATTCACCGAGGATCACAAATGTGAACCTCTCATAAATGTTCTCGACAGATTGCTAAGATCTGTGAAGGACTCGATATGAACCACTCGATAACCTTATTATAGAGCATCAAGTGATTAAATGTCAAGTGTACCTAAGAGATCTTTTGATGAATCTCGTGGCTCTAGACTCAATAGTGCGTTTTGGTTTTCCTGGCGGAGACTAGGAGAGGGTCTCCTTCTTCAATACCAGCAATCTCTAAGAGAAAGCCGATAGTTTACGTAGGGTTCCCAGTGAGAATGAAACAAGCTTCTGTTAAGAGAAACTTGAGAGGATAAGAAGGTTTAGTGCATGCGTCACTGGGTCCATGACGACTTTTAATCTACAATACCGACGTCACAAAGTGACAACCAGTAGCATATGAATTGAACCTGGTGTCTGCCCTAAGTTGAATAATCTGGAGGGCTATTTCTTTTCACCCTTTTCTTTGCATTTCTTTTTAATTCTTCAACTCCTTCTTTCTCCGATTCTCATTTTCTCCTTTTTACAATCATACCTAAGGACTTCTAAATACTAACTATTTGTGGTGTCCTGAGGTAGATCCCTCCGGCTCTGGCGGATCATAGGACGGTTATTCCTAACCTTAGTCACCTTATAACTCCATGACTAACCTATGTTGCCATAAAACCATAGAAAAATCTCTCAAAGTGTTTGTGAATGAAAAACATTTTAGTACCACTTGTTGAGATAAGATTTTGCATAAATACTCCCCCTCCACATGTGCTTAAGAGTTTTAACGGTTAAAAATGCACAGTGAGGAAAGAGCGCACATTTTGAATTGATTCACTCAAGATAGACAATCCCCCGCGAGACACGGTTATGTGGCATAGTTAAAGAGTTGCATTGTCAGCTTTTAGGTGACAACTAGCTCTAATAACTACCTTGAAGGTGTAGACAATCCTCGAAAGGTCGTCAAACCCGTCAGAGTTCATGTTTATCAAGAGTTTCTCGAATGGTACATTCTACTCAGACAAGTCCTTTGCGAGACACGTTTACATCACTAGCGAACTAGCTTGAAATTATTACACGTCCAGGACAAGTCTTTTCGAGTTACTAACAGTTAAGCATCGTATCATTATCTCAAAGTTTTAGTATTTAAGATTTCATCCTAGAGGTCTCGAACATAAAGAAAAATATAGGTTAAGTATGGTACTTGTGTCCAAAATATAGTTTAAGGGTGGTTTTCAAAGTTTAAGTAACCTTATATAATTCATTACAACTCCGCTTGACAAACGGTAGGACATTTTGAAAAATATGCTTGGCGAACTTACTTTTACTAGAAGACATCACTTTATAAAAGTTCTACATCAATGTTAAAAACGACCTTCAACATGGTCTCTTGTTGCCGTAATACTTGTCTATTAGAAATTTAATAGTTTTTCTTATATAATAAAGTTACGACAACTTTTGTAAACGTGTATAATTTAATCGTTACAAATCCGTTTTCTATGTTTTATATGTCCTTAGCTTTGTATCAAAGTATACTAATATATTTTTGATAAGTCGACACAATTTATAACCTAAGCCTCAATTTTTGACTCGTACAAAGTAAACGTAACATGCTGAAATTTTCAGAATTTATAGTTTCCGTCGCCTAACTTGAAAAATTCATAACTTCTTCGTTATAGCTCTGCTTTTAATCCGTTCAGCGGCCACGTTTCGTTTTTAAAGTGTATTTTCTAAATATCTAGGCCATAAATTTTTACCTACTGTCGAATTTTCCAGATTTCAAAAATAAGGACAGACCCTTTAGAAAACTTGTCGAAATGAGTTTTTCCTCAAGCCAAACCTATTCTAACCATTCAAAACAACTCCGAAGCTATTCTAATCCTACCATACACCTTCTTAGGGTGTCATGGGTTCCTAGACATCACCAAAAGTGATATATTACAAGGAGTAATTATAGGATGACATAAATATATATAACTCTTAAAACAATGAAAAAGTGGTATAAACATCCATGAGACTTGCATGTTTTCTCAAGCTTAATGAAATGAACATAAAATGAATATGAAATATGATCATGAATATGGATTGCTTACTAGTTAACTTGATGAGGTTTATGAACAAAGGTTTTTCCTAATCACCCAAGGTTTTATTGCACAACCTTAATCAAGAGTGATACTAGAGTGGATAAAACTTGTCTTGAAAATATTTTGTGAACTCCTTCTTTGTCCTTGTGGTTGCCGGTTCTATGGGAGAAGAGAGAAGAGAGTGTTTGATCTTTTACCTTGTGAAATAATGAGTAGTATGTGTTTGTGTTTAGTATACTATAATATATACTAGTAGATATTTACAAGTTAAATGACTCACCCCCTTGTGTCGACAAGGGGGTATTAGTCATACAATATATATTTTTTTTTATATAATGTATAATGTAGTATTATGTAAAGTTAATTGAAGACATGTGGTAACTTGTATACACATTTGAGTATTTAGGGTAGCGTTAACTAAAAATAAATTTTAACGGGTCAAGATAAAATATATTAAGCTCATAAAAATTATAAAAATAAATTTTAAGGTTTTCATTTGCATTTTACACAACATATTTCTTATCACATATTTTCTCCCCCTCAAAAATGGCATATTAAAGTGTTATTTTTGAAACGTTTGAGAATAAATATGACCATTTCGAGTGTTGCGGGAAGAATGACTACTGAGAACAATTTTTGAACAATGTTTTGATTCAAGTACTCCCCCTCAACGAGTGATATAAACGGTCGAGGTTTTGAAAATCATAAGGGAAAGTACTTGTTCTTTTGAGCAAAACCTTGAAAAAGTGAAAGGTTTGATAGGTTTTACTCAAAAGTAAGAAGCTTTCGCTCCTTTTATAAGGATTGTGGCAATCGGCGCACTACGGGGTCCTTTATTTACAAGTACGGGTTGTACATTGTAATGTGTGCACAAGCCATTGACATAATTAATCAAACATCCAAAATGATATGAAGAAACAAGTCAAGGGGTACCGGGAAGTGCGGTGATGTTCCCGAGTGAGTGTGCGCGATTGAAATCCGGTTATGTTTCTCCTGGTCGACCACCGACATAACTCTCCAATCGCCTAAATCTGATCCCTTCAAACAACCGTCATCAATCATTGTGATGATCCGTCTCACATCCCTCCTTTCCGAGAATTCCAAATACTTAGGAGACCCAATTTTCTGGGGTATATCCTTCAACCTGTATGCCAATCCATCCCTAACCAGCTTCAAAGTATGATCCCGAACTTGTGGAGTTCGCTACACGCCATTAAGCAGTTTCTTTGAAGTTCACTACGGTAAACAACGCCGAAAGGTTTGCCGATGAGTGTATATTGAGATAGCCGTTGATATCGGAAGATCAAGCTTTGGAGGAGTGAAGTTGACACGCCTCGATAAGATTCAACAGCCACCGAGATCTTCTACACGTTCCTTGATGACAATCCGCCTTATGAAGATGAGAAGTGACTTGATAAATTCACGTTGTACTGCAGTTGAGAATTGTCTCATGCACCGCTGTACCTTGGCAAGGTACATGTCTTCGATGTCATTGAGAGACAAATTCTCAAAGTCACCTCGAGAAAGCATAGTCCTATTCATCTTGTCGTTTGACTACGATCTTCTTTAGGAATGTGTAGTCCCACTTAGACGAAAGGTCAACGTGTATGATGGCAACGATATCTTTAGAACTATGCACGATGTTGAGACTTCAACTGACAACTTCTATAGTAGATTCGTCGGTTACGCCGCTGATGAATCCCATACAATGCATCTCGGGTATGCCTCCACGTGTTGGAGAACAAGTGATTGGCACGCTCTCAATGGCTATGCGTTTGAGTAGGCAGTGCTGGGAATGGAAGTGTCAACGACGTAGCATATTTTCTTGAATCATCGCCACCGTAGTAAGAAAATCCAGGTCTTTGTTGAAGAAGTATCCGAAAGGAATCCTTGGTTCAGCTGTTTGTCCAAGTGTTGGTAGAGGTTTGGTCCAATCGGTGTAGTATGGAGGGTTGTCCCTTTGTGTGAAGTCAATGTTTGCTTCCGGTTTGAGCCAATCCATTTTGTTAGACATAGCTCGAGCAATGTTTTCAAGGTGATATTCGACCTCGAGGGCACTTTCGAGCTCTTTTTAGAAGTTGAAATGCTTCATTTTGATTCGCTTTCACCGATTTCGCCATTTTCTTCACATGGAACTTTTCTTGCAGAACTTTTGCATGCTCCAATGTAGAACCGTCTACCAAATTCTAACCTTCTTCGTGTAGGAGTGTTGTTAACAAGATTAGAAAACAATTCAAATTCCTCTGTTTTATCGTCATCTAGCCATGATACGACGTCACTTTGAGGCGTCTTCTTCTTCTTCTTTTTCGAAGGCCTAGATGATGATTCGGTTTCGAACTTGTTTGGGAGAGGAGGGTTGTTGTAGGGGCTCAAGGACCTCTTCATCGTCACCACCCGTATACTCAAAGTGATCATCGGTTTTCGAGTGGGGGTGGTAACTCGGAATCGTCCTGAGGTTTTTCAGTAGTAGAACGAGGAGGAGATTTTTGTTGAACAGAGCCCGCGTAGGAGGAGGTTGCATCAAAGAAGATTCACCGACTTCTTCCGACGCGTTTAGGTGCGAGTCTTTATCCTTATCCTTGTCTTCATCGCTCTAGGACGCGTTTAGACTTTTCGCCTTCAAATCTACAAGCTTGAAGTTGGTAGTCCAAAGAATGCTTGAAACAGCTTTCCTTCATCGGTAAATGTCCCGCATCGTGCGTACATTTGTGTGACAATCTTGGCCACCAATTCATTATCCGAGAAAACAACCGGATCGGTTGGATTGATTGTGACGGTTAAGGGTGTTGATCGAATAGTTTGCTTGGCGATCTGCATGAGATTTGGATAAAGTTGTTTGGTGAACAACTCCTTTGTGACTTTAGGAACGCATCTCGAAGGTACTTTTTCGTGTAGCCTTCATCATTTCGTTCAGCCTCCTTGACGGTGATTTTTCATGAATTCTGAACAAACTTCCTTTCTCCTTTTTCTTTTCATGCTCGCCATACATATGTCAGTATGTGATCAAAAAGAAATTTAGCTTTTGTTGAGCACGCTTTTTCTTCTCGACTTGTTTGACGCTTTGGTAATCCGTTCATGAGCTTGAGAAACCAAGATTTAGATGGTTTCTTCACGGATTTGGATGATGATTTGGTTGACTTCATTGATGGTGGTGGCGAGGTGAGAAGACTAATCGATGATGAAGAGATATGAGGAGACTCGGATCCTTGGAGGTTCAGAGGTTTCTTCCTTTGATCGCTGCAGACTATCTAGAAGAAACGTATCATAATCCACATCTTGATCTTTTCGGACTTCTCGGTTTCCGTTCCTCGAACTCATATTTGATAGTATCCTCCACAAGCTTTTGTTGTTGCATAAGAGTGGTGGCACCAGCTCCCTTATCGGGTTGATTAACCACATCGAGATGGTTCGAGTGGCAAAGACACCACTTGATCCTCCCGACCACCCATTTGGTCTTTAGCAAATTCTTCAGCTCTGTGAAGGTGTCTAACGATATTAAACTTCTTCCTGTATGATATATCCAGTTGCTCTTCTTCTTCATCCGAGCTTTCATCATACGGTACAAGTACGAGTCTTCCCTTTTTCTTTGTCACCGGTGGCGGACTTGGAGGTTTAGCTCTGAAGGAGGTGTTACTTTGCATTCAGAGTAGGTAATCTCTTCATCCGTGTTTACCTTGAGCTTTCGTCCACAAGCTTTCTTTGTGGTTCGTGTGGGAATAGGTTCAAATTCTTTACGGGAACAATCCTTTTACGAGGAGGATTCCTTTGGGAAGCTTCCTATAAATATCACGACTTGTAACACTTCCAAAGATCTTGCCTCTTACGGTCCTTCGAGTAGGTGTACCGTAAGATTTTTCATCCGAGATGACCAACTTTGCCTTCTTTTACGACTAACCGATACCTTTTATATGTTTCAAGCTTTTTGATTTCGGTGGTTAGAAGGTGATCGTAAAACCGAACCCCTGTTTCTTTGTTGACGATTCTTTGATTCCAGATAGTATGGGTTCGATCAATATGTAGTGATTATCACGGGTCATTGAGCCTCATGGGGATGTCGATGAAGTCCAAGTGCTCTCCGGATCAACAGTTTGGTGTATCTGACATAGGGAATCTTGGAGCCAAGCTTCTTGTGAAATACCATCATGTCTTCCCATATCGCTTTCCGATTTCAATGTCCTTCTTGTTGATCAACGACCAGCAAAATTTGTAGTTCCATGAGCTTGGGATGCTCATAGCCACCGCCACGCACCGAGACCGATTTGGTGATGATCATGTAGAGTGTTCTCCAAGGTTGAGGAATATACTTCACTCCACGAGAGTGCTTAGTAATGATTCTGAAGCATCATCATAACCAATATCTATCAAGAATTTCGGATCGCTCTTCATGGGGGTAGCAAAGAAGTCGGTTGGAGCGATGTCGAATGATGAGAACAGCCCGTAAGTCGCAGGAGTGATAGTGACGTTTGTGATTAAGTGTCACATTCATCGCGACTTTGACCACTGATCCTCTCGCATAGAATCCTTAATTGTTGAATGTAGACCTCCCGAACGTGGCAGAGTGTGAGAGCATGTTCGGTAGGGATGATTCCTAAGAATATCCACAGCAATCAAGCAAGAAGATTCTGAGCAAGTGAGGGTATCAAAGTCAACCCTAAGGTTGTTCTTTCCAATCTTTCTCGGATAACCGTTTGGGAAGATATCAACAATGGTGAGAATCTCATGTACATCCACATTCATTTGTTCAGCCATGTCGTGATCTGAAATAACATTAGCCAAAAGAACCAACATATCGAAAGACATAGTGTTAGTCAACGGAAGGTCTTATTGTCTAGTTATTGAATGTGCAGTGTCAATGATTGTTACGAGTCCTAAGTCACTTGTTTGTTCAATAGTCCAATGACGTCGTGAAGTGTTTCGTGAGTTAGTTAACTTTAAGTTTTAAAGTTTATGTTATCACTTATTGTTCACAACATATCAAACGATTAAGTTTATTAGTGACATTATTGGATTCGTGACGCTATGATTAGTTTATTTACAAGTTTGTACACGTAACAATTCATTATGAAGGTCAATCCAGGCTTAAGCGTAGTTTTGGCAAAGTTAAGCGTAGCGGATGATATAATGCGAGACCAAAGCTTACGCGTAGGATCCTAACTTAGGCGTAAGAAATGTTACGCGTAGGAAAAGGGGACCTTATGCGTAGGGCTTACGCCAGAGGCGTATATATATACCTTACGCCGTAAGGCACTCGTAAACAGAGTAGACCTTATGCGATAGGTCATCGCCACGCGATATCCTTCACAGGATACGCCAGTAGTCCATTGTAGAACCTTACGCCAAGCGTTATGCTAGGATTATTCTTACGCGATAATATTGACTACGCCGTAGGGTAATCCTTATGGCGCGTAGAGTTGCAAATGACCTTGATTCTCAATATTGCGTGAGCAAAGCCTGAAATAAGTTCATCAAGTTATCAACATTAACACATAACTTCATTTTAATAACATTTTATGGCATGAACATTCATAGGAAGATTACGTAAAAGTCATACACAGCTGAGGTCAAAACCCTAAGGGTTATGAATTACGCGTATGAAATTTAACCATGGGATATGTACAAGACTTTTCCAAGGTAGTTTAAGAGTGTTGTTAGGAGTTTTAATACTAAGTTATAACACCTAACTCGCAAGTGAATCAAAAGTTACCCACTATTATGAACATTAAACCCTAAATACAATTTGTTCAACAATTGTGTTTCGGGTTGTTAATAGCAATGGAAATCATTAATTCAACAACTTAAGACGATATCCCAACAATCTTTTATACCAAAACACTTCACATTTGGAAAAACCCAAATTGACACATAAACCCTAATTTTCAAAAATCGTTGATAGTGGTTTCGGGTGGGTAATTGGTTGGTTAAAGTGGTATCCTTGATGTATAAACAACGCTTTTGACACTATCCATTATAACCAATAACATATTTCAATAATGATTTTGTGTTCATATGCTTAAGCGTAGAACACAAAATCACTTGAAAAACACTTTTTTGGCCGTTGGATTTACATGAAATTAAAACCTTATCTTAAAAACATGTTTTAATCACAAAACAACTTACAAAGTGATGATCAAAACAACGGATTGCTCGAATGATTCTTAGGCGAATGATGTGTTTAGGTTTAGAATTAAATGTGAGGTGAAAGTTAGTGGGAGGTGTTTTATTTAGAATAACTTTAACATTTTGACAGTTTTGGTCCCTCCACCTTTTCCTTTTTCAAACAAAGCCATTTAACTTCCATTTTGGTTACCAAACAAAGATTTTAAGAAAGAAACTTGACTCACACTCCCCAATTACTCGAAAAATAATGAAAGGTTATAAATTTAGTCCGAGGAGTGTCATTGTACCCGAAAATTTACCACCATTTGTTAAAAGAAACAACCGAGATATGATAACATGCAAGTACAAGAATGTTTTGAACAGTTAAAGTTTTGATTTCTCCCCCTCAACACTTGATCTAAAAAATGAAAGATTATAGTGTTGACGGAAGAAACGTAAAGCAATGTTGAAAGAACATAGATAGAAGAATATTTTTGTTGTTTTATCAGATTTTATACTTTTGTATTTTTTTTTTGAAAGAATTATTTACAAAAGAGATTTTGGTGTTTGATGTGTTTTAAGACTCGTTTAGGAGGTCATCCAATTCCTCTTAAGTCAAACACCTCATACCAATTCGGTGGACCAACTCATTAAACCTAGCGGGAGGCAAGGCTTTGGTGAGAAGATCGCCAATTGGTATTCTCGTACTCACAAAAAATATAATTCAACAAGACTGCTCCACGCGTGATCCTTGATGAAATGATATCAAGATCGATGTGCTTTGATTTGAAGTGTTGAACCGAAGTTGCACGAGATTGCAATGGCACTCCATTGTCGCAAAGACATCGGGATTTTGTCAAATACGTAGAACCATAGTCTTTGAGTTGTGTTCTCATCAGATGACTTGAGCACAACATGCGACATGGCTACATATTCTCGCCGTTGAGACAGCCGATGTACAATCCTGCTTCTTCTATTGCCATGATACCAGTTTGTCACCAAGAAATTGTAAAGCTCCGGCAAGTGCTTTTCCGCTGAGTCTAAGCATCCCCGTGGTCGCCCCTCAAAAGCGATTAGTTCAAAACCGTAATCCTTCTGGATACCGATCCCCAAGTTAATGGTTCCCTTTATGTATCGGAGGATTCTTTTAGCCTCCTGAGAGAGGTGGGTTTCGCTTGGTCGCGATGGCCCATAACGGAGCATAGATAAATGGCAAAGACAATATCAGTTCCGCTGTTAGATACATGTGAGACCCAATAATACTACGGTATTTTGTAGGGTCCACCAATTTCCCATGTAAATCACCGCGTCTAGCTTCTTGGTGCGAAGCCATTGGTGTGGCATAAGGTTCATGTGTTTTCATTCCAAATTTGTTTAACAATTCAAGGGCATATTTGGGTGACTCAAGAAAATACCACACGGGGTGATTGATGAACTTGCAGTCCCTAGAAAGAACGCTGTTCACCCATCATGGCATTTCAAAACTTTTCTTCATTAGTTTTGCAAAAAGCGATTGAAAACTTTTTATGTGTAGACCCAAAATGATGTCATCCACGTAAATTTGAACAATTAAGATATGTGCCCCGTGATATTGTATAAAAGAGTTGGGTCAACCGAACCTTTGGTGAAATTATTAGCAATGAGGAAGGATGATAGCTTATCGCACCATGCCCGAGGAGCTTGTTTGAGACTGTTGGGTTCAGAAAATACCCAAACCCCTTAATCTAGGATTTGAATAGAAAATAGCCCAAGTACTCATCCGTTAAACACAATCAGGTCGCTGAGTGCATAGCCGCTCAGTGAGTCATCTTTAGGATACTCAATACGAGGCAATGAAGAAGTCTCTCCACTCAATAAGGCGGAACTTAAAGGGTGAAGACTGAGTCAAGAAGAAGATGATGGATTCAAATGAGTGATGACAATAACTCACTGAATCCCTAAGACTCTCTCCAACTTCTTACATCAAGACAAACCAAGAAGAAGATCAAGGATAAACAGATCAAGAAAGAGCTGACAAGGCGGGAGAAGTTTGAATCGATAAAGAAGTCCTTATCAACATAAGTCAACTTTCTGAATGGCTAACTTACAAGCTCGTCATCACCGAAATATGGAAAGCGCCTTTGTCCTTTACTTAGAATAGTCTTTTAAATGCAGAGACAAAATACATGATTTTGTCTTCTCAGATGATGTCGATTTGTCACTTAGGAAAGAGTTAAAACTCATACATGTATAAATAGCATAAGAGATGAAGTGAAAAGATTAAGCTTGTAAATTGTAAAAACACACATACACGCAAGCCATCTTTTCACTCCTCCAAATACAACTTAGTTCTAGAGATAGCTCATGAACTCTAAGAGTTGTGCTTTCAGACTTAGCCTCGAAAGCTTAGAGAGGAGTCACCCAACTTTGTCATTTCAATCCCAAGTACTATTCCCCAAGTACTTGGGTAACGTATTCTTTGTTGATTTATTTCTAATAAGAATATGATGTTGAAAATTACTTAGTGTGTTTTCCTTATGTTAATTTCTACCATAGTTCACTATTAACTTGTTTTATAAACTTAAACTGCTTTTAAACAATAGTGAACAGGGAACAACAAGTGGTATCAGAGCAAGGCTAATTATAAAACTTGTTTTTAGGCCGCTCTAAAAGTTTTTAAATTAGGATCCTAAATGGCTCAAATTGATGTACCCCAACTAGTCGATAAAAAGGGTGGAGCTTATTCAACAAGGTTCCCTAGACTTGAAGTTGGTAAATTCAACAAATGGAAAAAGGTAATGCTTTGCTATTTGATTGGGATGGAACCTTATTATATCAAGTGTATAAATGAAGGTCCATTTGTTCCAAAGATCTGAAGGGTTGCCCAAACCCCAAGCTCAGTGGACCTGTGATGAAAGGAGAGTGGTCAACCAGGACCAAAGACTCAAAAGTATCATAATATCTTGTCTTCCCGACGATATTATGGAGCGGTATAAGTCGTAGTACGCTAAGCAAACCTCGATGACCTAGTTCATAGTCATGAAGGACCATCCGATACCAAGGAAAACAGATAATGGACCTAAACTTGAGTATAACACCTTCGTGGCTAAGGACTCGAAACTCTCTCTCAAACTTACACCAGGTACAAAACTCTTCTAAATGAACTATCAAATGATGGTGTTAAGTTGTCCAAACATGAAATCAATGTTGGTTTTGTCAACAGCTCCCGAGAAGTGGTTAAATTTCTCTCGGGACTCTGAATGCTAATCATATCCAAAATCTTGAGCTTTCCGAATTTATGGAAATTTGTCTATGAGGAAAACCTCATCAACAGACGATACCTCGACTTAAAGAAGTCTCAGAAGTCAAGAAGTCCCTGACCACCACCTCATCACCAATTTCAACCGCTTTTCTAACAATGTGGTTCAAGATTTCCAAGAAAACTCGTGATGATGCCCGGATGAGAGATCAAGTGAGGAGTACCTAAATGACCAATGCTCAATTTCAGTGAAAGGGCACTCCTTGCTAACTCTCAAGGTTTATAAAAGAAACAAAGGTTTTTCAACCGCTAAAGCAATCAAGACACCGAATGCTATAAGTGTCACAAAAGGGTCATTTTGCAAAAGATGCTTTTCTAAAACAATTTCGTAACCCTCTTATAAACCATCGGTTCAAATCGGTCCTCAGCTTCAAAGAAATTTCAACCAAAATGTATCAGCCTCATCAAAATTTTCAAAATAAATCTGATAATAACAAAACCATTGATTATGAAGCCAAGTATAAGAAAGCTAAAGCTAAGCTTGCATTGCTCGAGGCCACCCCTCGTAAACAACAAAAAGTGTTCAATCAGGCAGGTAAAACAAAGGCCTTGCTGGCGAGACCTTCGACTGGGATGAAGAGCCTGTCATCGATGATGAAATGGTACATGTCAAGATAATCGATGGCCCTCTCCAAGAGGACAAGCTAGCAGTTGGAAAGAATCATGCCAGGAATGGAGAATGGGTCAACATCACAATGAAGAAGGTAAACATTTTACTTTCTATGGATGATGACTCGATTGGCCTTACATGAATTACCTAAATGTAGACCTTAAGTTTGTAGAAGAGCAAAGATCAATCTTTTTTCTAAGCACAACAAGTTAAGTTTTGAATTGAATAAGTGTAGAGATGAACTGCTTATTTTAAAACAAGCAAAGCTTGAGGTCAGCACTTTGCAAATTCAAAACACTGAACTAGTTAAAAGAAATCAGGATCTTCAAGATGAACTTAAAAAGGCAAATGATATTCTAAATAGTTGGACGCTAAGAATCTGTGGTCTTTGATATCGTGGGTGCCCCCAAGAGTAAGAAGAGAGTCATAGGTGAAGATCATCTCCCCGACCCTCTCAACAAAGACCAGCCTCCTAAGCCTTTTGTGTCCGGTGGCATGATCACAAATATGTTAGTCGATCCCAATTCCGGATTGGATTGAACGGGTTAATCCCGAGAGTAAGCTTCCAAATTTCGATTCTGGAAGGATTCTAGAGCCTGAAAGTCAAGCTCTTAAAGAGCATGCTTGATTCCCCGATGTGCCCAGTAGTACAACACATCTCGTGAGTCCAGCAGAATCTCAAGCACCGCTTCCACCACCGAAACCTCTTCGTGGTGTGCTCCAAGCTCGAGCTTACTCCACTACAATTCAATCCTCATTCACCAAAAGAAAGGTCCAGACTTGGTAGAACCATCCTACAAAGACAAGCAAAACAAACTCAACAAGAGTCCACTCCTATTGAGACTTCAACATCCTCTCGTCCCCATCGGGACCAAATTCAAAGAATCGACCGAACTTGTGAGGAAGCTTATCAAAAAATGGAATCCATTGAAAAGGTCCCCGAACCAATCAAGGAGACAAAGTCAGCCTTCCTCCAGCCTCAAAGTCTAAGCCAACCTCCAAAACAAACAAAAATGTGAGCCTGTGTCATTACACTAGCCATACCACTCACAACCTACATAATCCTTTTTCGCATGATTCGCAAAAGGATGATCACAGACGCAGATCATCTTCAAGATGTCACCAAGCAAACTATACCAAAGTTGGTCATAAGTATGCTTCATCCTCCAAAGCCGCTCCAAAGAATAGAGCAAAACCTTTTCCTCTCGTGCCCTCACCGGGTTTAATGATCATCATCAGGATGATTGTCTCATGAATACATGCCGTGATATATGCGGTAATCCAGCTCATGAGACATCCCAACATGACAGAGTCATTCAAGCAAGGAGAAATTCCAAACAACCTAGAGTCACTGAGTCATCCTCAGCCTCTAAATGCAAACCTCGTGGTAGCATGTGCACACAACCACAGACCATGAGTCGATTGCAAATTTCAGAGAGACCTTGAGACCCAAGCCCACCTGTAAGTGGGTCACTAAGAGAAACTAATTCAGTTTACTACTTGTGCAGAGACATGCCGGGGAGCCTATTTGGCATCTAGACAGTGGATGCTCAAGAAGCATGACTGGTGTGAAGGAATATCTGCCCAAGTATGTAAAGGAACCAGGGCCCAAGGTAGTATTTGGTGATAACTCATCATGTCCCACTGAAGGTTATGGTTCAAGAAACTGTAATGGAATAGTTTTCTCTAGAATAGCTTATGTCAATGGTCTCAAATACAATCTCATCGGTCACCAACTATGTGATGCTACATACATTGTACAATTCAATGATAAACAAGGTACCATTTTCAATGCCAACAAGGAAGTTGTGTTGATAGCTCCTAGAAGAGATGATGTTTATGTACTTGACATGTCAACACTCTCCCAAGATGGAACGTGTCTCTTTGCTAAAGCCACTGAAACTATCAATTGGCTGTGGCATAAGAGACTCTCACACTTAAACTTCAAAAACCTCAACAACTTGGCAAAACAAAACAAGGTCCTTGGCTTACCATCACTGGTTTTGCAAAAGACAAACCATGCTCACTCAGAAAAAGGTAAACACCACGAGCATCTTTCAAAACCAAACAAAATTTCTCCATCAAAGTCAGCTTTCACCTTCTCGCATATGGATCTCTTTGGACCAACCATCCCGAGATCAATCCAAAGATGAGAAGTATACACGTGTTATTGTTGATGAATTCTCAAGATACACTTGGGTATACTTTCTCTCCAAAAAGAGTCAGGCGGTAGATACAATAATGTCATTCATCGTGAAAGATTGAAAATCGTAATGACATTATCAAACAAATCGAATCCGACAATGGTAACTTGAAGTTCTAAATCAAGAGCTTGAGAGTTTTTGTGATGAAAAGGAATTTCTCAAAATTTCTCATTCCTTATACCCCGAACAAAATGGGGTTGCCGAAGGAAAATGAACTCTCATTGAGGCTGCTAAGAACCATGTTAAATGGCTCACCCTCTCAAAACATTTCGACTGAAGCAGTCAAAACAACCTGTTACACTCAAAACATGTCAATCATTGTCAAAAGACATAATAAAACCTCCATATGAGATCCTTCAAAGGTAGACTTCCGACATCACTATTTTCATGTATTTGGATGTCCAGTGTTCATTCATAACCACAAGGATCATCTAGGCAAGTTTGATGCAAAAGCCGATGATGGATACTTCTTAGGCTACTCACCGATCTCCAAAGCCTTCAGGGTTTTTAACACAAGGAGACAACAAGTTGAGGAAACCTTTCATGTCACCTTTGATGAAAGTGCCGAAAGCATCGTGTTCACCAACATCTCAATGGAGGAAATAGGAATTGATGACTCATCAAGATATCCTCCTGATGAGTTCACCATTGAATTCAATTCCTCATATCAAGCCGATGTCGATATCTCATATTATGTCTTACCTCACAACCTACCCCAACCAATAATCGATGAATTCATTGATAATCTATCGTCCCCAAAGCAGGATAGGTAACATCGAACCAACTGCTCAGATCCCGTGATTCATGAAACCCAACCGTATCAGACATCATAACAGATGCTCAAAATGAATCGTTGCTCCCGTGAATCTTATCTCTCCCGAACCTCCACACTTCATCAAACTCAGATCCTAGACCACAAAGTAAGTGGACAAGATCTCATGATATTGAGCTTGTAAACATCATTGGTGAACCCACTGAGGGCATGCTCACTAGAAGCATGGTCGCTAGTCTAACCGCAGCTTCACCAATGAATGTCTATATGCCGACATCTATCGTAAATAGAACCCAAAAGTGTCATCAAGCTCTAAAACACCCAAGCCGGGTTCAAAGCTATGCAAGAAGAACCGCAACAGCTTTGACAAAAACAAGATCATGACCTTGATCAAATGTCCTCAGGATGTAGTAGTCATAGGAATGAAGTGGTTTTCGTAAACAAAACCGATGAAAATGGCACCGCCATTAAAAACAAAGCCGACCGGTAGCCAAAGGTTACAGTCAACAAGAAGGCATTGACTATGATGAGACATTTGCTCTTGTTGCAAGAATGGAAGCCATCGGGATCTTCCTTGCATATGCAACATACATGAACTTCATGGTCTACCAAATGGATGTTAAAAGTGCATTCTTAAATGGTGATCTCAAGGAAGATGTGTATGTTCAAGAACCTCCGTGCTTTGAGAGTAGTGAATTCTCGATTATGTCTCTGCAAGCTTGACAAAGCCCTCTATGGACTTAAACAAGCTCCCGTGAGCATGGTATGAAACAATCTCAGCCTTCCTGATACAAAACAAGTTTGTCAGAGGAAAGATAGACAACACACCGTTTGTCTATAGAACCCAACAGGATGTGATACTAGTCCAAGTGTATGTTGATGATATCATCTTTGGCTCAACAAACTACAAACTTTGCAAACAATTTGAAAACTAATGACAAAGAAGTTTG
The DNA here is from genome assembly GCA_910596185.1 of Chrysanthemum makinoi. Lineage (NCBI taxonomy): Eukaryota > Viridiplantae > Streptophyta > Magnoliopsida > Asterales > Asteraceae > Chrysanthemum > Chrysanthemum makinoi. The sequence continues at coordinate 3,148,812 of OU343219.1, forward strand.
AAATGAGCATGATGGGGAACTTACATACTTTGGACTACAAATCGTAAACCGATAAAGGAATATCCATCACCAAGAGAAATACACCGTAAATCTCTTGAAGAAATATGAGATATCCTGACTGTGCCTCGTGAAGACACCAATGGTCCCACCTAACAACCTTGGACCCGATCTCACCGCAAATCACAATCAAACTCATTTTAGAGGATTGTTGGATCATGATGTATCTAACCGCTACTAGACCGCATATACAATTTTTCATGCTTAATAGCAAGATATCAGTCCCAATCCCAAAGAATCTCACCTCACGCAGCCTAAGAGAATACTCAGTACTAAGGAACCCCAAGCCTTGGACTCTACTATCCAAAATGCTCGTGGTTTGATCTCAAGGGTTACTCGATTCGATTATGCCGGCCGCAACATGGACGTAAAAAGTACCTCGTGGTCCCGTCAATTCCTTGGAGGAAACCGTCTGTTGGAGTGCAAAGAAGCAACAATCCTGGTTATGTCCTCAAATTTGCTTAATATGTAGCCGCAGGATGTTGTGCCAATGTACTATGGATGAAAAGTCAACTCAATGACTACAACATCCATTACAAAATGGTACCCATCTTCTGTGATAACACAAGTGCAATTGCAATCTCCAACAACCCTGCCCTCCACCAAAGAACCAAACACATTGATATCGATATCACTTCATCGTGGATCACATAATGAAAGGAGACATAGAGCTTCATTTCATCCCTACCGAATATCAACTCGGCCGATATCTTCACTTGAAAACCCTTGGATGAACCCACCTTCGAGACCGAAAGCTGATTGGGAATGCTTGACATTGAAAGTCAAGTATCCAAAACCAATCTCAGAAGTTCTCCTAAATGGTTCATCCTCCCCAACACCCAAAATAAACCTCTCACCGAATGAGTAAGACTCTTTCGTGGTCCCACACTGACAAAGAACATTGAATAAGTAACTAAATGATCCAAGTATCGCTACTTTAATGTCCTATGTTGGTAACTATGCCAATTTAATAAAGGAATATATGTCTCTTTGTCTTATTGACATCCCACTTGGCATTTAATGCCTCTCACAAAAAATATCAAGTTGATATTTTATCTCGCAAAAGTGCACTGCACGCAACGCTCCCTTGAAAATGGGATTTTGTCATGCGGGTAATGGAGTGGTAGCATTAAATGTGGAAATTCAAACGCCTTTCAAAACCAACTCTAAATATTCTCATTTGTGCACAAAACACCCCTCTTATCACTCTATAAATACCCTCTTCAAACACAAACAAACACACACAAATCTTTTCTCGCAACAAAACTCACAAAATCATTAAAAAAACATTTGTGTTCTCAAATCTTCAAAACCCCTTTTGAAAAACCTTTCTTGTAAACATTTACAAAAGTTTTTCATCACAAACTTGAAGAGATCTAATTACTTTGATTGTTCTAGTCAAAACATTTTTTAATCCTTAAATCTTTGTTAATGGAAATGGCTAGAACACCATCTCTCCGCTTTGCTTCTCGGTAGGGGATCTTACTAATGTTGAATTTAAAACAAATAATGTCATAGGAAATTTTGAATATCCCGAAAATGTCCCAACCTATAAAGACATTATAAAATTTTTATTCAACTGCCCACTCAAAACGGCCTTTGTAAAATGTCCTTCAGTGTTGTACCCAAACTACCTCGTGGAGTTTTGGGCTACAGCTAGAGCCTTTGCCCCGACACCTTCTACTGATGAGAATAACCTTAGACCTCTCGTGGAGTATCTCATCAGTTCGGCCTTAATGGGGAAACAATACACCCGGATTTCAAAACGCTTTTGCACTACAACAGGTTAGATTATAACAAAGGTGTTTATGTCGCCCATCCCGAACCCTCCACGCGAAGGATGGGTTAAAACAAATCGCTTTAGATCCAACGTTTTTGGACAAGACCCCAGTCACTAAAAGCTCGTTCCCCGTGGCTTGGAGGATCCTCTTCACTTTTGTGATTCAGTTCCTCGGCGGGAACCACTCATCCACTGAACAAGTTAACTCTATTCACTTGATGATGGCATACTGCTTGATGAATGGGGTCACTGTCGACATAGGGGAGATCATTTACAAAGTGATCTCGTTTAAGCTACAGAGCAAAACTAGGACGAAATACGCTTCGTATCCTAGGTTTGTCTCTTGTGCTCGCAATCGCTATCGGGTTCAAATTATACTCAGGATGAAAAATTTGGAAATTTACCTGGCATCCTAAGCCCTTCAAATTTTCAAAAGAACCCATCCCTCGTCACTCCCATTGAATTGACGCCCACATGATTGCCAGAACAATCTAAGTGGATCGTGTCTCCAAACCCCGCCCCAAAAGAAAAGGGGAAGTCTCGATCGGGACTAAGACCATACCAAAGTCTCAGGCCCCGAGGCTTCAGTGATGCCTAAGAGGCACAAAAAGCCCGTGGACCATAAAGACACCCACGACTGGAGCAGCAACAATCACCCCGTGACAACGGGACACCGATACATCACAGCCGCCCTTGGTCACACCTACTACTCCCCAAGATCCGAGGGAAACATACAACCCGGGTAGGGGAGCCTTCCACAACGCCCAGTGATGACATTAGCAAATCCAAGCCTTTGTCTGAGGGCACACTGATCGATCCCAAAGACTCAGAGGGACTCAAACAACCCACGATAGGGATACAACTATCACTTGACTCGCTAAAGGCATTGGGAAACGCCCACCGTGTCTTAGGGTCACTGGGGACAAAGACTCGGAGGGAAAGGAACAACCCGCCGATATGGAACCCACAACCAATCCTCGACTCGGAAGGCACCGGAATCGCCCACCGTCCGGGGGTCAACGGGGACAAAGACTCGAGAGGATATAAACCACCACGATATGGAACCCATAACCAACCCCTTGCTCACAATTGCTGATGTCACCGGGATATTATTCTCTGAAGATGAGCTCGAGACCGATGATGAAATCTTATCACCGAGAAGAAATGGACGCCGAGGTTCAAGCCAACAAGAACCTCACCGATCCAAAGGAGCTTACCAATCCCCATTCCAACATGATCATACTTCAATCCTCAAGCTCGATGAATTCAAAGAGTTTGACAATGTACTTCCCTCACCAGGCGTTGGCTCTGCTGATCACCGGGCTTCAAGGAAGCTATACTCGTGGGTGACTAAAACATTGTGGGAACAACATACCGAGGTCTGCCGCAAGCTACGATCTTAAGGCGTAACGTTTCGATGAAAATGTTCATGAGCACGTGAGATCCGATGTATGACAACATTCACCGACCGGATGAAAACATGGCTAAATTCCTCGTGCATCTTCAGGTGTAGGTACCACGATAGATGAAATCGTGGAGTTTGTCAAAGAAGACCCAAGAACCAACTCTAAAGTCTTGGAAGCTAACCGAGGCTGCACTGAAACAATCCTCAAACCTCACCGAACCGCCAATATGCTCAAGTCTACAAATGTTCGGGTCTTCCATCCTCACCCAGTTTCTACAAGCTACAATGGACTCTTTGAATACGCAGTGGCTACATTGGCTCGTGCATCCTCATCTCTCGCCCGGAATCTTGGGCCCGTAATGATCGCTCTTGAAGTTTCACAAGCTGAATTTGGAAGCAAAAGTCACCGGTATTCAAACCGACACCTCGCACATGAAGGCAATGATCACCGAAATTTATCAAGCCTTCAAGGGTCAAGCAACTCCGGCCCCTCAAAGATCAACACTAACTCTTGCCCTCACCGACGCTACGGCAACAGCTTGAGGGGAGAATATTGTCAAGAAACTCCTCTTCACACCGAGGGGAGCAAACATCATCGCCTGTAGCTCCACATCAACATCACCACCACCACAAAGAACTCCCATCTCATCCATCCCACCAACATCATCATCAACAACACTGGCAGCTATCACAACAACACCACCTTGGTTGCATCATCTTCTTCAGCCAGACAAAGGCAAAGGCATAATGACGCATCACGAGCCCGAGAAGATCCCCTATAAAATCTACGATTAATCAATACTTGCCACACCTCAACAAATGAGTAAACATCTTGCTAAAGAAGAAAGAAGATTGAAACTAGTGAGGAAGAGAAAAGAACGAGAAGCACCGGCAAAAGTAGTCAGCCAAGAAGCCGAGAATATGGGATTAGATGCAAGCAAGCTCCCAAAGGGTCGCAGACAAAAGTTCAAAGATGCTCGTCCGCTCAAATGGTCGCAATGAGAAAGCAGATGAAGAAAAGAGAAAGAAACTCAAGCTCTCAGAAAAGCGTAATTGAGGAATACAATCGACAATGAGCACCAAGGCTTCCTCAAAAAATCACCGATGTCAAGATTATTCCCAACACCAAACCATTGGCTATGAATGTTTACGAGAGGGATGACAAAGACACTTTGAGGTTCATGATCCCTTAAAATTCAGTGACTTTGGGATCACCGAACTTGATGAACTTGGTCCGATCATTGGTAAGAAGCAAAATAAGGTGGTCAAGGAGCTGATGAAGATGCTCAAAGAAAAGATATGAAAGGTCGAGGGATGCACCTACCAACTAGGAATTCACCGCTTGATCAGCACCTCAAGGATCTCAACCACAAACTTCCACGGCAAAAGGAAGAGAGTTGAGTTCCAACCCGAGATTAAAGTGCCCGGACTGAGTGTAATAGGGAGCTACCTAAAGGGGTTAAATTTGTGAATTGTCTAGTGATTGAAGAGCCTGAAAGAGGGCTATTTCACATTGATGTCTATGGAAACCCAAAGATTTCAAAGATGGAGTGATATTGATCAGCCGGTGTAGTTGCAATGATTAGCTATATTCCAGCTGGCCTCTCGGATCCAATCCCCAAAGAAATATCGTTCGCCAAGACCTAAATGCCAAGATAAGAGACCATCCCGACAGAGAAACACTCATCACCAAAAGGTCAAGCTTGAAGCATGGGTATCCATCCGATCGACATCATTTTGTTTTTCTTTTGTACTAGTGATACTTAACTATGTAATCTGATCAATAAACGATGTATATTTTATTCATTTACTCGTTCTTATTGTATTCATTAGTACATTCAGTGGAAGAAGCCATTTGCTCACTTACATCGATCAACCACTTAGGCTATTTGTATATCCAAATAGGGGAGATCATTGGGTTCGTAAAATACCCAAACTCCTTAATCTAGGATTTGAATAGAAAATAGCCCAAGTACTCATCCGTTAAACACAATCAGTCAGCCGAGTGCATAGCCGCGTGAGTCATCTTTAGGATACTCAATACGAGGCAATGAAGAAGTCTCTCCACTCAGTAAAGCGGAACTTAAAGGGTGAAGACTGAGTCAAGAAGAAGATGATGGATTCAGGGAGTGATGACAATAACTCACCAATCCCTAAGACTCCTCTCCAACTTCTTACATCAAGACAAATCAAGAAGAAGATCAAGGATAAACAGATCAAGAAAGAGCGGACAAGGCGGAGAAGTTTGAATCGTATAAAGAAGTCCTTATCAACATAAGTCAACTTTCCCCAATGGCTAACTTACAAGCTCGTCATCAAAATATGGAAAGCAAAATTGTCCTTTACTTAGAATAGTCTTTAGAATGAGACAAAATACATCAAGATTTTGTCTTCTCAGATGATGTCGATTTGTCACTTAGGAAAGAGTTAAAACTCATACATGTATAAATAGCATAAGAGATGAAGTGAAAAGATTAAGCTTGTAAATTGTAAAAACACACATACACGCAAGCCATCTTTTCACTCCTCCAAATACAACTTAGTTCCTGAGATAGCTTCTGAACTCTAAGAGTTGTGCTTTCGACTTAGCCGAGCTTAGAGAGGAGTAATCCAACTTTGTCATTTCAATCCCAAGTACTATTCCGCAAGTACTTGGGTAACGAATTCTTTGTTGATTTATTTCTAATAAGAATATGATGTTGAAAATTACTTAGTGTGTTTTCCTTATGTTAATTTCATTCATAGTTCACTATTAACTTGTTTTATAAACTTAAACTGTTTTTAACGATAGTGAACGGGAACAACAGAGACCATACAGAGCTTTGTTCGGTTGTAGACGTGATTCGAAACTCGATCAACGAATCCATCCGTTACCGACATAAACCGCTTTAAGTTTTCCATTGAGAAACGCAGCTTTGACATCCATCCGATAGACCGTCATATTCATGTGAGCCGAATGCTAGAAATATCCGAATGTTCTCAAGACGAGCAACCGAAGCAAAAGATTCTTCAAAGTCTATTCCCTCTTCCCGACGATAACCCTTAGCCACCGTGACGCGGACTTATTCCGATAACATTTCCTTCAAAGATCCAATTTGTTTTTCCAAATCCATTTTAGACCAATGACGAGACTCCTTGGTCTTTCAACCATTTCCCATACTTCAAGACGCTTGAATTGGTTGAGTTCTTCTTGCATGGATTCAATCCAGTTGTCTTTTGTCATTGCGCCTTTGATGTTTTTAGGTTCAGATTGGCGCATGCTGAGTGCATAAATGCAATGTTCACCGCTCGTGTGAAGACGTTGTCTTGAACGACCGTTGATTCGGGTTGCCAATAATGTTTTCCTGAGGATGGTCTTTCGTCCATCTATGTGTGGAGGGTTGATGTTGATATACATTGTGCATTCGAGGATTCAAATGGTTTGTTGAAGATTCCGCGACATCCGTGCAACAGCCTCATTAGCAAACGGGTTGAAGAACGATTTGGATCAAAATCTGCAGTGGGGGTACTACATTCGTAATATCATCGCAGCCTTCATCATTGTTGGAAGCGGTTTGTTCAACTGCTGTGGTGGAGTCAATCGGTGTAGGTGCATCCGCAATGCTTGAGTTGTTGTAGCAGTGTATCGTATAAGAGTATTATCGTTGAGCAAATGGAAACAAATGGATACACCCGAGCACGCTCATCAATATCGCCACGAACAAAGGGAGCAAATAACCTTTCCATTTGTTGACGAGTAAGTCGGGGCTTTGTTCACCGATGATGGGGTTTGGGGAAGTTTAAGCGGTTGTGTCCGGTTCCAAGTCATTATACTCGTAAGCCATTCCGTGAAGTTCATCGAAATGAGCATGAATCGCTTCCATCACCGCTTTGTACGACGATTCCGCATTCGAAACCTTTGGAATTATCACAAGATCCGATAAAGACTCCAATGTCAACTTTTGCTTTGAGCTTTCCAAAGTCATCACGATCATTATTCGGATAGCAAAGAGATCCAAATACATGAAAGTGTTTTAGATTCGGTTTCTCGTTATGGACGAGCTCGAAGGTGTTTTGTTGTATGCTTTTGTAATCATAGAACGGTTTTGAGTATAGCATGCAGAGATACGCTTCCCCATAAGTAATCCGAAGTTTAGCATTGATTAACATTGTTCTTGCGCTTCCACTAACGCTCGGTTTCGCTCTTCGACAACCCGCTTTGTTCGTGTACGCAATAGATGTCCGATGTCAATTCCCACTTTCTCATAGAATTCACTTAAGAGTTTGATTAACAAATTCGCCTTTATCTCGTTTCGATTAGTCGAACGGTGTTTCAGAGTCAACTTGTATTTTCGTGAGAAAGGTGATGATCATTTGTGGAGCTTGATCTTTGCTTCAAAGAAAGTAGACCCAAGTCCAGCGTGAATAGTCATCAACAATTACTAAGATGTAGCGCTTGCCATTGATCGTTTGCACGCGCATCGGGCCACACAAATCCATGTGAAGAAGATGAAGCACATGCCGAGAGTTGTGTTCCACCTTTGAAGGAAAATGAGCACGAGTGCTTTTGCCTTGTTCACAAGCCGAGCAAAGGTGATCTTTAGAATACCGAAACCGTGGAAGTCCTTCAACTAGTTTGTGTCGAGCAAGGTTGGTGATGGTTTGAAAGTTTAGATGTGAGACGCACGTGCCATAGCCAGATTTTGTTGATGTTTCCTTTGAAAGTAAACATATGGGAGATGAAGCAACCATGTCTTTCATAGAGATAGTGTAGAGACTAGAATTACGCGATCCGGACATAAGGTCATTTCCTTGTAGATCACTTAATGAAACAAGTTTTCTCCCGAAAGCAACCTCCAAATCTCCATCACAAAACCGACCTCAAAACAGATTATGACCGAGGCCTTCCGCATAGTAAACCCCGCTAATTTCGATGTTCCCATTGACATAGTCTCGTAGAGTCCCATGATAGGCTAAGTGATCATTCCCGAACCTCGACAAAGGCCAATGAACTTTGCAATAAAGTTTGATAACAGTTTAAGATTGCCTCATGTGTCGGGAACATCCGCTATCAACAATCCAGAGAATGATTGATCACCGCATTACACAATGCACGACACAGATGGAATAGAAGTAGATTTGGAACCCGAAATGTTAGAGGGTTCCGTAGCAGCTATAGTAGATATACACACATCAATAGCTTTAGGTATCCACTTAAATCCTAGTGTGTTATATATCCATTTCGGCCATCTATAACTACTCTTTGCTTTAGTCTTAGTGAATGCACTAGGTGGTACTACATTCCTAGGAGGTGAAAATGGAGCTACAGGACAAAGAATGCGCTTAGAATCTAAAGAAAGCGGTCTACCAAGCACAGACTTAGAAAGATTAGTGGGCCTAGAGGTATTCCTGTTCTTAGGATTCCTTAAACGAGAGATGATAGCTTTAGCAACACATTTATCATGACAATCGGAATTCATACTTTTACGACAAATATCACAAGGTGCATCGACCAATATCAAAAGTACTTAACGGTTTAGCATTCGTTACATCACTATTTCTATTACATTTGTCCGACGCAATATCTATAGTGGAGGCAACGTGAGTCTTATTCATAGTCCTAGGGTGTTCTTCTACTTTAGCATTCTTGATTGATCTTTTCTTAGGTCGCAACTTCCTATTCTTCGATTGAGTGCTCCTAGGTCGCGGAAGTGCGGACGCTTGGAAAAGGCTCAACTATTCTGCTTCAAGAGAAGGAAGCACGCTAGCTACTTGTGATTTGGGGAGTAGAGATTCTAGGTTCATGAGTACTAAGTGTTACCGGGCTAATCTCTTAATGATTGTTGGTGAAAGTTGTTCATACTTTCCTAACATTTCTCTTAACTTGATGATAGTGTGAATCGATCTTGATTTTCGTGACCAACATTTCCAAAGAAAATGCATAACTTCTTTAATGTGTGCAAGATAATGATCAAGTTCATTTGATGCTTCATCACGAGTCTTTTTGAGTAAATCAAATATGACACCATATTCCTTTTTGACTTTTAAAAGTTCTTGTTCATATTTTGAGATTTGACACTTAAAGACACGCTTTGATCATCCGGTTGCTCAATTTTAGGATCGAAGATTTTGTACGAATCGGGCGATTTTGTGTTGTTAAGCAAGTTGTTGATCGTGAATATCTTTTTGACACCAATTAAGACGACGTAATTGCATTTGAAAGTTCGCTTTGACAATCGCTTTGTTTTCAACTTTTAAGGACTCGACCAAGCACATTATCGGTGTTCTCAACATTTATCACAGATTCAACAAGATATCGCAGAGGTATGATCAAATGCATATGACAAAGAATTCAATAGCACAACATTATGGACATCAACACAGATGACATCTTCCAAGAGTCGATCAACATCTTTTCTCAACAGTTTCTTTTACGTTTAGTATTAGAAATAGATGTTTCGCTTTCTAAAACGACCTTCATCAATCCAAGTTCCTTATGAAAATCCTTTTCCCAAGCTAATGCACAATTTTTCAAATTTTTAACATTAGGTAAAAGATTTTTCTAAAAAATGTCTCTTTGTTCTCGCGCCAGAGGTGATTGAAAATGATCAATTTTGATTTCGAATCGATATTCTATCTCATGTTGTAAAATTTTGAGGTCAACCATGAAGATGTCAAAATATCTAAGAATTTTTCGATTTTCGTGTTTTGAATTTACTTCACAGATGGAAGGTAAAGGACCATAAATTTGTGCATAATCTGGTTGGGGATTAACATTAGAAGACTCGGGTGTTTTGATGATAACTTTTGGTGTGTTAGAAGAATCCGTTGGTGTGACTAAAGTGACCGCTTTTGAATAGTTAAAAGGTTTGTTGTAAACAACTTTTTCTAATTTTGATCGACTCTCGCCTTCTGCATCTAATTCCTCTTGACGATGATATTCAACAACATTCATAATGTAATTATCAACTTTATATTCTGACCGAAACTTCGTGGATTTGGTTTGAATGCATTGGTTGAAAGCTTAGGTTTGTAATCAGCAAGATTCGGTCCATATCCATTTGGATTGGGTTTTAAAGTAAACTTTTCAATGGTTGTGACCGACTCGCCATGTTTGTAAACAAATGCTTTTAAACTCTTTAAGTTTGTTTTGCAAGCCGATGATTTCTTCAAGATGATCATCTATTCGCTTCGTTGAATGCTTTTTGTATGCAGAGAACTGTTTTTGACAAGTTAACAACTCAAATCGGCCTTAGCTTTTTGATTTTCCAAGGTGAGAGCATTAATTTGCTTTTTATGTTCATGTTTCAGCTTGTTCTATTTCGAGACATAACAAAGCATTCTTCAAGCTGCTAGATCAATGACTGCCTTTCTAAATATTTTCATTTTGATAAGATTTGGCAAAGGTCGCTTCAAAACCGCTTTTCACGCTTTTCTTGAGTTTTGAAAAAGTTAAGTTGCTTTTGTAAACATTCAAAATCCTTGGTTAACAATGCATTTTTGCATTTCAAGTCCTGATTAATGGCATGACATTTTTCCACTATGGTTTGTTGGTCTTGTAAAACGAGCAAAATGCGGATGAGGCAAAAGTTCGGCGTGTTCAACGTGAGTCTCAACATGATCATTACCGAGATCCTCAAGTATAACCACGGAGTCAATTTGATTATCAAGGGAAACCGTTGGTCATCTTGATCGTCAAATATAACTACGGGGTCTAGTTGAAAATCGCCGGAATGAGATGTGGATGACTCATTTTGAACATTCTGAGCCTTGCCGGATGCGGATGTTGGCGGAGATATGAGATCAGAGATAAATATGGTTTGTTCGGTACTGAGACAAGCCATCGCGTCATACACCGGGCGTGTCACTCATGTGTAACTCATGCATATTAGCCATCAACATAACAAATGCATTGGCCTCGCAAGTCCTCCATATCATCATCCGAGTCGAAGATTTGCCATAAAGCTCGTTTTGTCCGTGAGAGTTCCACCAGCTTCATCCTTAAGAGCCAAAAGAAGAGCCTCTTTGAAATAAGCACTGCCTTAGTCCTTGGCTTTGGGCATGCATTAGCCAGGTGTCCCTTCTCATTGCAGCTGTAGCATCGAAGACCATTCAACCCATCCGAGCATTTCCTGCTCCACCACTTGAGCTCGATTGTTATTCCTACCCACAACATTAAACCCTTGACCACCGCCCATCTAACGACCATAACCACGATTACAACTTCAACTCGTCCATTGTTTACAAATGGCTTGATTCCTTGTGTCAGATGAGGAACGAATACGGTTGTTGGATTTGTTGGTATAACGGCTAAAGGCATTAGCAATCATAGCAAATCCTTGTTGCAATGCTTGGAACGGATCGGATTCCTCATTATGAAGTGCTTGATCATTGTTGTTGTAAGGAACCAATTGATTTTGTTGAGGTTTATGTGATTGATCGTTTGGTGGGTTTGAAGCAGTTGGTTGAGTTGCCGGTTGAGGAGAATAATTTTGTTGAGCATATAAGGCAAGTTGTTGATTTTCAGGATGTGTGGGTGGAGCAATTTGAGCACGGAGAATCCTTTCCCTATCAACTTCCTTTTCATGAGGCTTCAAGTAATCGCACAACAATCCGTAGGTAGACTGATGCATGTTTTAGCTTGACGGAGAAAAATGACATACTTCTCCCATTCAGGACCAAGACTACTTAGGAACTTAGTATTCACCGCAATTCTTGGCATGTGGATGTTGTGTTTATCCAAATCATTGATGATGTCGGAAAATCGGTGATGATAGGACTCGAGTGTCTCTCCAAGTTCAATCATGAAGTGTTCATAAGCCAAGTAAATTTTGGATTCCAAATCTTCCCGATTGAGTACAGATCCTTCCATAAGAAGACGAATATGATCCCACATTTTCTTTGCGGTCTTTTGAGCATCAACACTACGAAGAATTAGGTTTGGTAATCCTAGGAGGATATATTCCATTGCAAGCTCATCCGCTTCATAGTGTAGAAGTTCTTGAGGATTCAAGTCTGCAACAAGAGCAATGTTCGTTTGTTCATCTCTTGGTGGAATGGCATTTGGATCTCCTGTACAATGACAAGTAGGCATCTCAAAAGGACCTTCCAAGATAACCTTCTTTAAGAACTTTCCATGTGGCTTCTTTAGATCACAAAATCTAAAGAACCTTATCACCCATTGATCGTAGTTTCCCCGGAGTGAGCATTGAGGTCTATCAAGTGAACCAAACCTCATGAATTGATTGTTGGTTGCTTAAAGTTTCAAACATCTTTGCAAACCAAGTGGGTTCCTTCATAGTGATCCTTGATGGATGTTGATTAAAGTCATTTGTGTATGGTTGAGCTTGAAGACTTTGGTGGTGGTTGAACCATTTGAGGTTGTGGATTTGCAACAAGTTGTGGAGTATGTTGTTGGTTAAATTGTTGTTGATAAATTGCTTGTTGTTGATTCCATTGTTGATGTTGTGGAGTTAGTTGTTGTTGACGCTGAGGATGAGGATAAGTGTAAGGGAAATAGTTAGAGTATGGTGGTTGTGACATGTTGATAAACTTGTGTTGGTAAAATGGATCTTTGTAGTCGAATGAACCTTTGTTGATGAAGTATCCTTAGGCGTAGAAAAGACAAGAACCAAGTAGCACTTATGCGAAAAACACCAAAGTTACGCAGAACAATGAGGAGTTACTCGTAGGATTTAGCTTACGCGTTAGTAGGAAAAGACACTAAAGTTAGGCGTAGACAAAAGTTAAGCGTAGAAAGTTAGGCGTAGGATTTTCTTATGCGTAAGACAAGTCTTAGGCGTAAGAAAGATCTTAGGCGTAGGATTTCTACGCGTAAGCTTATGCTTATGCGTAATTTTAGGTTTTGCTCAAATGATCTTTTACACTATCACGCTGCAAAAGATATCCAAAGTCGACGTATTTTCGGACTTATCCAAGTAAGAAAACACGGAATAAACCACGAAAATGAAGATCAAACCAAGGAGGCACTTACGCGTAGGATTAGGGTTTTACTACGCGTAAGATTACTCGTAATTTTGATTTCGACCAAAAGTGTTTCTAAACCGCTTTTTGTGTGATAAAATAGCTTCAATAATACCAAAATACACAAAAGTGTGAAACTTGATGAACCAAAGCCTTTAAAACAGTTATGAGTAGGATGAAACCCTCGTTCAAAAAGTAGATTGAAAACAACGATCCACGCATAAAGTTCCAAACTTTTGCCAAAACACTAGTATTTTAACACCTTAAAACGTTGAAAGTACAAGAATCTTGGATTAAAAGTGTAAAAACAAGTTTTTAAGCGTAACAAAGAAGAGGTTATGTTTACGCGCGTACGACTCAAAACCAAAATCTTTAAAAACAAAAGTGTACACCCAACTATTTGGCGATTGATACCACTGTTAGGTCACTAGTTTTACAACACAAGCTTATATAAGAGATAGAGAGGCGATTGAACAAGTATCCAAACACACACACGATATAGAGTATACGGTTATGCGTAGAGAGTGAGTGAAAAGAAAACTTGAAAAACCAACCTTCAAATGAAGGTTTACATAAGGTATTTATAGGCAAGGAGCTAGGGCAACTCACCTACTCCTTCCCTTTCTCCTATGGGCTTGGGCCTAAGCTCATGGGCCTTCTACATAAGCTTAAGGCTAATAACAAACATAAAGGCCATACTAAGCTAACTATTACATATGAGTAACTAACACTTGAATAAGGTTTAGGAGTGATTCCAACAGTCCGTAAACCCTGTGCACTTTGTACCGTAAAGGTAGTGTCTCCAAATCTTGAGTGCAAAAACTACGGCCCCCAACTCAAGGTCATGAGTGGTGTAATTCTTCTTATGAACCTTAAGTTGTCGAGAAGCATAAGCTATCACCTTCTCGTTTTGCATTAAAACAACTCCAAGCCCTTTATGTGAAGCATCGCAAAGATACAACGAAGTTCTCAATTCCTTCGGTAGTGCCAAAATTAGGCATCGCAAAGCTTTTGCTTCAACAACTAAAAGCGCTTCTTGGTTCTTTCCCCACTCGTACTTCTTGTTTTTCTGTGTCAACTTGGTCAAAGCTTTAGCTATCTTTGAAAAACCTTCGATGAATCTCAGGTAATACCCATGAGTCCTAGAAATTGTCGGATTTTCGTAGGATTTGTTGGAGTAGCCCAATCTTTTACGGCTTCAATCTTTGCAGGATCAACTTGTAGTCCTTGACTATCAATGACATGACCAGAAAAATTGTACTTTACGGTTCCAAAAATCACACTTCAAAAATTTGGCGTACCACTTCTCATTCTTGAGTAGTCCTAAAATCGTTCTTAAACGCCCTTCGTGCTCTTCTTTGCTCTTTGAGTAAATCAATATGTTGTCGATGAATACTGTAACAAACTTGTCCAAATACGGTTTGCATACCCTATTCATGAGATCCATGAATACTGCAGGTGCATTATTCAATCCGAACGGCATTACTTGAAACTCATAATGTCCATAACGTGTTCTAAACTCCGCTTTTGGATATCCTCCTCGAACTCTTAGTTGATGGTAACCTGACCTTAGGTTAATCTTTGAGTAAATACTAGAGCCTTGCAACTATCGAACAAGTCGCGATTCGGGGAGTGGGTAATGATTCTTCACCGTTAACTTGTTCAGCTCTCTATAATCTATACACATTCGGAAGGATCCATCTTTCTTCTTCACAAACAAGACCGGTGCTCCCCAAGGCGAGGAACTTGGCCTAATGAATCCTTTGTCTAAAAGTTCTTGCAACTGATTAGACAACTCTTGCATTTCTGATGGTGCTAATCGATAAGGTGCTCGCGCAATTGGTGCAACTCCGGGCACTAAGTCAATATGAAATTCTACTTGACGTGCCGGTGGAAGTCCTGGTAAGTCTTCAGGAAAGACTTCAGGAAATTCTCGAGCAATCGGTACATCCTCAAGTTGCTTCTCTTCCGACTTCTTCTCGATAATATGTGCTAAGAAAGCATAACAACCTTTCTTTATGTACTTCTCCATCTTGATGCATGATATAATACCGAGTCTATTGAGTTTGAGTTTATGACGAATATCGAGGAGAGAAGACATGAGGAGGTGTCGTTACGGTTATCTATGATTAAGGGTGTATAAAACATCATAGTAAAGAGAATATTAGATGAATCTCCCATGAGTAACACTTTGACTTGGAAGATGTGAAAATTTTTGCTTGCACTAAGATTTATAAATAACTGCTCCCAACATAACATGATCCCTCCAGAATTAGACATATTTAGCTAGGCTATGTATAATTAAGGAACGATAATGTGACATTCGGTTTAGTTGTTATAACTCTCAATGTTTACAAGGATTTAAACCGTGCCGTTAAAATGGTAGTTAAAGTAAAAGGAATTAAAATTCTCGTAAGTGATATCGAATCGGAAGAAAATAAAGTACGATAGATGAGAATATTTTACAACAAGTGGTTTATCAAACAGTAATACATCCTAAGTTATAAAGATTCGGATACGATGGAAGACACAAACTTAGTACGACATAATACATAAGGAAAAAAATAAGATCGTTAGTTTCCGAACTTCTTCATCGCGTTGTTGATACCCTGTTGAGCTTCTCCTCCTTCTAACATATTTGCTTTCCCATGAGCTCCTTCAACTTGTTAACCTTGGTTCCGGGGACATCGGTTCCGATAGTGTCCTTGCTCCCCACATCCGAAGCATGTGACTACGGATTTACCTCTACAATCCCTGGCTAGGTGTCCCAATTTTTGGCACTTGTGGCACTTGGCAGGCAAAGACCGGTGATGAAACTTACATTGATTACATAGTGGTTGAGTTCCAACATATCCTTTGCCTTTGCAGGTCCTTGGTAAAGCCGTCCCCACTTTGGCGATAACTAAAGCATATACCACATGGACCATCATGATGTAGCGTGCATTGGTGGCATCGTGGTAAGTTTCCAGTATAAGCTCTTCCCTTTGTTGGTGCAGCAACATAAACCCTAGCGGCTTCTTGTCTTCTATTCTGTTGTTGGTGATGGTTAGTGTTACGGTTTTGGTTGTTGTTATTATAACCTCTTGGGTCATATTCCCATTTCCTTTTGTTGTAGTTGATTTGGTTATCGTCGTTGTTGTTGTTGTTGTTGTTGTTGTTGTTGTTGTTGTTGTTGTTGTTGTTGTTGTTGTTGTCGATAATGTTTTCCCTCTTCACAACTTGAGCCATGAGTATTTGAGTTATCTTAATGGTCTCTTCAATTGTTTGTGAATCGAAAGAGGTTACATCTCCTTGAATACATTTTGGAAGTCCTCCAATGAAACCTTTCAGTAGTTTCTCATTGTCCAAAACCATAGATGGACATAAGGCAGCCAACTCTTGAAACCTTCTTATGTAGGTCTCGATGTCATAACCAACGGTCACTAACTCATAAAATTCCATTTCCAATTTCTTCACCTCAAGGACAATACTTCTTATTCAACAACCTCTTGAATTGATCCCATGTGAGCTTGTAAGCATTTTCCATACCAATAGGTTGTGCATAATAATTCCACCATGACATTGCCTCATCCAAGAGTGTACTAGTAGCTTCACCTTGCAAGCATCTGGGCAATCACATAGAAGAAATAATGACTCGATCTTTTCCAACCAACGGATCATAGCAATGGCTCCTTCTGTGCCCTTGAACCTTGGGGATCATCGCTCTTAAAGTCCCAGGTATGTACCATTTCGAACTCCAGACCCTCCTGCAGCCTCCCGCAGCAGAGCAAGTCTAGCAGCTTTCAATAGCGCAGTAGCTACCGTTGCTCGCTCTTTCTCTAGTGCCCTAGCTATACTATCCTCTATATACTTTTGGATAGCGGTTGGTGTCATAGTTGGTGGAGCTTTCTTTGGCGCCATAACTCTTCAAAATAAGAGGAAAATGAGACGTAGCAAAGTCCTATGTAAAAAAAAACACTCTAAGGAGATATGATATGAGGTGATAAGTTTGAGGTTATTTTTCAAAATGATCGACGGGTTCCCAAAAGATGGGTTATGAGATGTCGTAATTGCTTCAAATGTATGATGGTTTAGTGACTTAATGTGTGAATAACGTGTAACTCGACATGTTAGTGGTGGAACAAAGGAGTGAGAGTGACTTCGCCGTACTTAAAGGTTTTAGTTCGGCATTCGACGTTATCGGTGATGAATCAGCTGATATTAAAATTGCAATAGGGAATGACAAAGCATTCTCCACATTAGAATATGAGGAAATGATAATGGGATGGGTATTTAAAGGCATCTATGTGACAATCGATTTTGAAATGAAAGTAAATAACTCGAATAAAATGTATATGAATCCGCATGTAAAGTGAATATGCACTCATGATGAAATGATGAGATGCTATGATGATGTAGTTATAGTCTAGGGTCAAAGATGCAACCTAGTTCTCTATAACAGAAGCTCTGATGCCAATCTGTCACACCCCAAATTACTGCTTTTGCGTGAATGGAATTCGGGATTGACCGTCATAGCATCACAATCACAGTTATATTGAACGACCTAAAGTGTCGTTTTATAAACACATCGTTTGATATTTATTTAAAACATTCAGAGTTACAAGATAGGTCCCAAAAGTTGATAAAGTTTGCGGAATATGTTCATTACAAGTCCAAACGATGTTTTGAAATGCCATAATATACAATAAGACGCCCGTCGTCGCGACTCTATGAGGGTTCCCTATTCGTGCCATGATGCGAATGTCTTAGTTACATGAAAATACATTTCTAAAAGTGTCAACACAATGGTTGAGTGAGTTCATAGAGTTTAGGTAAATGTTTAATACGACTACCACAAGTATGAATTATGTATGACAAATATGTCACAAAAATGTTACAATTGCTATAAGTCCATGACACCGAAACTAGACTGATCATGATGTTCGCCCCAACACAGTGTTTGCC
The DNA here is from genome assembly GCA_910596185.1 of Chrysanthemum makinoi. NCBI lineage: Eukaryota > Viridiplantae > Streptophyta > Magnoliopsida > Asterales > Asteraceae > Chrysanthemum > Chrysanthemum makinoi. The sequence continues at coordinate 3,166,961 of OU343219.1, forward strand.
AAACAACTCAAATAATGATATTAAATGAAATGCATCCGTTTAACCAGTTGGAATCCACTAACCCGGATGGAGGAGTCACCCTCGATATATCTATCCACTCACCCTCGCTTCTATGAAATTAACGGTTCATGTTATATAATGGGGACATTCAATTGGCATGAGGTAACTTAAGCAATGTAATGAATTTGATATACTTGGTATCGTAATAAAAATGATGTGCAATGTATTCTCCCCCGTAGGTTTGAAATAAAGTAAAACTTGAATAAATCGGGCTATGAAAACTCACTTAATGAATTGATGCGATGACAAAAGTGAGTACACCGAAATGTAGCGTGAATCTCTAACCTTGACCTATTATGAATGATATGATACGTAATAAGTTACAATGTAATGTTATGCATGCAATTCAGATGATATTTATACCACTTATGAATTTTTGAAAAATAATACTTTTAAATTGAAAATTATCTTTTAACGTCTTGACCATTTCTAAAGTACTCCACATGTATTTATGTTGAAATGATATCCAACGATATTCATTTAGTGATTTATTATGAAATTATAACTTTTCGTAGAAAATAATGTCGCTTGGAATTTTCATGAAAGTGACTAAACGGCCTCTAAAAGCTAGTCGTAAAATGGTGCACGCCGAGCGTTAGGAAACGAACTCAACGGTTTTGGGAAGCTTGTATCATTATCTCAAAGTTTTAGTATTTAAGATTTCATCCTAGAGGTCTCGAACATAAAGAAAAATATAGGTTAAGTATGGTACTTGTGTCCAAAATATAGTTTAAGGGTGGTTTTAGGCAAAGTTTAAGTAACCGTATATAATTCATTACAACTCCGCTAGACAAACGGTTGGACATTTTGAAAAATATGCTTGGCGAACTTACTTTTACTAGAAGACATCACTTTATAAAAAGTTCTACATCAATGTTAAAACAACCTTCAACATGGCCACTTGTTGCCGTAATACTTGTCTATTAGAAATTTAATAGTTTTTCTTATATAATAAAGTTACGACAACTTTTTGTAAACGTGTATAATTTAATCGCTACAAATCCGTTTTCTACGTTTTATATGTCCTTAGCTTTGTATCAAAGTATACTAATATATTTTTGATAAGTCGACACAATTTATAACGCCTAAGCCTCAATTTTGACTCATACAAGTAAACGTAACATGTGAAATTTTCAGAATTTATAGTTTCGTCGCCTAACTTGAAAAATTCATAACTTCTTCGTTATAGCTCCGTTTTAATCCGTTCAAGCGCCACGCTTTTTTTTAAAGTATATTTTATAAATATCTAGGCCAAAAATTTTTACCTACTGTCGAATTTTCCAGATTTCAAAATAAGGACAGACCCTTTAGAAAACTTGTCGAAATGAGTTTTTCTCGCACCAAACCTATTCTAACCCATTCAAAACAACTCCGAGGCTATTCTAATCCTACCATACACCTTCTTAGGGTGTCATGGGTTCCTAGACATCACCAAAAGTGATATATTACAAGGAGTAATTATAGGATGACATAAATATATATAACTCTTAAAAACAATGAAAAAGTGGTATAAATGTTGGGGTATAGCTCCCAGAACAGGGTTAGATAATCAATGCAGAAACAAATACCACTAGGTGGTTACCGGATATCACTTGAAATCGTGTGATCACTTTCCAAAGTAAACTATTCGACCCTAATGCCTGGGTATCACGAATATCTACTTGGGATAAGACCAAATGCAGTTAGAGAATTAGGCACAATTCTATAACCCTTTCGCTAATAAGTGTTTACGTTTTATGTGTGTTCTTCATGCATAATCAGATATCCTATTTATAGGATAATACTCTTGGCTAATTCAATGGAATTATGAGTATTAATCGGCCCATTAATAGCCTCATAATTATCCCCATTATAGCCGTAGTGGTTACATGACCAATTAAACGTGGTCATTAAGCAGTTGAAACCGCCACTTGAATAGGTCAAAGCCGTTACAAGCTTCAAAGATTTCATAGTGCTATCGGTGGTTACACGCTTCGGAAACACCACCGCCGGTGTAAACACTACTTCAGTGAAACACCACTTCAAGGAAACACCACCGGTGGAAACACTAATCCAATGGAAGTATCGCCAGTGGAAACACGATAATCGATGGTAACCACAACAATACTTTCACCAAGCACTATCAATACAAACCACTACAAGAGTCAGGGTATTCATGGACCTTATGGGTGTACACTCCGTACCTCCTAACCCATTACAAGGTGTGAACTATTCCCACAAGTGCACTAAATTTTCCAACAATCCTCCCCAAATTTAGTTCACTTCCTTTGCATAAAAATAAACATCAAGCAAAACATGTGCATAAATGAAAATGTCCCGAGGATTGAATTTCCATCTTAGTAAATTACACGTTCAAATATTCGAGAATCAGGGTGTTCTAAGAATTGAACCCTTCAACCCTTTTGAATACCTGAAGATAAAATACACACAAGTTTTCAAACACTTAAAAGCTCCCGACACTATACAAGCCATGTGTCCATATCCAAATTCATAAATGTTGTAAAAGCTAAAAGTCCAAAGCTTCCCTGCGGCAAAACTTCAACATTTACATAGGTGGTTCCTCTTTATTCATGCTCTGCCAAGCACTTTTTCAAAGAAAAATAACCATTAAGAAGTAAAGACTTCATCCTCCTTTCAGCAGGTTCTCAGCACAACCTTGGGATGTAAATAAAACATGTGCTCCAGTCCACTGAATGTTCACCTTTCCACATTGAACTCAGCTCCTAAGTTTCCTCAGGAGGGAGTTGGGTGTCCTAGCATTCAGGACTAAATTGGACTTAAACCCATCCCTTTAGCAGACTTTATAACCAAGTCTCTAGCCACACCCTTCGTCAAGTGATCACTAAGTTCATTGAGATCTAACAAATTCTATAGATACCACCCCATTCATGATAAGCTCACGAATCATGCTATGTCCGACACCTAAGTGTCTAGACTTACCATTGTACATTTGGCTATAAGCCTTAGCCAATGTAGCTGCACTATCACACCGGATAGAAATAGGTGCTATAGGTTTAGGCCACAATGGAATCTCAAGAAGCAAGTTTTTCAACCATTCAGCTTCTTTACCAGCAACTGCTAAAGCCACAAATTCAGATTCCATTGTTGAACTAGTGATGCAAGTTTGCTTCTTGGATGCCCAAGAAATTGCACCTCCACCAAGTAGGAATACCCAACCGGTAGATCGAATTGTCTTGATTGTTATTGATCCAACTTGCATCAGTGTATCCTTCCAACACCGATGGGTAACCAAGATATGAGAGACTATAATCCATAGTTCTCTTCAAATACTTCAGTACCCTTTGAACGCTTGCCGCTGATGAGCACTAGGATTACTAGTATACCGCTCAATTTTCCCACGCAAAACCAATATCAAGTCTTGTACAAGTCATGGCATACATCAAGCAGCCAATTACCCTAGAATACTCAAGTTGAGATACAGCCTTGCCATGATTGGGCATCAGCTTCTCACAAGTATCCATAGGTGTGCTCATCGGAGTACAATCAAAGTAATTGAATTTCCTCAACATCTTCTCAATATAATGAGACTGAGAGATAGAAATTCTTTTACTTTCATGTTTGATCCTTATACCAAGGATAACATCAGCCTCCCCATATCCTTCATGGAGAACCTTGATGACAAAAATTCCTTTGTCGTTAACTCGATTTTGGTCAGTGCCAAAGAACAACATGTCATCAACATATAGACAAATGATGACTCCTTTACGAGATTCATCAAATTTGCTATATACACATTTGTCAACTTGGTTAAGAACATAACCACTAGACAAAACCACTTCATCAAATTTTTGATGCCATTGCTTAGGTGCCCGCTTAAGTCCATAAAGAGACTTAATCGGTTTACACACCTTGTTTTCATTTCAGGCAAGATGAAGCCCTGAGGTTGGTTCATATATACCTCCTCATCCAATTCACCATTCAAGAAAGCTGTTTTCACATCCATCCGATGAATAATCGATTGTGAATAGATGCCATAGCAATCAGCAGTCTTATGGTACTATTACGAGCCACAGGGGCATAAGTATCAAAATAGTCTATCCCTGACTTTTGTTTAAAGCCCTAAATAACTAATCTAGCCTTGAATTTTTCAATAGTTCCATCTACCTTCATTTTCTTCTTGAAAATCCATTTGCAACCTAGAGGTTTGCAACCAGGAGGTAGATCAACCAACACCCAAGTGTTGTTCCCCATGATGGAATCCATCTCATCATTGATTGCTTCTTTCCGAAAGCAATATCCTCGGGACTTCATTGCTTCATCAAATGTCTTGGGATCATCCTCAACAATGAAGCAATAGGAGTATTGGTCCGAGACCTCATCCCTTGTTCCTTCAACTAAGTATAGTTGAAACTCAGGTCCAAATGACTTTGGATTCTTGACCCTTTTGCTCTTCCCGAGCACAGGTTCAGTTGTTGAACCACAACCTCATCGGGACCACCGATGGTTCATTATCGAGGACCTCTCGATACACCGGTGTCATGAGTTCCATTAGGAATCCTCTGACTTGGTCTTGGGACTGATGAGAATCTATTCTCATCAAAGTCTGCATCCCTTGATTCAATTATAGAGTTAACTGAAACATATTCATTAGGTTCAATAACATAGAACCTAAAAGCCTTGGAATGCTCAGCATATCCAACAAAGATGCATCCAATGCCTCTTTCACCCAAAGTCTTTTGCTTTGGATCAGAGAGTCTTACAACAGCCCTACAACCCCAGACCCTGAGATAGTTCAGGTTGGGTTTCCTTTTAGTCCAGAGTTCATAAGGGGTAATCTTGTTCCTTTTGTTGGGAACCCTATTTAATAAATAGCAAGCTGTTAACATAGCTTCACCCCGAACCCTTGACTCAGTCTGAATAGGACAACATGGAATTAACCATCTCCTTCAAGACCCTATTTTCCTTTCGAAATACCATTTTGCTTTGAGGAGTATAAGGCGATCGTTTCATGGATTATACCAATAGACTGAAAGTACTGAGTATCCATGTACTCACCTCCCCTATCAGTCCTTAATCTTTTGATCAAAGACCCAAGTTGTAATTCAACTTCAGTTTTAAACACTTTGAATTTATCTAATGCTTCATCCTTTGTATGTAACAAATAAACACAACAAAACCTAGAAGCATCATCAATAAATGTCACAAAGTACTTCTTATTCCCCAAAGAAGGAGTGGCATGCAAATCATACAGTCATGTGAATAAGCTCCAAGATCTTAGTCTCACGACTAACAACCTGAAAGGGTTTCTTGGTTATCTTGGTCAACATGCAAGTTTTACACTTTTCAAGATCCATGTCAAAAGCATGGATTAAACCATCCCTAGACATATCTTGCATTCTTTTATAGTGAACATGACCAAGTCTAGCATGCCAAAGGGTAGAACCACTCTGATCATATGTGGTCACAAAAGTTTGAAATAACACTGCCAAGTGGTAATAATAAGCTAACATTTGATTACATAAAAAACCAAAACCAATAAAAACACCACATTTAGAAAGAACAAATTTATCAGATTCAATAACTTGTTTATATCCATGATTATTCAAAACACTACTTGAAACCAAGTTTTTCCTTATATCGGGAACATGAATAACATTAAACAAAGTTACAATCTTTCCGGAACTAAACCTAAGATCTACACAACCACGACCATGCACCAAGGCTGTTGACTCATTTCCCATGTGAAGAATAGAACCATCATTTAGTGACTCATAAGTCTTGAACCAGCTTCTATCTTTACACACATGAATTGTTGCACCAGAGTCAACCCACCACGCAACATCATCATCCCGCACATAAAAAGATTCAGATACATATGTAACATAATAAATCTGAAAAGACTTATTAAACATATTCGACCTTCAGTGAGTTGGTGAACCACCACTCCCGAACCATTAGTGCCCGATCCATTGGCTTTACCACCAATTTTAACACCCTTGCAGTCCCTTTTAATGTGAACTGTTTTGCCACATTTCCAACAAGTAGGTGTTGCCTTCTTGTTTGGATCTGCCCTTGTGTTATCATGATATTTGCGTTTGCCTTTGTTGTCATTGTACCTTGTGGAGTTGTTATGCTCCACCATATTGACAACAGATGCACCAAAGAGCATTGCCACTCTTTAGCTTGTCATTATCCTGCACCTTGAGAGATTCCTCAATGTGCAGATGACTGCCTAACTCAACAAGAGTTAACTCCTCCTTCATATGTTTCAAGGTATGCTTGAAATCTTTCCATGAAGGAGGAAGTTTGTCAATGACACACGAGACTTTGATAGCCTCATCCATGTTCATTTGGTGTTGTGTAAACCTTCCAAGTATTCCAAGAAGTTCTTTGTATTGTTCCATAACTGGTCTTGAATCAGTCATTTTGTAATTTGTGAAATTACTAACAAGGAACTTCTTACTTGATGCATCCTCACCCATATATTTGGCATCCAAGGAATCCCACAGTTCTTTGGAAGATTCAAAGTTCTGATAAATATCAAACAAAGAATCAGACATACCATTGAGAATAAGACCTCTGCATATGTAGTCATCATTCTCCCATTTGCTCCTCCTCCCGATCTGCTCCACAGTAGCATCATCACCATCATCAGGAATAGGTGTGGTTAGCACATACACCACACTCATGCTTGACAAAGAAGAAGTGCATCTTCTTCTTCCACCTCCTAAAGTCCACCCCTTCAAACTTATCAAGCTTGGCAAAGTTTGAAGCCATGTGTTTCATTGCAGCACATTGATTATCACAAATAGTTTACTTTGATTGTTGGGATATAGCTCCCAAGCAAGTGGTTAGATAATCAATTCAGAAAACAAATACCACTATATGGTTACCGGATATCACTTGGAATCGTGTGATCACTTTCCAAAGTAAACTATTCGACCCTAATGCCCGGGTATCACGAATATCTACTTGGGATAAGACCAAATGCAGTTAGAGAATTAGGCACAATTCTATAACCCTTTCGCTAATAAGTGTTTACGTTTTCGGTGTTCTTCATGCATAATCAGATATCCTATTTATAGGATAATACTCTTAGCTAATTCAATGGAATTATGAGTATTAATCGCCCATTAATAGCCTCATAATTATCCCCATTATAGCCGTTAGTGGTTACATGACCAATTAAACGTGGTCATTAAGCAGTTGAAACTGCCACTTGAATAGGTCAAAGCTGTCACAATTCTCAATTTTTGGTCATTTCTCAAAACAATTCATGCTTCACAATTTCATCATTTATCGTAAACTAGGTTTGCGTGTTCCAAATTCGCGCAACCTTAATGGTTTAGCGGCGAATTCATGATCATAGCATCACGGACATTTCATATAGACTAAGTTTAGTCTACATTTCATTAGCATCATTTTCACCATGTTAGTTCATTCATGATTTTTCATTTCACATTAAACGCGTAAATTTCATATTAAATAAACGTTATCGCGTAAGTTATTATTTTGAACATTTAATCTGATACTTCCAAAAATGATCCCGATATAATTTTATACTTGCATTTAGTTTATAAATATAATATTTTGAGTTTACCTAGTGTTCTAAATTTATTTTGTATATAAATTGTTAAATTTATATTATTACGACGCTTTTCTTAAAAACTACACGATAAATATTTATTCACTCAAATTTTACAAGAAATATATTTTTACCATTTAAATGATCTCAATATACTTTACTTTGATCCATTAAAGTTTACTTTTAGCTAAAACTACCTTAAATACACTAATGTATATACAATTTACAAGTTACCTTAACTTATATTATTTTATACACAACTACTTTAACTTACACATTTATATACACATAATAGAAAAAAAAAAAAAAAAACATATATTAGAGACACAATCCCCCCAAAACCGGCCAAGGGGGGGGATGTATCATAAAGTTGGTAGATTTTTTATGTATAGATCTATACTCCAATACTTTACTCATTTCATTCATTCACTCTCAAATTCAACAAGTTAGTAAAAAGGTGTTTTCTCTCCTTGTTCCTCTTCCATAACCAGCCCTCATAGGTGTTAACAAGAGATCATCAATTTTTCCAAGCTCAAGTTAAACAATCTAGATTACACTCTTATTAAGGTTTTGAAATAAAAACCTAGGGTGTTTAGGTTAATCCTTGTTCTAATCACCTCATCATAGTAGCTTGTAAGCATATCACTTTCATTTTACATCTTTCATTTTCATTTCATATTTAATTCTTCATATTTTGTGCAAGCATGCAAGACTTATTGTTAGTTATACCATTTTTACATTGATTTTAAGAGTTTGATATATAAAAGTCATCCTATAATTATTCCCTTGTTATATATTGGTCTTGATGATGTCTAGGAACCCATGACACCCTAAGAAGGTGTATGGTAGGATTAGAATAGCTTTGGAGTTGTTTTGAAGGGATTGGAATAGGTTTAGTACGAGAAAAACTATTTTCTACAAGTATAAAAAGTGGTCTGATCTTGTTTTGAATTTCTGGAAAATCCGACAGTAGACATGAGTTTTTGGCCTAGATAATTAGAAAATATACTTTAAAAGCGAATCCGTGGTCAGCTTGAACGGATTAAAACGGAGTTATACTTGAAGAAGTTATGAATTTTTCAAGTTTGACGACGAAATATATATTTTCTGAAAATTTCAGCAACATGTTTTTGTTTTGTACGAGTCAAAAACGAGTCCTAAGCTTTACAAATTATTTCGACTTATCAAAAATATATTAGTATACTTTGATACGAAGCTAAGGGCGTATAATACGTAGAAAACGGATTTGAAACGACTAAGATATACACGTTTTTATAAAATTGCCGTAACTATTATTTTTAGAAAAACTATATTATTTTTACGAGACAAGTGTTACGGTAACCAAAACGACCATATTGAAGGCTATTTTTAACGATGACGTAGAACTTTTTGTAACGAGATGTCTTCTAATAAAATCGAGATCACCAAGCATATTTTCCAAAACGATCAACCGTTTGTATAGCGGAGTTGTAATAAATTATTTACGGTTGCTTAAACTTTGCCGAAACTCACTTTTTACACCACATTTAGACAAAACCACCATATTTAACCTCTATTATCTTTATGTTCGAGACCTCTATGACGAAAACTCATGTACTAAAACTTCTAGATTTTGATACAAGCTTTCCAAAACCGTTGAGTTCGCTTCCTAACGTTCGACGTACACCATTTTACGACTAGCTTTTCGAAGCCATTTTTGTCACTTTCACGAAATTTCCAACGACATTATTTTGCTAAAAGTTATAATTTCACAATAAATCATTAAGAAACTATCGTAGGATGACATTTTGACGTAAATACTTGTAAAGTAATTTTAGAATGGTCAAGGCGTCAAAAGAGTATTTTTCGACGATAAGTATTATTTTCAAAACTCACAAATGGTATAAATAACATACGAAGTGCATGCATATCATTACATCATAACTCATTACGTATCATAACATTCATCATAGCTCAAGATTAAAGTTTCTCTATACCTCGGTGTACTCACTCTTGTCATCATACCGATTCATCAAGTGAGTAATCACACCCCTTTTACCGCTTTACTATATTTTGGGGCTTAAATGCATGAACCGTTCTTCAGCTAAATTGTTTACTACTTTTATTAACTAGTTTGACTAGAACTTGTGAACTTGAAACAAATCCTTGAACTTAATTATGAAATAATGCCTTACTTGAACTTATTGAATCGTACATGTTATGACCTTGACCTAAAGTCTCCTATGTTCGGAGCATCACTATAAAGTCTCCCATGTTCGGAGCATCCCTAAAGTCTCCCATGTTCGGAGCATCACTATAAAGTCTCCTATGTTCGGAGCATCACTATAAAGACTCCTATGTTCGGATTATATCTTTGGGAAGAGGCACCCAATATATCTTTGGGAAGAGGCACCCAGTATATCTTTGGGAAGAGGCACCCATTATATCTTTGGGAAGAGGCACCCAACATAACTTTGGGTAGTGGCACCCAAAGATATTTTGGTTTCATCGGAACATCCCTCAATTATTATATTCGTGGTACTATATTGTGAACTATTATGACCACTTATACTTGACTACTTGACGCGCTATATTTTGCGCAATGGGTTGTGTACACACAGGTTGCAAGTTTTGTATGGTATGAACTTGGAACTGAGTGGATTTACAATTCCTTTGCTTTGTGGACTATTTCCGATAACCGAAACCTTGGACTCTTTCATACGAGTTTTCTTATTTTGCTAAACATGTTTACTCACCAACTATTTTCATAGTTGACCCGTTTTTCTCTCATGCATTTCGGGTGATCGTTAGTAAGCTTTTTCTACCATGTCTTGCATAATGAAGTTTTCACTTGTCACTACAAATCGTTATGTAATGGAACGAAATATTTTGGAATCTAAACTTTGTAATATATTTGCCGATGACGGCTAAACCGTATTGTAATGGTGTACTATTTCTTTTAAATATTTACGTTGGTATGTTCTATTATCTTGTGCTTATGTTCCCTTCCGTTACACCTCGTGTTTCGCCTCCAGGGTGTGACATTGGTACTGAGCCAAAGGTTATACAGAATGCCGATTTTTCAAAAATAAAAATCACAGCTATAACCGAAAAAAAAAAAAAAAATTCATTAAACATTGAACATCATCCGAGTCATCTAGTCCTATCGTTGCATCGTTAATCATAAATTATACATAGCACCGATCAACTATGTCTAATGTATGAAGAACCATGCAATGATAAGAAGGGTAAATTTAAATCATGTTTAGTCGAAGTCTTTTGAGTCCGGTCACCGAAGTTGCATTGGTCGGGTGGGTATGCATAGCATGTTTTACGCTCACGTCTACATTACCGCATCCTTGTTCATATCTTCTCTTTTCCATCTTTCGACTTGTTAGACATAGCATGTCCCCGATCCTCATATTTCGATCACTATAACACATTACCACCGTTACGCACCTCATCCGACTTCGTTCGAATGTCGTTTACTCAACCCGATGTTTTGGTCCCTTTGTAGGATCATGGCCGCAAGAAACACACGCCAGGGAGGCAACAACAACGGCAACCCAAACAACAATGACAATCCAAACAACAACGCCGGCGGAATAGCGGATCTACTCACCCAAATTATAGCATCTCGATGCTAGACGAACCAACGCCGGAGAAAGTACTTCAAACGCTGGTCATGGATGCAGCTACAAAACTTTCATGACATGCAAGCCAATGGAATTTCATGGTGTGAGGGTGTCATTGGACTCGCTTACGGTTCGAGAATGTTGAATCGAAACTTAGTATCACGAAATGTGCTGAAGGAAACAAGGTTGAGTTCTCTGTTGGTCTACTCTGAGTCGAGCATTGACTGGTGGAACAACCAACTACTGAGACTAGAGGAAGAGGGGCTGCAAATGCGTTATCTTGGGAAGCATTTAAGAAACTACTAACCGATGAGTCTGCGAGAAAAGATGAAGTGCGAAGTTGGAAGCGGAATTTTGGAATCACTTGATGGTTGGAGTAGAAGTTACAAGTACACGATCCATTTCCATGAGTTAACTAGGATGGTTCCTCACATGGTTTCCACTGTGGAGAAGTTGATCGACCGATATATATGGGGATTGATACCGGAAATTAGGAGGGACGTCACCTCATCAAACCCAACCACTCGCAAGCCGCGTGGGTATGGTATCGCTTGACAAATGATGTGATCAGTCCGGAGAACTAACAAAAGCAAACGATAATGGACGAAAGCGAGGGAGGATCACCAGGGGAAGCCGAGACCAGGTCGGTAAGACAAGAGGCAACGAATAACCAAGAACTATGGAGCGACTACCCAGGGCGCAAAGATACGCAGTCCACATCCTTTGTGTACTCGATGTAACTATCACCACTCGGGAGACTGCCCAAGGTGCGACAAATGTGGACAGACGGGCCACTTCACGCAAAATTGCTCAAACAGGATTGGGAATCAAGGACGAGAAAGGCATGTTCTGACGTGTGGAAGTCTAGATCACCTTCGCAATACCGCCCAAAGTTGAAAAGAACTCCCAATTAAGGAGGTAATCGTCCAAACACGCGTTGGCAATAGAAGGCCCACAAGATCGTAACATTGAAATTCCCCGCATTGGTCGAGCATTCTATCCGGGTACCGGAAGCCCGCAACGCGTAACGGGTACATTCCTTTGAACAACCACTTTATCTATGTGCAACATAATTTTGAGTGCATAACTTCCTTCCAATCTTTACCACGTTCACGACATTGATTAATTTGAGACCTATTGATATCGACCTTAGTTGTTATATATATTTTGTTGATTTGATTTGAATTGTGTAAGCAAATCCAAAATCGAGCGAATCTTTCAAAAGACTTCATTCAAAAGACTTGTTTCCTAGCTTGATCTAGTGACAGTTCTTGTTTGATGAGTTGCGAAAGTCGAGCTAAGAAACAAGTTTACTCAAGTCACTATCTAAAGGTCTTTTGAGGGCTACGTTCGATATTGGGTAAGTTTACCTATCCAATATAATCACGACGCACGTACTTAGTTGAATGGGGAACACACGCATGGGCATTGATCTGATCATTTAGACTGTTCGTACGAGCATGAACTTTTAGAACTCTTGTCGAGGTTCGGACTATAGTATCGTTAATCGAATCACGAGGACGTGATTCCTCTGACATGGGAAGAATGTCACAATTCTCAATTTTTGGTCATTTCTCAAAACAATTCATGCTTCACAATTTCATCATTTATCGTAAACTAGGTTTGCGTGTTCCAAATTCGCGTAACCTGAATGGTTTAGCGGCGAATTCATGATCATAGCATCACGGACATTTCATATAGACTAAGTTTAGTCTACATTTCATTAGCATCATTTTCATCATGTTAGTTCATTCATGATTTTTCATTTCACATTAAACGCGTAAATTTCATATTAAATAAACGTTATCGCGTAAGTTATTATTTTGAACATTTAATCCGATACTTCCAAAAATGATCCCGATATAATCAGTGGAAACACTAATCCAGTGGAAGTACTGCTTCAGTGGAAACACTGATAATCAGTGGTAACCACACGATTTCACCAAGCACTATCAATAAAAACCACTACAAGAGTCAGGGTATTCATGGACCTTATGGGTGTACACTCCGTACCTCCTAACCCATTACAAGGTGTGAACTATTCCCACAAGTGCACTAAATTTTCCAACAATAAACATCCATGAGACTTGCATGTTTTCTCAAGCTTAATGAAATGAACATAAAAATGAATATGAAATATGATCATGAATATGGATTTCTTACTAGTTAACTTGATGAGGTTTATGAACAAAGGTTTTTCCTAATCACCCAAGGTTTTTATTGCACAACCTTAATCAAGAGTGATACTAGAGTGGATAAAACTTGTCTTGAAAATATTTTGTGAACTCCTTCTTTGTCCTTGTGGTTGCCGGTTCTATGGGAGAAGAGAGAAGATAGTGTTTGATCTTTTACCTTGTGAAATAATGAGTAGTATGTGTTTGTGTTTAGTATAATATAATATATACTAGTAGATATTTACAAGTTAAATGACTCACCCCCCTTGTGTCGACAAGGGGGTATTAGTCATACAATATATATATTTTTTTTATATATAATGTATAATGTAGTATTATGTAAAGTTAATTGAAGACATGTGGTAACTTGTATACACATTTGAGTATTTAGGGTAGCGTTAACTAAAAATAAATTTTAACGGGTCAAGATAAAATATATTAAGGTCATAAAAATTATAAAAATACATTTCTTGCAAAATTTGAGTGAAATGACAATTATCGTGTAGTATTTAAGAAAACCGTCGTAATTATATAAATATAACAATTTATATACAAAATAAATTTAAAACACTGGGTAAACTAATAATAATATTTTTATAAACTTAATATGAGTATAAAAATATATTGTGATAATTTTTGGAAGTAACGGATCAAATGTTCAAAATAATTAATTACGCGATAGCGTTTATTTAATATGAAATTATACGTTTAATGTAAAATGCAAAACCATGCATGAACTAATATGATGATAATGATGCTAATGATATGTAGACTAAACCTAGTCTATATGGAATGTCCTTGATGATTGTTCATGAATTCACAGCTAAACCATTAAGGTTACGCGAATTTGATACTCGTAAACCTAGTTTACGATAAACGATAAATGGTGAAGCATGAGTAATGTTTTGAAAAATGACCTGAAAATACGAGTTGTCACATCTTTATTCTTGCCTTCAACAAATTGTTTTGAGCCAATAGCATGTTGATCGTGTTATCTTTAGTTTCGCAGTTTGAGCACTGCGTTGAAGAAGAGCCTTGACCAAAGTACTTTTGTTGAAATACATCCTTCCACATAAAGTATAGACACCCATAGTCTTCAGTCCCTGGCTGTTACATGATGAAACAATTATAAGAAATATATTCTTAACAAACAAGTTATTGATATATTTACGTAAATAAGCAAACGTTTAATTATTTACTCTTGATAAAGGACATGCATAATACTTCTGACCACAACTTTTGGGCTTTTGGGATGTTCTTTCAATTATAAGTCCCCGTCGACAACGACACAAGAAAGGATTTTCTTGTTGCATCCGGCCAAAAGAATTTGTATAATTATTTACAACATAAATCAGTAATATCATGGTTCACAAAATTAGAAGCTTCGAATACATAAATAACCAATCTTGTTATAGATTAATAGTTGATACATGGTTCACAAAATCACAATATAACTAGAAACTAAGATCAATCACGCAATCGTCGCCCAATGATGCGCCATCTGTCCCTACGAAACTCTAACTATGAAATCGTCTCCTCAATCCGCAATCTCTCACTGCATACTCGTCAACGCAGACGGCAACAATAGATGAGGAAGAACCGAGGATGGTGTAAAAATTCTCCTCATCTGCGGCTAGAGATATAGCCGGAGAGGAGGCACGTAAGATGGAGAAGAAGGCACATAATCTGGACTCTCAACACGAGCGGGTGTGTTGTTGACACAATGAATGTCCCTCCACCGAATGTCATCCGATTCCTGTAACAAAAGATGAGGAAGAACCGGAGTGAGGGCGTAAATCAGTAACAAAAGATGACGAGTCGTTTACTATAAATCGAATCGTTTACTATAAATCAGTAATCCGTAATCGTCTATACATGTTTTGTCG
Source organism: Chrysanthemum makinoi (assembly GCA_910596185.1). Lineage (NCBI taxonomy): Eukaryota > Viridiplantae > Streptophyta > Magnoliopsida > Asterales > Asteraceae > Chrysanthemum > Chrysanthemum makinoi. The sequence goes on from OU343219.1 coordinate 3,182,241, forward strand.
TTTAAAATATAAATCAATAATCGTCTATACATGTTTTGTCATTTACAATATAAATCAGTAATCGTTTTCTATAAATCAGTAATTGTTTGCAACATATGTCTATACTACGTCCTTCTAAACATGCTCTATTGTTCAGCAAACAGATGTGCCCATCCCGCGGCCAAGTCATTTCTGAACCATCTCCATTGTGGGTGAGTATACGAGAGTGGTGAGTTTTCATCCAGAACTGCATGAACGAAGTGAGCAGCCTCGTCTTCCCCCACACGAAGAATCACAACGGGTGACAATATTTGTGTTGTATTTGGACCCTCTTTCAGCGGAAGACACGTAGTAGATGCTGAATTGGATATGCATACAATTGGACGGTTAAGAGCTGTAGCAATAGCCACTCCCGTGTCTGGCATAATCATCCAGTAATCGTGGGGTGCTGGACCTGATTCAAACCAATTCAGTGAGTTGACCATATGTGTAAAAAAAAGTCCCCCACATTTGCATGTAAATTCCCGGTGATTGTCTACCTCTTCCCTGATAATAATTGAAAGTTCTGGGCCATATCCTTCGGGATGACCAAGACCTACACAAGAGCTCGATACCCACAATTTCCATCACGCCACGCTATCAATCCCTAGGATCCATCGACGGAAAAGAGGTGGAATTCGAGCCATAAAATATTCGCTACTGTCATCTGGAATGTATAACTCGTGTCTTAAATCGCCCTCACTAGGTTCTTCGTTCAAGTCTAGCACGTTAGAAGGCTCTCCCATGTATGAACTATGTCTCGCAGTTTCTTCATTTAAGTCTCGGACTTTTTTAGGTTTTGTATAGCTTCTGCGCTGCCCTGTGGGGGGTTCTTCATTTAAATCTGGGATATTTTGTTTAGCCTTGGACTTTTTTTCCTTCTTCGGACGTCCACTTAGTAATTTCATTAATAAAAGAAGTTGACGGGTAGACACAGCTTCGGGAGCGTATATACTTCTGATCATGTTTAACATATTTTTCTTGATAAACGACAATGCTTTGTTAAAAACATTTTGGAATTTTTCTACGTCATCTTGACAAGAAAAATATTGTGGCTCTTCAGGCCCTTGAGGCTCTTCAGGCTCTTGAGGCTCTTCTGGCGTATGAGTATGTCGGACTCTAGGTGTAAGATATAACTTTTCACATACACATCAAACCATAACACAAAGTAGAATATAGGTGGAATTCTAGAGAGAGAAAGTTAGAGGTTTAGGGAACTTAGTGAGAGAAAGTGAAAGATATTATTATGAGCTCCAACTCTACCTTGGGAGGTAGAGAGTATTTATAATCTTACATAAATCGCCACCCAACGGGCTGTGGATCAGGCATACAGTGGGTAAAGACCCGTCCGTCCTCCACGGTGTTACTTAACTAAATACTACTAACCTAAATATAACTACGACTCACGAGCCTTCTAACGATTACATATACTTGAGGTGACCGACTCTTTAATACCGGAATTTCTAATTCCTAACAATCTCCCCTAAGGGAGGTCACCTCAAACATATACTAAAATGACATTGAATACAATCAGATATTACATTAACAATTGATCTTGCATTCTTGATGTAGTACTTTGCTCAAAAGCTCGTAGTCATTGATTCCACTCATTGCATGTTTGGTTAATCCAAGTGGAGGTCTTTTCCTGATCCACGTGATAGTAAATTTGAGCCAGCTATAGAGATCATCAGGAATCAAAGATCTCTGTGACATCCATTGTGGTGTTGGTATTATGTGATGTTGTGACATTCGGACCGACATGCTCACATTCGGGATCATGATATCTTCTCATCGAGTAGGAAGCTTTTGTTGAATCATGATATTGGCGCAGCGTAAGCTTGGAGTGAAAATATCGAGTCATTGATGCACTAATCATGATTTCTTTTGAATTGAATGTGTTAAGTGAGCATGCGGCTATGGATTGACCGCTTCATTCGATCATTAAAAGCGTCGGGTGTACTCGCATACAACGCTTAGCAATAAATCGCGAAAGTGTCTTTGATCACTTTCGTTGAATTGAGGTACACGCCCACGGTTCCCGTTGATCAAGATAAGTATCTTGCGTGATCGTATAATTCAAGAATTTCCTTGACAGGGTTTCGGTACTGCTCTAGCCGTTCTCAAATCGGAACATCTCAAAGAAGACAACACGGAGTGAGTGAACCAGCGAATTTGAGTCCACCGATTGATGAAAAGATATTTGAAAAACAATCGAGTATTGCTCAATAGAAATTGTTTTGCAATACAACGAAGGTTTTAATGAAAATCAATTATCAATCATAAAACACCTTTTGATTTGAAATATTAGTACACGGTCGATGTGCTAAAGAAAAGAGTTTTAAGCACAAGGACCGGTTTTCAAAGGTATCCGTCAATCCTTAACTCGAACCGGATTGATTCAAAAATTGAATTGCCCCATTGTTTACAGTTGTCACATGGTTGATCCATATAATAGATCTCACATGCCACCTACCGGGAGCTTGTTTGATGTTGGCTCCAGAAGGCTTTCCATCTTCATTGTGAATGTGTAGACACATCACTCGATGTTCGGCAATACCACAAGGATAATGCATAGGACTCAGAAGATATAATCTCTTTCCACATTGTGTGAAACAGAGTCTTCATTGAAAGTGTCCTAATGAGATTTATTGATGATCTCGTGGCTCTAGACTCAATTTGTGCATATTTGGATCCCGTATCGGAGACTAGGGAGAAGGTCTCTTTCTTCAATATCAACAATCTCTAAGAGAAAGTCGATAGATAATGTCGGTTCCCGTGAGAATGAAACAAGTCCTTTTAAGAGGAACTTGAGTGGTTTGGAAAGTTGAAGTGCGCGTCCTTTGGGTCCATGACGCCTTGTCTTCAATACCGATGTTACCATCAGTAGTATATGAATTGAACCCGGTTTCTGCCCTAAGGTTGAATAAATGGAGGGCTATTTGTTTTCACCCTTTTCTCATTCAATTCTTTTTAATTCTTCAACCCCTTCGCTTACCGAGACTTTCATAACTAGAACCTTGTTGGGTTTATTCCAAAGATTACTAGCTTCAGTCTCGCACTCTTCCCATTCCTCATTTTTCTCCTTTTAATATCATACCTAAGAACTCTACACTAACTAGTGGATAGTTCCTGGGTAGATCCCTCCGTTCGGCGGATCATGGGAACAAAATACCTAACCTTATCATCCTTATATCACCATACATAAAGTAAAGTTGGTCGGTCTATTTGGTATTGTTCATCCGCCATTGGAACCAATTGAAAACCATTTGAAAATCAATCAAGATACTTGTGATATATTATCAAAGCATTTTGTACCTGAATTGTTTTTGATATTTTAGAACGAGAACTCCCCCTCAACATGTGCATCAAGTATTTGAAAATGTTTTGCACACGGAAGCAAGAGAAAGAATTAACTTCTTTGATTACCATTTTCTAAAAGATATCAACATCACTTCCCAAATCGAATCAAGTAGATAAAGCATTTTGGGGAAGGATGAGATTTTCATGATTTTGCTCCCCTCAATATGTGCTTCTAGGTTTGAAAGGAGTTTTACACATACTAGAGGAAACCTGCACATTGAGATAAATGATCACGTTTCAAATTATAGGTTTAAATAGATGCTCCCCCTCAACATGTGCATGGAAAATTTGAAATCGTTTGTCACATACGGGGAGGACATCATGTACATTCTTATAAAACCATTTACCAATTATCGCTTAAATCCAATTTAAATCACACATTCTCCCCGATCACAATTATCAAATCATTTGAGATTTGTGATCTCTTATAGATTTAAATTGATTTTGAAAGCTTTTAAGGAGAATTGTGACTTGATTATGAAAGCGTTTTAACCGATAAGGATCGGATTTTGAGACTTTAAACTCCATTGATAAAACATGCATGAATATCTTTTGAAAACAATTGAATGCCAAATAACTTTTTAATTTAATTGAAATCATTCTCCCCTCAATCAATGACATAGGTTGTTGATTGAGAGATTGATATTTTGACAAATAAGTCCGGATGATTATCAAAAATAGAGACTGAGTTATTTTTCAAAGCATTTAGTTTTCAGCAGATAAATGTTTAAAGAATCAGAGCATGGAATTTTGAAAACATGATAAAGTATGGCTCGTTCTTTCTTTGAAAAAGCGGGTTATTGCCTGAAATGACAATAAACCATTGTTTCTCTTTCTCCCAAAATATTTTTTGATTTTTGATTTTTTTTTAAGAATTAACAACATCTAAAGTCCGTGTCATTCTTTGAATGACAAAGACAAAGACCGTAGATATTATCGAACCGAAAAAACAAGACAAATTGACAATTTTTTTGAAGATTTTTGAATTTTGATTTTTATGGATTTTGAAGGATTTTATAATTTTCTATTTGATTTTTGAGGATTTTATAATTTTGTATTTTGATTTTCAAAAAAATATTTACAAGAGATAGATGAAGATAGAACTTTACTCCTCGCCTTCCTCAAAGACGCTTTGAGAGTATCGGTTGAAGGCTTTTCAAGCCAAGACGTGGAAGAATAAACTCAAAGCGTTCTCTTGGAAGAGCTTTGGTGAAGATGTCCGCTAACCGATATTCAGACCTCACAAAATATAGTTCCACCACACCTTTTCCACTTGTTCCCTGATGAAATGATGTCGAATGTCGATATGCTTTGCTCTTGAGTGTTGAACGTTGTTGCATGAGAGAGCAATAGCACTTTATTATCACAAGATGAGAGGATTTTGTTGAAAACAGCCATAGTCGATAATTGAGATCTCATCCATAAGATTTGAGCACAATGACATGGCTATGTATTCAGCCTCTGTAGAGGAAATAGAAGTACTCATTTGCTTCTTTGAAGACCACCTCACAAGCTTATCACCCAAAAACGAGCACCTCGGATGTACTTCGACGTGTATCTTGACAACCTACATGATCAGCGTCTGCATAGGCCGTTAGTGACATACCGGTGTCCTTCGGGTACCATAGTCCCATATTGATGGTTCCTTGGAGATACCGAAAGACCCGCTTTAACGCTTCAAGGTGCTTTTAGTAGGCTTAGCCGGTATCTAGCACACATGCAAACAAATGAACAAGATGTCCGGTCTACTAGCCGTGAGGTACATCAGGGATCCAATCATACTACGATATTTCGTTTGGTCAATCATGATCCCCGAGTGGTCCTCATCTAGTTTGGTTCGATCAATCATGGGGGTGTCAACAGGGTCACTTGAATCAAATCCAAATTTCTTTAAAATCTCATTAGCATATTTAGATTGATTTATGAAAATGCCTCCGGGACTTTGTGAAATTTGTAATCCCAAGAAAATGACATTTGTCCCATCATTGACATTTGAAACTTTGAACTCATTTCATTTGAAAACGATCACATTCCATTGGGTCTGTCGAGGCAAAAATAATATCATCAACATAAATTTGAACATGAGTTAAATGTTTGCCGACTTCCGGTGAATAAGGTAGGATCAACTGCCTTTCTTTGAATCCGGTTGATAGAAGAAACTTTGACAAAGTATCATACCATGCCCTTGGAGCTTGCTTTAAACCATAAAGAGCCTTCTTGACGATAGCGTGAGTAGGATGCTCTTGATTCACAAATCCTTCAGTTGGTGACGTAGACGACTTCTTTAAGATCTCCGTTCGAAATGCCGTCTTCACATCCATCGATATACTACCATGTTCTTACTAGCGATTAGCCGAAAGATTCGATTGCCTCGATTCGAGCAACTGGAGCAAAAGATTCTTCAAAGTCTATACCCTCCTCTTGATGATATCCTTTAGCAACTAATCGGGCCTTGTTTTTCAACACATCACCATGCTCATCAAGTTTCACTTTGAAGATCCATTTAAGGGCAATAATCATAGCACAGTCGATCTGGGCGGTACTAACTCCCATACAACAAGTCGATCAAACTCATGAATTTCATCTTGCATGGCATTGAACCACTTCATTCATGGCGGTGTTAACATCTTTTGGTTCGATCTTAGATAGTACGGAGTTGAAGAAACACCATAAGGCATCGGTTGCAAGTTGTTTCCGGGTTGATACAGGACGAGAGGGATTTCCAATGATGTTGTCTAATGGATGATCGTGAGTCCATTTTCTAAGGTGTTCATGTGGCAGTTGTTGAGGAACCGAGGTAGCGAGTCGATGTCTTGAAGAAGATGGTTACGATGATGATTCGAGTAGCAAATATGTTTTGAAATGGAGCATCTTCGGGAGTAGCAAAGGGATTAACTTCATCATTGATGCCGGAAACATTTCCATGATGTACATTTGAAGAATGATGATTTGTTGATGAGGAGGATCAGCAGGCGGCTTCTTGACTTAAAGATATTGAGGAAGGTTGACTTCATTCACAGGGGATATGAGCATCCTCTATTGATGGATTTGACATTTCATTAGTATTTGTTTCATAGTGTTCATCAGACATAGGATCAAACAATTTCTTTAAATCATCTTCAGATGGAGGTACATATGGAGTTTCTTGAGAGAGGATTTGGAACAAGGGATGACCCAATGGGACTGTTTTGAAGTGCGGGTCCTGAGCTGGAGTGTCCAGAAGCCATTTGACCGGTCAGCTCATCAAACGTAGCGTGAATGGTTTCCATGATATTTCGGGTTCTTTTGTTATAGATTCGGTATCCCTTTTGTTTGGTGCATATCCTACAAATACTCCAATGTCAGCTTTAGCCCTAAGTTTCCTTAAGTCTTGACCCTCATTAGTTGGATAACACAATGCACCAAACACACGAAGGAAAGAGAGATTAGGTTTTACTTTGTGGACAAGTTCATATGGTGTCTTTCCATGAACAGTGTGAATCAGGAACGATTTTGTGTGTAGCATGCATGGCAATAGCTTTCGAGAAACATTGGAACTTTTGAGTAAATCGGCATTGTTCTAGCGGCTTCTACAAGAGTTCGATTTCGTCTTTCAACTACACCGTTCTGTTGAGGAGTTCGTGGAACACTTCTTTGATGGTGATTCCAATGATTTCATAAAATTCACTAAGTTGTTTGTTAACAAACTCAGTTCCATTGTCTGTCCGGATAATTCGGACGGTTTTGTTAAGTCGAACTGCACTGTTTGATAAGTTTGATGATGATATCAGGAGTTTCATCCTTTGTCCTTAAGAACTTGACCAGGTGAATCTAGAGTAATCATCAACTATAACTAACACATATTTCTTCCCAAAGATATTCTCCACTCTCATTGGTCCACATAAATCCATATGAATTGTATGAAGAACTTCAGTGACAGAGTTAGTAGGTTTGGGTTTATGGGCATACTTCTTGCTTTTTCCCAATTGACATCCTGAACAAAGATGATCCTTTTCATACTTTAGTCGAGGTAAACCTACAACTAAGTCCTTTCTGAGAGATCATTGATGGTGGCGAAGTTCAAGTGATTGAGACGTCGATGCCATAACCATGACTTTGTTTTAGAAGCCTTTGACAGCAAACAAATTGGAGAAGACTTCATCATATCTTCTATGGAGATGGTGTAAAGATTTGAACCACGAGTTCCTTTTAACAGTTCCTTGCCATTAAGATCTCTAACAAAGCGGTATGTTTTCGAAGGCTACTTCTAGATCAGAATCACATAATTGACCAACAGAGAACAGAATATGACCCAAACCTTCCACATAGTATACTCTAGAGATAACACTATCACCAACAACATAATCACCATAACCCTTAATTGCACCGAAATGATCATTACCGAATCTAGCTGTCCCGATGAATTTGCTCACGAAGTTCATGAGCCGCGACCGGTCTCCCATATGCTTGGAAATGCGAGTCCGGTACCACGGAACGATTTGAATGATCTGCAGTTGAACACAGACAAGAATGGATAACTAAATAATTGGGATCCCCATGCAAGAATGGGTTCCACTTGGTTAGTAACAGTAATTGGAACACCCACATCGAAAACGAAACATCCATATCGAAGTAGAAGCAATGGAATCATTGGGAATAGATGCAATGCTTTGGTGTCGTATTTGACCTATTCAAAGTATGTTTACTTCTTAAGGGAATAGTTCTACCAATAGGCATCCATTTTCTAGTGGGCATAATCTTAGCAGTTTGAGAACAAAAATGATTATTCTTATGGCCAAAAGGTATCCAATAATAACCTATCTTTATAAAAGTTCTTCTTGTGGGTTTCCACTGTTTTCTAACAGTCTTTCGTTTTTGCCTTTTGCCTTATTTGCACGATTATTAGCATTAACAATTTTAACTGGGCATTTGACAAAGGCATTAGACAAAGCATTCACACACATTCATGATTAGCAACAGAATTCAAGCAGACAGCATTACAAGGTTTGCAGATAGTATCGAATGAATTAATTACTGATCGCCTAAGGCTAATACTTGAATCAACACGATTCGTTTTATTCAACTCAAGCTTAAAGTTCCTAGATTGGTCTTCTACTCTCTTCCAATGCACATTCTTAGCTTGCAAGGTCCTATCATTCCTTGTATTGTCTTGAGACTTTGACCCGCTCGCTTTAAAGTCACTGATTACTCCTGTAGAGGAATGGGAACATTAGTTGGTTGATCTAATTTTTGCATTCCTGAACTTGATGTGCAAGGATCGGAAGTACTAGAAGGCACATTAGTGTATACTTTAAGACTGTGATTTGAGCTTTTGGCAGGCACACTAAAGTTCACTTTCTTAGCACTACATATCTGAATCTGAACTACTTGAAGGCACATTAATGTTTCCTTTCTTAAGACTGGGCATAGAACGGATTTCCTGCTTGGCACTAGGCATAGAACAAGGCATCACAGCTTTGCCTTTTGCACCTAAGGTTAAGGATTTGGGACATGTGGCAATTACACATTCTAGCAACTCTTGAGATCGTTTGGCATGGAGGCAAGCAAACCTAATTTCACTATCAAGAGGTTTGTTAATGAAATCCTCTTCGACAATCTCACGGAGACATTCTAGACTATCCTTAAGGTGAGCACGGTATTCATGAAAAGCATGTTCATTATTCCTAAGATGAGGAGGAATATATTTAAGTGTCACAGTGTATTTGCAGTCAAAGGGTGACTTTGAGACAACATTCTTATTGAAAACAAGTGGCAGTTTCCCATTTCCACGACTTCTCGATTCTCAATTTCCTTTTGCGGAGACGTTATTGTTTCGTTGTTTTGGTCACGGGTGACTTTTATTGAATCATATAACTCTTTAAAATGTCGTTTAACTTTTTCATTTTCTTCTAGAAAACTCTCGTTTTCCTTTTGTAAGGCATCAACTAAGTTTTGAAGATGAAAAGTTTGAGAATTCGGAGAATCTAAAGGAGGAGGCATTTGGGAGCCTGTCATATTGTTCGTTTGACCCTTTAATTGAGAGATTTGGGCTTTCAACTTTCGATCGTGTTGCAGAGCTTGAATCGTTCATCACGTTTGTTAATTTGAAAAACCGCATCAAACTCTGGAGCATCTGACGATGTCTTGATATTTGAAGTTTTAACATTTTCTTTAAGATGTTGATATTTTAGTTGTAAATTAAAATGCTCAACTTCCAGTTTAGAAAAATGTTTAACCAAATTGTCGTGATCATCCAGTTCAATTTTCTCGTTTAGTTTAGAATTAGTTTTTCAAGCTCAATGACACGATCATGGGAGACTTTCAGGGCCACAGATAGTTCATGAAATTTGGAAGCATTAATAGAGCAATTTGAAGCAGTGAAAAAGATATCTTGAGCAACACATTGAGTAATAAGAGTCTCATTTAATGTATGCAAGTTCTTCCTCTCAATCTCATTATATTTTAGTGCACGCTCATAATCACTAACTTCAACTACCATTGCATCAAATTCCTTTTCCATTCCCTTGATATCGGTTTCTATCCCCTTTTTAAGACTCTCAAAGTGATCTTTCAGAAGTTTAAAGAAAGGCATGACCTCGGTTAAATAACATTCTTTCATTTGCTCAAAACCCTTTCTCCTTCCGTTATACCAGTGGGTGTGATCCTTTTCTTGCAAGTTTTCTCAAAATCAACAAATAGTTGAAATATAACATATTGGCTAATTAAGGTCTTGCTTTTAGTGGCAATTTTCCTAGGAACAAGATGCATTGGTGTATTAGGAGGATACACAGTCGCTCTAGGCATTTTCCATAGGGAGGGTTTGTTTCAACAATATTATCACTTTTCGCTTATCTAAATCCTTTTTCCAGAAAACTTGTTCGGGAGTCAACAATGTCTGAGGCTTAAACATGTTCAAGGCAATCCAGTTTTCCTTTTTGTAGTCATGGGGAGTGATAATTATTTTTTCTCTTTGCATTTAGGATCATCTAATTTTTTGTTCATCCTTTCCCTAGTGACTTCATCGATTTCTTATCCTCCTCATTGCACTCAACGCAACTAGGTTTCTGTCTAGGTTTAAGAATCTCATTGCCATCATAGATCACACTTTGATCTGCTTTTGCTATCTTTCCGTACTCAGGGTTGGGTTTATCTATAATGGGAACACTATGCTTATAGGACTCTATGTTTAGTGACCATGTGAGTCTGAATGGTGTTTCCTTGTATGTACAACTTGTTTTCAAGTTTGTTTTTCAAAGTTTTGATTAGAAAATCTCTCAAGAGTTTTGATTCCTTTGCATTAAATTCTTGCTTAAGCATTTTCACATTTTCTTGAAGTTCTTGTTTTTGCTTAGTGGTTTTAGAAAGCTTTTCTTGTAAGGAATTTAATTCTTGTTTCAATACTTCTTCTCTAAAATTACTTTTTCTAATGATGCACGCACTTGGTCATCCATTTCCCGCTCACGAGTGGTCAACTCAAATTTAGCACGTTGTTCATAAATAGCAACACGTTCTTTATAGGCATTTAGTTCGGAAATTACAGAATCATCAGGGGCACATGCAGTGTATTCATCAAAAACATAGTCATTGTTGATTGCAGAAGATGCATCACTTGGTACACCTTCACTTTCACTTTGTTTCACGTATTGATCATATGGGATAATATCGATATTACCCATATTTTCAACATTTGATTCAATAGTTTCAGTTGAATGTACTTTGTCATGCATCTTTTGCACATCAGCATTATCGTATAGTTTTAATACCTCTGAGATGAGTTTGTCTTGGGATGGGCCACCTAGTGGTGAAGAAGAGACCTTGGGAGAGACCATTGGAGAAATGCTAGCCATAAAAATTGTGTGTGCCGTAGGTCCATCATCCACATCAGTGTCGTATGCATCACAATCAGCGACTTGAAAGGCATTCTGATGATTGTGACCTATCTCCTGAATAGGCGCTCATCCACATCGCATCATAGGTCTTGGCATTGCCCTCGCTAGAACAACAATTCCTCTTCATCCAAAGCAGCACCATTGTCCGAGCTTGTACCCACATCTTATCTCTGAAGTAATCAGGATTCTGTGGACGCTTTGGAGATGTACAGTTCCTTGCAATGTGTCCCTCACCACCACAGTTATAACATTTGATTGGCTTAGCTTGACCTTGGTTACCATTCCTTCCTCGATTCGGGTTGCCAACATAACCTCTACCAGCTCCACCTCTTCCCTGATCATACTGTCTTTCCTGAATTGGTTGCACCACGATCCTTCCATCTTTAATAGTGGCTTGATTGTGTGGGTTAGATCTGTCGCTCGAGGTTGTTGTTGGTATGTGGGAGAGAATTCATGTTTTGACTAATCAGAAGAGCTAGTTGATTAATGAAGTTACCCACGTGTGGATCGGCCTCGGCTTGTTTGAACATAGGATCATGAATGAGTTTGTGATTACCATTACCCAAGGGTATGACTTGTGATGCTTTGGTTGTGATTCCGATGTTTGAGTAGAAGGCAGTTGAGTCATTAGACGAGCTTGTCTCTCCCTGGTTGGTTTTGAACTGATTGAGAATCAATTTTTCAAACATAGCATGTCTCTCATTCTGAAGGAGGAAGGCATAGAGTTGCTCATAGTTTGTATTCTTCAATCCTTTAGTGAGCTTCACAAAGGTGAAAAACTTGTGCCATTCGGGATTCATGTTGTTCACAAATTTTGAGTTCAAATGAATGTTAGGCATAGTCATTCTGATGTTCCTCATGTCATTCACTAACTTATGAAATCTCACATAGTACTCATAGACACTCTCATCCGGTTTCATCTTGAAGTGTTCAAATTCGTCATAGAGTTGGGATTCTCTGTCTTCCATAGTTAATTCGAACCTCGAGAGAAGCATCTTAACATTATCCCATAATGCCTTTGCATCGTGTTATGATTGATCAGCTTGTAGATGTCGTTAGGAAGACCTTGAAGAACAATGTTTGAAGCCCGATATCGATCGAATCTCTTTTTCTCCTTATCCTCAAGCTCATCATACATTTTAGGTCTGCTCCATTCCGTAAACAGAAGTACCATCTTCATTAGTATCAAGTATGTCTCTAGTCGTCTCAACTCGATATGGTCCTTCATCAATGGATTTGAGAATGTTGACACCATTTTCCTTCCCAAGGCAAGCATAAATCTGATTCGTTGAGCCCAAGAGTCGTAGTCAATTCTGTCAAGCATGAGTGGACGAGTATCTGAGCCATTTGCTTGAACATCCTCGCAAATGATGGAGATGACAGTAGTAACGTTGGTAGACATGTTTACAGTTTATACGGGATTTTATAACTCTATGATTAAACCGGGAAATAGATTCTTTCACGGGATTTTACTAAATCAAGAGAAAACCGTAAACAATCACTCAAGTCGCTAGAAGATAATGCACTAAGTCGCTAGAAGATAATGCACTAAGTCGCTAGAAGATAATGCACTAAGTCGCTAGAAAATAATGCACTAAGTCGCTAACGCTTAATTCGCTACACCACTAAGTCGCTAGAGTCCCAAGTCGCTAGACAAATGCAAGTCGCTAGGTAGTAACTCGCTAAGCCTCAAGTAGCTAGCAAAATTTTGGCAGCAATTAGCTACTCAAGTCGCTAAAGATACAAGTCGCTAAAGAGCAACTCGCTACCACCAAGTCGCTATCACCAAGTCGCTACCAGTAGTGGAGAGTCCACTACTTGTATCAAATCGCTAGATCTAAGTCGCTAGGTTTAGAATTGTAACTCGCTACAAATTTGTAAAGCAAGTCGCTACGAAGAAACTAATCCGTGAAGTAAGTCGCTAGCATGAAAAACCCACATAAACATCACTTTTCAATCCAAAAACAACCCAACCAAGATGATTTAAGCTTACCAACAGATAACCTACACACTTGTGATGATTCTAAACATAAAAGTACTAACAAAATCCGAACTTTAACACAAGAAATCAACCAAATGATGCAAAAACCACTAAACTTTTTCAAACTCAAAAACCACCTAAAAACCACTATAAATCCAAAGATGTGCAAGATATGATCTAACCTGGCTCTGATACCAATTGTAAGATATAACTTTTCACATACACATCAAACCATAACACAAAGTAGAATATAGGTGGAATTCTAGAGAGAGAAAGTTAGAGGTTTAGGGAACTTAGTGAGAGAAAGTGAAAGATATTATTATGAGCTCCAACTCTCTACCTTGGGAGGTAGAGAGTATTTATAGTCTTACATAAATCGCCACCCAACGGCTGTGGATCGGGCATACATGGGTAAAGACCGTCCGTCCTCCACTGTGTTACTTAACTAAATACTACTAACCTAAATATAACTACGACTACGAGCCTTCTAACGATTACATATACTTGAGGTGACCGACTCTTTAATACCGGGAATTTCTAATTCCTAACACTAGGCCACTTAGTGTTCTCCAAAAATTATCAACAACATTAAGCGGAATAGGTGATCCTGTATTCGAAAAAAGTGACTAGTTAAAATTATCGGTATTGACGGGGAGAATAACTTGATAGGCATAAATTTAATATACATACCATGAATCTGAAGGTAATACAATTCGTGATAGCATGGTAAACCATAAACTAACCGCAACTGATGACAACATTCATGTGGGTCTACATCCCGTTTACTTTCTGCGAGTATGAGTAGTAAAGCATCTTTTGAAACATTATAGCGCAATTTGTTAAATAGTGTGCCCCTTACACGAATGCGCTTTCTTGATTTTGCTTGTATTCAAAGAGTCTCGTATCGCGGTTTCTTGCTGCCTATAATCTTGTCGACCGAACACAACAACGTGTCTAAGCTAGTCTGTGTGGAGCCCAAGTATAACTTCAACAACGCGTGTTGACCCTCAACTCTACATGTTGTTGTGCGGCGGGCTGCGATATTGATCGGTGATGTACGACACAAACATGCGGTCGTAATGTTGCATCCAGTTACTAAAATACCGCAAAACGCCTCGAGAAAACAATGAATTAACAAAGTGAGAAAACAATTCGAGTAGTTATTTATTAAATAATAATAAAAAAAATGTAGTAATGGGTAAGTACCCTGTTTTTGGACCAATAAATCCTGTAGGTGATGATAATAGTGTGTGAACACATCTTCGGTCGGAGCTTTAACCATCAAATCCCATGCCCATCTAACGGACTCATACTCCTCTTCCGTAGCGAATTTTTGTCTGCAATGCTTGAGCACATTTTGATATGCCATCGACAGAGTAATCTGTTAGCGTTTGGGAATTCTTCTCTGCATGCCCCAAGCAACGCTAAATCTCTGTCGGTGACGATAACCCGCGGGTAATATTGTTCTTCTATCACCAACTTAACACATTCCAACACCCATTTAAAATTTGGCTCTTTTTCACAGTTCAAAAAGCTAAACGCCATTGAGAATGTTCTGTTTGTTGAAGTAACTCCAACAATTGTAAAGAATGGCAGTTTAAACAACGTGGTGTTGTATGTGGAGTCCATCAGCATGATTTCCGGGAATGTTGTCCACAGGGCATATGACGTCGGGTGAACAAAAAATATTTCCTCAAGCTCATTAGTGTGGTCATTTACCTTGGGGTAGTATGTATAACCTTTACGCCTCAAATGTGCTAAAAGGAGTTGTATCGGAGTCATATCACCACGAATAGCCAGTATCTTGTTTTGTGCATTATATATCGTTTAATGCTAGACACGTTATTCGGATCGCTCTCTTTTATTGAAGAAAGTATATTTCGTGGTGCTACTTGATGTTTTGTCAATTGCTCCACCAAAACTAACTCACTTTCTTTTAATCGTGTGGCCTGTGAAAAACCATGAAACGAGTCTACAAAATCATGATTATGCCTCAGACAATTGACCCCTCAAGATCCAACCACTAGTTTTAGCGGTACCAGTTCGACCTTTTATATATTTGCCAAGAATCAATGGGCAATTAATTTTAGCGGTACCAAATCTGCGTTGAAGTTCATCTTCTAAACCTTCACGCGTGACGTCCATGTCTAGAACACTTAAATTCGATTGAGTACTTATAGCCCCTATCTGTTTTAGTTCTTCCTTTAACAATAAGAAAACCGTTCGATTGAGCAGTAGATTGCACCCAATCAATTAAAACAACTTCATCACGGAACACCTAAAAAATAATAAATACAACTTTTAATAAAAATTTTAAAAATACAACTTTTAATAAAACTTTTGTAAAACTAGTTATAATACTTTTAAAAAACTTGTTATAATACTTTTAAAAAACTAATACAACTTTTAAAAAACTAATACAACTTTTATTTTAAAAAACTAATACAAAATTTTATTTATAATACTTTTATTTTAAAAAACTAATACAAAATTTTATTTATATTACAAAATTTTATTTAAAAACTTGTTATATAGTGTGTGTGGTTACGTGTGTGGTGTTAGACGTGTCTACGCGTTCGTTTCTTGTGGTTTTCTTATCTGTGTGCGCACATGGTTTTGTTTCTCTCTCTCTAAGTTTATAATACTTTGTCTATCATCTCACTTCTGGCAAAAGTTATTACCACTCTCTCTCTCTCACCTGTTTCTCTCTCTCTCTCTCTCTCTCTCTCTCTCTCTCTCTCTCTCTCTCTCTCTTTAAAATCGATCTAAACATTTTAGATCTAACAAGTATAAAACTTGTAAGATCGTTGGTTGCATCTAAAAATTTTAGAGAGATGTGGTGATGTTGTGGTGGTATCTTTTGTGGTGGTATCTGTTTTGGTGGTATCTGTGGTGGTGATGTTTTGGTTTCGTTGATTATTTTTTAGATCTAACAAGTTTTTAGATCTTGAAAACTTTTTAGATCTTCAAAAAAGATAAAAACTTTTCTGAAGATCTTGTGGTATATTTTTATCTGGTAAAGACTGATTTTTTTTAAACTAAATATTTGTTAAATCTAAAAAAATATAAAGTGGTGGTGATGTTTCTGTGAGAAGTAGTTTGGTTTCGTTGACTATTTTTTAGATCTAACAAGCTTTTAGATCTTTAAAAAATATGAAAACTTTTTTGAAAATCTTGTGGTATCTTTTTATCTGGTAAATACTGGTTTTTTTTTAAAACTAAAAACTTGTTAGATCTAAAAAAAATATAAAGTGGTGTTGATGTTTCTGTGAGAAGTAGTTTGGTTTCGTTGACTATTTTTTTGATCTAACAAGCTTTTAGATCTTCAAAAAAGATGAAAACTTTTTTGAAGATCTTGTGGTATCTTTTTATCTGGTAAAGACTGATTTTTTTTTAAAACTAAAAACTTGTTAGATCTAAAAAAATATAAAGTGGTGGTGATGTTTCTGTGAGAAGTAGTTTGGTTTCGTTGACTATTTTTTAGATCTAACAAGCTTTTAGATCTTCAAAAAGATGAAAACTTTTTGAAGATCTTGTGGTATCTTTTATCACGGTAAAACTAATTTTTTTTTAAACTAAAAACTTGTTAGATCTAAAAAAAATATAAAGTGGTTGATGTTTCTGTGAGTAGTTCGGTTTCGTTGATTATTTTTTAGATCTAACAAGCTTTTAGATCTTCAAAAAAGATGAAAACTTTTTTTAAGATCTTTGTGGTAAAGACTGTTTATCTGGTAAAGATTGATTTTTTTTTAAAACTAAAAACTTGTTAGATCTTGAAAAAAGTTGACTTGTTAGATCTGAAAAAAATGAAAACTTTTGGTATCCTTGTGGTAAAGACTGTTTTACGTGGCAATGACTTATTTTTTGTGGTGATGTTTTGCAGGTGATACTCTAATGAGTCACCTGATTATTTGCTGTGGTGATGTTTCTGTTGAAACTTGTTGGGGTGCCTATGCAGTTTCATTACTGGATGGTAAAGTGAGCAGTTTTATCTCACTTTGCAACTTTAAATGAATAAATAGGTTTTAAAAAAAGGCAATGATGATTTATAAAAAAATAAAAAATAAATTAAAAAAAAATAAAAAAATAAAAATCTTAAGAGTTTTGGCATGACAAATATGAATGGACGGTAAAGTGAGTTTATATCTCACTTTGCAACATTCATATTTGCAACTAACATGATTGTTTATATCTCATAAAGAGCTAATAATCTAAGCCTTATCTCTTGTGTGTCAAATGGTGAACTAGACATGGTTGTTTGTGGTGTGTGTTGCTTGTTGTTGTTGTTGTTGCTTGTTGGCGTTGTTGCTTGTGGTGTTGTTGCTTGTTGTGGTGGACCACTTGTGTGTGTCTGCTTTCTTGTTGGTGCTGTTAGTGTTGTTGGTTGTTGCTTAGTTTTTTAGCTTTTAGTTTGTGTTGTTGCTTTCTTGTTGGTGCTGTTGGTGTTGTGGTGTTGTTGCTTTCTTGTGGCATTATAAGCCGGAAGTGCCTGCATAGCAGCTCCCCTTTGAGAATCTTAGTTAATTTTTTGTGAACTTTTGCAGTTTTGGAATCCTACTTACCACATTCTTGTTGAAAACGTGTGACTTGTGAAATTTGTTGAACTGTGAGGCTTGTGTCCTGAGAACTTGTGACTTGTGCAGTTTGAGACATGTGAGACTTGTGCAGTTTGAGATTTGTGCAGTTTTGGACTTGTGAGACTTGTGCAGTTTGACAATGCTGTGAACTTGTGACTTTGTGCAGTTGTGACTTAAAATTTTCCGAGGCGATGATGATAACCGAAACCGATGGACGGTAAAGTGAGATCAAATCTCACTTTGCAACCTTTGAGTTTGAGCCTTAAAATTTTCCGAGGCGATAATGATTTTTGAGCCTTAAAATTTTCCGAGACGATGATGATAGCCGAAACCGAATGGACGGTAAAGTGAGATAAAATCTCACTTTGCAACATTCGAATCTGAGTCTCAAAAAATTTTCGACTACGTTTTTTTTTAAGTTATAAAACTGAGTCACAAAAAAACTTGTAAACTTGTAAAACAAAAAAAAATAACTTGTAAAAAAAGTTATAAAAAACTTGTAAAACAAAAAAAAAACTTGTAAAAAAAGTTACTCGTATAAAACTTTGTAAAAAAACTTGTAAAAAAAAAAAAAAAAAAAAATTACAGCACACAACACCCCAAGCAGCACCCCACCTTATAATATTTTGGTATGGAAATCGAGAAACCCAATAATTGGGAACCATAGAAAATGCAAACACCCCCTACATGGGATGCCTGCATAGCAACTCCCATTAAATTATCTATGTAGAGTTTTTTTTTTTTTTTTTTTTTTAATTTTGAACAAGTAGAGGGTGGTTGTCTCGAGAAGTTTTATTCAGGGACCACCAAAAATACAACGTTAAACTGTATCACAATCTAAGGTCCTAAAGTAAACATATATTATTGCATAGATACATAGTGTAAAGTCAGTAAAATATTTTATATTTCCACTTGTGGAAATATAAAAATATAAAATTTTAAAGTTAAGTGCAAAGGGGTATGTATGGCGGAATTTCATTTTAAAATTATGTCAAAATCTATCATAAATCCCATGAACCAAATCTGGTTTCCATTTCTAGATGCTCAATCAACATGCATTTCTTTAATCATACTTTTTGTCTTTTGTCAAATTACATCTAACGTCATCATAAGTAATTACAGCATCTATAATGCTAAAAACTAAAAAGACTTAATTTTTACCGACACAACTTTTTCAAACTAAAACATTATTATTGCAAACAAGTATTTCAAAAGCCTTTTGGTGATCACCAATCACGGCTTTCTTTCATGGATGTTAAAATTGATCAAGGTATTGCTACTGATGAAGATTTTAAAAATCTAAAAGACTCTCTTACTTTCTTGGGTTCTCTTGATCGAATGGAGGCTAAAGACTTAGCTCAAAAGACTAAGGTCAAATGGGCTCTAGAGGGTGACGAAAACACGAGTTTCTTTCATGGTACGCTAAAAAAAAGAGGCGTCAACTAGCTATTAAAGGCATTTTGAAGAGAGTAGTGATTGGGAGACCTAAATCATATGCCTAAAGATATGACTAATCATATGTGGCATCATCCTGATGGCTACAGCAATGGGACCCGCTTTTTTATAAACCACCAGGATCATGCCACATGTTTTTAGTCACATCTTTAAGCACATAATTAGTCTTCCCAATCATTTTCCTTTTGAAGAATGGTGAATGGATTGTGGATCCTGCTTTAGTCAAGGCTGAATTCTTAGGCCACTTTAGAAGCCGTTTTCAACAGGCCACTGGTACTACTCCCACATTGGATACTGATTTGCTTAATCCTCTATCGCAATGTCATCGAGATTTATTGGAACGCCCCTTTTCTCGCGACGAGATAAAAGGAGCTGTTTGGGACTGTGGGGGTGATAGAGCACCGGGTCCTGATGGATTCACCTTTAAATTCTTCACATCCTTTTAGGACCTTATACAAGATGACGTGGTTCTATTCGTGCATGAGTTCTTATGTTCTGGTTTCTTCCCTAAAGGCTGTAATTCCTCCTTCATTGCTTTAATTCCGAAGGTTTCTAATGCCAAGTACGTTTATGACTTTTGGCCTATCAGCGTTATAGGGTGCCAATACAAAATTATTGGCAAAATTTTAGCCAATAGACTTAGTATGGTGATTGGTAATTGTATTAGCCCTATGCAATCAGCCTTTATCAAATGGAGGAATATTTTGGATGGTCCTCTTATTCTAAATGAAGTCTTGGCTTGGTATCGTCAACGTAAGAAGGCTCTTATGGTTTTCAAAGTCAACTTTGAAAAAGCCTTTGACTCCTTGCGTTGGGATTTTTTGGACTTAATTTTGGACAAGCTTGGTTTTGGTCTTAAATGGCGTACTTGGATCAAAGGCTGCCTTCATAATTCCCGTTCTTCCGTCTTAGTTAATGGTTCTCCTACGGAAGAGTTCGATCTAAACAGGGGCCTTAGGCAAGGTGACCCCATGTCTCATTTCCTCTTCATTTTGCCCATGGAAGGTTTACATGCCCTCACGGGTAAGGCCGAGGCATTAAGTCTTTTTAAAGGTGCTTTTATTGGTCGTGACAATATGAGTATCTCTCATCTTATGTACGCGGACGATGTCATCTTCTTTGGCGAATCGTCTTGGGTTAATGCCCATAATCTGATTAGTATGCTTCTATGCTTTTTCCTCATCTCGGGGTTAAAGATCAATATTCATAAAAGCAACGTTTTAGGCATTGGTGTGACAGACGAGGAGGTTTCTCACATGGCGAATATTATTGGTTGTGGGGCGGCTAATCTCCCTTTGAAGTATTTAGGTGTTCCGGTTGGTTGTAGCATGGCAAGATGCTCTAATTGGAATGCTATAATTAATAAATTTTCCTCTAATCTTTGCTCTTGGAAGGCTCGGTTACTTTCTGTTGGTGGGCGTATTTCGATAATTAGGTCGGTTCTTGGCAATCTTCCCACCTATTATATGTCCATTTATATGATGCCGGCGTCTATACGCAAGAAGCTCGAGTCTTTGCGTAACAAATTCTTCATAGGAGGTGATCCCGATGACAAAAATATGACTTGGGTTAAGTGGGCTAAATGTCTTGCGAGTAGAAAGGATGGGGGTCTCGGAATCAGAAGCATCTTTGGCTTAATATTGGGCTTTTGTTTAAGTGGGTTTGGAGGTTCTTAAACAATAACTCGGAGCTCTGGGTTTGTGTTATTCAGAGTATTCATGGTGTGGAAAGGGGTATTAACGTCGCCAACAATAGGAGTCTCAAACGCAGCACTTGGGGCTCCTTGCTCTCTTCGATTGACAGCCTCAAACGCAAAGGTATCGACCTTATTTCTTTATGCGCTCGTAAGATTGGTAATGGCGCCGATTCTAGGTTTTGGGAGGACACCTGGTGCGGAGAGAAGCCTCTAAAGGTGTTGTTTCCTCGTATTTTCCTCCTTGACACTAATAAAAGTTGTAGCAT
The DNA here is from genome assembly GCA_910596185.1 of Chrysanthemum makinoi. Taxonomy (NCBI): domain Eukaryota; kingdom Viridiplantae; phylum Streptophyta; class Magnoliopsida; order Asterales; family Asteraceae; genus Chrysanthemum; species Chrysanthemum makinoi. The sequence continues at coordinate 3,203,462 of OU343219.1, forward strand.
TGCAAGTCGGGGTCGTTTGCATGATTGGTCCTCGGTCTTAAGGATTCATCCAAGAGGAGGAATGGAGTCGTCTCAATATCTTTGCTTTAAAAGAAGTCATCGACAACATCAGCCTCACGGATCATCATGATTCCTGGCAGTGGGCTCCGGATTGTTCTGTAGGTTTTTTGGTTGCCTTGGTTTGCTCTTTAGTTGACTCTCTTTTGCTGGATACGGCTAATGAGGCTACCCGTTGGAACCGAAATATCCCCATCAAAGTCAATGTGTTTCTTTGGAGATTGAAGCTTAATAAACTCCCGTCAACAGTCAACTTAGATAGAAGAGGTATTGAAGTCGAATCGATTTTATGTCCCTCCTGTCATGGTGATCTTGAGACGGTTAATCACTGTTTCTTTAATTGCGAAATGGCTAAAGGATTGTGGTCTCTCTTGGCTAAGTGGTGGGACTTGGATATTCCGGTTTGTGACAATATTGTGGAGTGGTTTGCTTGGCTTGACTCCTTGCGTGTTCCTTCTAAAGTTCACGCGTATCTTGAAGTGGTGGAGGGGACTCTTATGTGGTCCATTTGGAACTATCAAAACCTCTTGATCTTTTCTTCTTGCCCTCCTAAGAAGGTGGTGATTTGGGACTCCATTGTCTCTCAATCTTTTTTGTGGATTTCCTCTAGGAATCATTCCTGTAATTTTAGTTGGATAGGGTGGTTGAAAAATCCCGTAGCTTCTATAACTTTCATGTAATTTTTTCTAGCTTCTGCTAGCTTTTATATCATCCACTGTTCAAAAAAAAGAAAGAAAAAAAAAAGCCTTTTGGTGAATTATTAAAATGTTTGAAATAATAATGGAAGAGAATGAAAAGAGAGATTATTGCAATGACATGTTGCAAAAAGCTTTGACAACTCAAGTTTTTCATATATTACTTACAGGGTTTTTTATTTTATTTATTTTATTTTTAAACGACAATTTTTTTCATACCTTATATCATTTATCTTACAATATATCGTACAATTTCAAGTGAGACTTGAACCCATAACATTTAGGTTGGTGAATAACTCACATATCACTAAACTAAAAGCGTTGATATATCACTTATAGGATATATTTAAAGGCCGACATGTAAAGGCTATTTTTACATGTAAAGGCTATTTTTAGACGTTGAGAAAAGTTTTAGAATTGGTCAAGTTATTCATTAAAGCTACAAATGCATCTCATAAAAACAAAAATGATTTGTCTATGTTGCTATATATCGGTACACTACAACAAAACTGACCTAATGCAACAGTAGAAATACGTTGCATTTTCATCAGAATTCTGCCGTTGCATAAAAGATCTATGCAAATCGTTTCCGCAACATAAATTCCTTAAGAGACTTTTTTCTTTTTTTTTTTAAAAAAAATGTAACATTCATGAGACACGTATTGTACTCATTTTCTGTTATTGTACGTACGTCAAAAGAAATAAAATTATCGCGAATAAAGGAACATATATCTCGCAAAACTATACATCACCCTCCTTGTGTAAAATCTGAGCAGGTTGAGCAAATGACCAAATAAAGTTTCTTAATGAACTGGCGCCTAATGTTATTCAAAAGCCTTTCCTTTTTTTATATGCTTTCCGACTAATAAGGCCTTAAATTGAAATACTTCGATAATCTCTATAAGCTTACAAACAAAAACCCAATCATGAGTGAGGGCTTTGAGACAACTCGTATTTTTGAGTCATTATTCAACTCCGATATTCACTTTTCAATTTCAGAAAAAGTTACTATTCACTATCGTAGTTTGCACTATTCATCATTTTCCGGAAAAAAATAGAGTATTACTTATGCGTAACGTGAGAGTTACATCACGTACAGAGAAACATCATTTGGTGCACATCATATAAATTAGAGTTAGTCTACACATTTCTAAAACATTGCCATTAATATCATTTTCATTTTGGTCTTGTATTTACATTTTTATTTATTAAATAATAAACGCTTTTAAACAATTTTCATGCATAGACAATATACCCGATACTCCCAACAATGGTTCTAATATAATTTTACACTCATTACAATGTTACAAAAATTCAACTATTATTTTCCTTTATATTTTGACTACTTTTATTATATATATTTAAAACTATATATAGCTACGTTAAATTAAATAATTATAAAACAATACTTATTTTAAATGCCCCATGCCTAATCAAATGCAAATATAACATTTTTCTACTACCTACACTTTATTTTATTTTTCCAACACATTTCCTAGCATTTTTCTACTACTACAACCTAAAACTAATACGTGAAACTACATAATTGGATTGTAATTAAACTAGTTAAGAGACAAGATTTGATAGCAAGCATGGCATGCCCATCCTTTCCTTTTTCTTTGCCGAATCTCATCACCAAAACCTCACAACTTTGACATTTTTACCTAGCCTATTAATTGGTACGTAGTATGTACTAACATATATTTTATTTCATAAATATAGTATTATTTTGCTATGAAAAGGGAAGAGACCTAGCACAATATTTTTACATCAACGAAAACCTCTGCGCACTCTCTTTTCTTCTCTATATTTTCGGCCAAGGCAAGAAAGCAAAGGAAGAAATTTGGGTTTTCTTATTTTGGGGCTTATTAGTGCTTATTCGGGTTTTATAATAACTATATATCGTTTTGGAGTATCGTTCGAGTTTATTCGTTCTTGTTCTCATCATTTTTCCACTATAATCAAGTAAAGTTAAAAATATTTTTTTTACTTTTACATAGGTGTTTTTCATATTTATTTCACTCATTTATGCAATTTTAGAGTTTATATAGTTATCTAAACTTATTAAATTATATATATCACCCATAAATATGTTTATCAATTTTTATAATGAAATCAAGTCATTTTATGGTTTATAAAATTATTGGATGAGGAAAAATGAGTAAAAACAAGTCTTGAAACATTTTACTTTGATTTATAGAATCTAATATTATAAAAGTGATCAAATAGTTTATAATTATTAATACTATATTTTTAGTCATTATTTCTAGATCTACATTTTTATCATGTCATATTAGTTATTTTGGAATTATATTTGTTGTTGAGTAATTGGTGGAAGAGTTTAGGATAGATTTGGAGTTGATTCAAGGGTTTTTAGTTTAAGAAAAAATGGATATTTTTAAATAGGGGGAATTGCATATATATCCCTTCAAAGGTGAATAATTTCATATATATACTTCTTACAAGTTTTTGATGCACATAGTACAATGATTTTTATGCATGCAAAGGATATATATGCAATTGACCATTTTAAATATGCGCGGAAGCGTAGCCGAAATTTTTAATTTTTGGAAACAAAAACTTATTTTTACAAGTTTTAAGCAAATAAATAGAAAATAGATTTTAAAAAGAAAACGTGGTCGGTTGAATGGATTAAAATGGATTTGTAACGAATAAGATACAAGTTTTTTAAATATATTGTCAATAACTATTTTCAGAAAATTAAATAGTATGCTGTCCAGATTTTCATCATGGTAAAACCAAGTTTTAAAAGATAAACCGACTACTCGAAACCTGAAAATGTTGTAGTATAATTAAATACCTTCGCGAGGATAGGTAGAACTTTGAAAACAAAGTTAAAACGAGGGAGTTTTGATACTTTTAATTTTTGGTTGAAAACTATATAAAAAAACGATTCACAGCTTTTTACCAAAAGCTGTCAGAAATCTTAAATGTCATTTTTGGAGGTCTTAGCGATCGTTTCAGGCAAAACGGACTAATTAAATGAAGTGGCGTTTTATGTATATATTTTGGCCAAGTCGGAAACTTTTTAAAATATATATCATTGAAACTTTCATATCATAGTTACGATACGTACTTACTAAAAGACTAAAAATATTATATTTTGGCTATCGCTAAGAAATAATAAGTAACGTTATATTTTATAACTAAGTTTACAAACAAACATGTAGGGTGATATAACTTTCATAATATACATACACGATTTTATTGCATTACCTAAAACACATTATTAATTAAGGTTGCGGCTAGGGTATCGTGCATCGTTTTCCGTGCACACTTACTTGTAACGTATTACTTATTGCTTGAGGTGAGTATTCAAAATCCCATTTTTACCGTTTTTACTATATTTTGGGGTGGAATGCATGAATCATACTTGAACTAAATTGATTACTATTTTTATGAAATCTTTTGACTTGAACTTTTGAACTTGAATCAAACCCTTGAACTTAATTACGAACTTATGACCTGTTTTGAACTTAATAAATCGTATGTACTATGACCTAAAAGTCTCGCCATTTCGGTGGAGCGTTCTTGACCTAAAGTCTCGCCTTATTGGTGGAGCGTGCAAAGTCTCCCATGTTCAGAGCGTTCTTAATTGTATATAATAGTTGTATGATGTACTATTCGTACATTCGCATTGTTAGTCTCATATCAATAGGTAGTATGGATAGCGCTATTAGAGGTCGGCCAACCTCTCGTTTACTATGTTACGGGACGCATATTATTTATTCTAGGGGCTTTTCCTGGCATACATTATTATATACGTGGTTCTATATTGTGAACTATTATGACAACATGTACTTGACTACTAGACATACTACTTTTATGCAGTGGGTTGTGAATACATAGGTTACAAGTCTTGTATGGGAGGGACTTGCAACTGAATGGATTGACAACGCATTTTGCCTTGTGGACTATTCCAAATGACCAAAAACTTTGACTCTCTCTTAAAAGTTTTCATATTATATAAAACGTGTGTACTCACCAACTATTTTCATAGTTGACCCGTTTTCTCTCATGCATTTTAGGTGATCGTCAGTAAGCTTTTCTTCAAGGTCTTTGCATAATGAAGTTTTCACATGTCACTACTAATCATTATGTATTAAAACGCAATCTTTTGGGAACTAAACTTTATATTTTAATTGCCGATGTCGGCTAAACTAATATTGTAATGATGTACTCTTTCCTTTAAATCTTAAACGTTAGTATGTTCTATTATCTTATGCTTTTCCTTTCCAGTTACACCTCGTGTTTCCGCTTAGCGGGGTGTGACAGATTGGTATCACAGCCTTAAGTTATAGAGAATGCCTATTTTTCAAAAATAAAAATCGCAACTATAACCAGAATAAAGTTTTATTAAACATCGAACATCATACGAGTCGACTAGTCCTAGCGTTGCATCGTTAATCCTAAATTATACATAGCCTGATCACCTATGTCTAATTGAGGAAGAATAATGCAATGATAAGAGTAGTAGTCTTGGATCATGTTTAGTCGAGTCTTAAGAGTCTGGTCGCCTGAAATGGCCTTGTTCGGGTGGGTATGCATAGCATATTTTTATGTTCACGTTTACGTTACCGCACCTTGTTTATACATTCTCTTTGCTACCTTATGACTCGCCATACTAAGCATGTCTTTGTTCCTGTCATATTTCGATCACTATAACACAAATTACAACCGTTTCGCACCTTATCTGCCGTCATTCGTGTGTCGTTTACTCAACCCGATGTTTTGGTCCACTGCAAGATTATGGCTGCCATGAACACGCGTTCAGGACGCAACAACAATGGAGACCCAAACAACAGTGCTGCAGGATTAGTTGATCTCCTCACTCAGATTGTAACACACATTGATGCCAGACTACCCAATAATGGAACAGGTACCTCGAACAACAGTCAGGGATGCAGCTATAAGACTTTCATGACATGCAAGCCAATGGAATTTTATGGCACTGAGGGTACCATTGGACTGCTATCATGGACAAGAATGTTGAGTCGAAACTCAGTATCACGAAATGTGCTGAAGGGGATAAGGTTGAGTTCTCTGCTGGTCTACTCCAGGGTCGAGCATTGACCTAATGGAACAACCAGCTACTGACCAGAGGAAGAGGAGCTGCAAATACGTTATCTTGGGAAGCATTCAAGAAACTACTAACTGATGAGTACTGCAGAAAAGATGAAGTGCAGAAGCTGGAAGCAGAATTTTGGAACCACTTGATGGTAGGAGTAGAAGTCGACAAGTACACGACCCGTTTCCACGAGCTAACTAGAATGGTTCCTCACATGGTTTCCACTGTGGATAAATTGATCGACCGATATATTTGGGGATTAATCCCTGAAATCGGGAGGGATGTCACCTCATCGAACCCAACCACTCTGCAAGCCGCTGTAGGCATGGCATACCGCTTGACAAATGATGTGATCAGGCCTGGTGAACTAACGAAAGGAAACGACGATGGACGAAAGAGGCAGGAAGATTAGCAAAGAAGCCGTGACCAAAATCAACAGGACAAGAGACAACGGGTAGTTGGAAACTACGGAGCAATAACTCAAGGGCCCAGAAGATACGCAGGTCCACATCCTATGTGCACTCGATGTAACTATCACCACTCAGGAGACTGCCCAAGGTACACCAAATGTGGACGGACAGGCCACTTTGTGCGGAACTGCTCAAACAGGACTGGGAACCAAGGAGAAAGGTCAGCATGTTACGAGTGTGAAAGCTTGGATCACCTTCAAAATACCTGTCCAAAGTTGAAAAGAACTCCTAACCAAGGAGGAAATTGTCCAAACCTGGCGTTGGCAATAGAAGGCCCTCAAGATCAGAACATTGAAATTCCCCCCACACGTGGTCGAGCATTCTATTTGGGTACTGAGGAAGCCCGCAATGCGTAACGGGTATATTCTTTTGAACAACCACCTTATTTCCGTACCATTTTTATTTTGAGTGCATAACTTACTTCCAATTCTTACCAAGTTCACGACATTGATTAATCTGAGACCTAACGACATCGACCTTAGTTATATTTTTTTAGTTGATTTGATTGGTGTAAGTAATTCCAAGATCGAGAAAATCTTTCAAAATACTTCATTCCAGGATGTTGAGTCCTTTCTTTCTAACAACTTGTTTCCTAGCTTGGTCTAGTGACAGTTCTTGTTTGATGAGTTGCGAAAATTAAGCTAAGAGTCAAGTTGTTACTCAAATCGATTTAGTTTAATCTCATGACAGTTCTTATCTGACGAGTTGTGAGATTAAATTAGAATCGACTACCTAAAGGTCTTTTGAGGGCTACGTTCGAAATTGGGAAAGTTTACCTCATCAAATCTGATCACGACAACGTATGTATGTAGAACGAACGAGCTAAATTCAGGGACTGAATTCCTTTAACGGGTGGAGACTGTGACAACTCGTATTTTTGAGTCATTATTCAACTCCGATATTCACTTTTCATTTTCAGAAAAATTTACTATTCACTATCGTAGTTTGCACTATTCATCATTTTCCGAAAAAAATAGAGTATTACTTACGCGTAACGTGAGAGTTACATCGCGTACAGAGAAACATCATTTGGTGCATATCATATAAATTAGAGTTAGTCTACACATTTCTAAAACATTGCCAGTAATATCATTTTCATTTTTGGTCTTACTTGTGTTGACATTTTTAATTTATGGCATAATTTCATGTATATCCTTGTAAATTTCAAAAATTACATATATATATCCTTTTTACAAGTTTTTGATGCATAAAGTACTATGCTTTCAATGCATCAAAAGGATATATATATGTAATTTTTGATTTTTGCAAGGATATATATGTAAATGCCCCATTTATTTATTTATATTTATTAAATAATAAACACTTTTAAACGATTTTCGTGCATGGACAATATACCCGATACTCCCAACAATGATTCTAATATAATTTTATACTCATTACAATGTTACAAAATTCAACTATTATTTTCCTTTATATTTTGACTACTTTTATTATATGATTTAAGATCATTTGAAGACAAAAACTTCTTTACATACTAAGGGATCAATCTCCACATTTCATTTTTATTAGATCTAATAGATGAGATTGATCTCAACAATTAAAAAAAATCCACTTTCATCATTTTTTTTCAAATATAAATATCTTTCAAACCGTTAATCGTTAAGCGAAAAAATTATACCATTACGACGAGCATTTAATTATCTTTCTATAGATAGGCACTTTAATATACTTTCGACAAAAAATTTTGTTGTTGTGTTTATCACCTTTTTTTTAAGTTTTTTTTTTGTTTTTTTGCGTTACTGAAATTTGCATGAAAAAATAATATATGATTTAACACTAATTTGAATACCACATGTAATATTAGTGTTAAATCATATATGATCTAACACTAGTATCACATATGATATTTGATATTACATATCATATGTGATTTAACACTAATATCACATGTGATCTTCAAATTAGTGTTAAATCATATATGATATTTCATGCAAATTCCAGTTTCGAAGAAAAACGAAAAAACGTGAAAAAAACGATTTTTTTTTTCTTTTTTCGAAAGTATATCAAAGTGCCCGTTTATAGAAAGATAATTAAATGCTCGTCGCGATGGTGTAATTATTTTTGCTTAATGATTAACGGTTTAAGAGATATTTAAATTATAAAAAATATGTGAAATAATAAAATGTTTTTAATCTCAGCTATTGATTTATTTTTAGATGGATAGTGAAGATGAGTCTCTTGTAAAAAAAGTTTGGTATGTAAAATAACTCTCCTCTTTATTAAATATATTTAAAACTATATATAACTACGTTAAATTAAATAATTACGAAACAATACATATTTTAAATGCCCCATACCTAATCAAATGCAAATATAACATTTTTCTACTACCTACACTTTATTTTATTTTTCCAACACATTTCCTAGCATTTTTCTACTACTACAACCTAAAACTAATACGTGAAACTACATAATTGGATTGTAATTAAACTAGTTAGGAGACAAGATTTGATAGCAAGCATGGCATGCCCATCCTTTCCTTTTTCTTTGCCGAATCTCATCACCAAAACCTCACAACTTTGACATTTTTACCTAGCCTATTAATTGTTATGTACTAACATATATTTTATTTCATAAATATAGTATTATTTTGCTATGAAAAGGGAAGAGACCTAGCACAATATTTTTACATCAACGAAAACCTCTGCACTCTCTTTTCTTCTCTATATTTTCGGCCGAGGCAAGAAAGCAAAGGAAGAAATTTGGGTTTTCTTATTTTGGGGCTTATTAGTGCTTATTCGGGTTTTATAATAATTATATATCGTTTTGGAGTATCGTTCGAGTTTATTCGTTCTTGTTCTCATCATTTATCCACTATAATCAAGTAAAGTTAAAAACAATTTTTTTACTTTTACATAGGTGTTTTTCATATTTATTTCACTCATTTATGCAATTTTAGAGTTTATATAGTTATCTAAACTTATTAAATTATACTATATATCACCCATAAATATGTTTATCAATTTTTATAATGAAATCAAGTCATTTTATGGTTTATAAAATTATTGGATGAGGAAAAATGAGTAAAAACAAGTCTTGAAACATTTTACTTTGATTTATAGAATCTAATATTATAAAAGTGATCAAATAGTTTATAATTATTAATACTGGATTTTTAGTCATTATTTCTAGATCTACATTTTTATCATGTCATATTAGTTACTACGTATTTTGGAATTATATTTGCTGTAGAGTAATTGGTGGAAGAGTTTATGATAGATTTGGAGTTGATTTAAGGGTTTTTAGTTTAAGAAAAATGGATATTTTTAAATATGCGCAAAAGCGTTGCCGAAATTTTTAATTTTTGGAAACTAAAATTTATTTTTACAAGTTTTAAGCAAATAAATAGAAAATAGATTTTAAAACGAAAACGTGGTCGGTTGAATGGATTAAAACGGATTTGTAACGAATAAGATACAAGTTTTCTAAATATATTGTCAATAACTATTTTCAGAAAATTAAATAGTATGTTGTCCAGATTTTCATCATGGTAAAACCAAGCTTTAAAAGATAAACCGACTACTCGTAACCTGAAAGTGTTGTAGTATAATTAAATACCTTAGCGAGGATAGGTAGAACTTTGAAAACGAAGTTAAAACGAGGGAGTTTTGATACTTTTAATTTTTGGTCGAAAAGTATATAAAAAAACGATTCACAGTTTTTTACCAAAAGTTGTCATAAATCTTAAATGTCATTTCTGGAGGTCTTAACGATCGTTTCAGCCAAAACGGACTAAATAAATGAAGCGGCGTTTTATGTGTATATTTTGGTCAAGTCGGAAACTTTTTAAAATATATATTATCGAAACTTTCATATCATAGTTACGATACATACTTACTAAAAGTCCAAAAATATTATATTTTGGCTATCGCTAAGAAATATTAAGTAACGTTATATTTTATAACTAAGTTTACAAACAAACATGTATGGGTGATATAACTTTCATAAAATACATACACGACATTATTGCATTACCTAAAACACATTATTACTTTAGGTTGTTGCTAGGGTATTGCGCATCGTTTCCCGTGCACACTTACTTGTAACGTATTACTTATTGCTTGAGGTAAGTATTCAAAATCCCATTTTTACCGTTTTTACTATATTTTGGGGTGGAATGCATGAATCATACTCGAACTAAATTGATTACTATTTTTATGAACTCTTTTGACTTGATCTTTTGAACTTGAATCAAACCCTTGAACTTAATTACGAACTTATGACCTATTTTGAACTTAATAAACCGTACGTACTATGACCTTAAATTCTTGCCATTTCGGTGGAGCGTTTTTGACCTAAAGTCTCGCCTTATTGGTAGAGCGTGCAAAGTCTCCCATGTTCGGAGCGTTCTTAATTGTATATAATAGCTGTATGATGTATTGTTCGTACATTTGCATTGTTAGCCTCCTATCAGTAGGTAGTATGGATAGCGCTATTAGGGGTCGGCCAACCTCTCGTTCACTATGTTACGGGACGCATATTATTTATTCTAGGGGCTTTTCCTGGCATACATTATAATATACGTGGTGCTATATTGTGAACTATTATGACGTGTACTTGACTACCATACATACTACTTTTATGCAGTGGCTTGTGAACACATATATTACAAGTCTTGTATGAGCAGGACTTGCAACTGAATGGATTGACAACGCCTTTTGCCTTGTGGACTATTCTCAATGACCAAAAACTTTGACTCTCTCTTAAAAGTTTTCATATTATATAAAACGTATGCACTCACCAACTATTTTCATAGTTGACCCGTTTTCTCTCATGCATTTCTGGTGATCGTCAGTAAGCTTTTCTTTAAGGTCTTTGCATAATGAAGTTTTCACATGTCACAACTAATAATTAGGTATTAAAACACAATCTTTTGAGAACTAAACTTTATATTTTAATTGACGATGTCGACTAAACTAATATTGTAATGATGTACTCTTTCCTTTAAATCTTAAACATTGGTATGTTCTATTATCTTATACTTGTGTTCCTTTCCAGTTACACCTCGTGTTTCCGCTTAGCCGGGTGTGACAGGCTTAGAGAGTAGTGGGGCGGGACGCCCCCAGCCATGTTCTTGTAATTTTTCATTTTTTTCTCCAATTTTTTAAACCAACTAATTTTTCATTAATTAAAAATAAAAATTGCAAATTACATAAAAATAAAAAATAAAATAAAATACGAAAATTGAAACTATATTTAACGTTTATATTTTTGCCGGATTTTATCTTTTTGAAATTTGATGCTTTACCCATCCTCTTCCGAAAACCTCGCAGAGCTCGTGGCGAGAAACTTCAATTCTTCAAACCTCATGATAGTCACCTCATCCCTTTTAGTCATTTCGTACATTTCTTGAGCAACCACTTGTTTGAGTCTCAGTTATTCTGACACCCTCCCCGAAATCTGTGTGTTACTCCCATGGCCGGATATAGGTTATGCAAGCTTGTTAACTGCACAGTGCCCATAATCCATTAGAGGCCTCAAAATTTGACATGTGGCTCAGAAGTTTAGTCGAGTTCTTTTTCCATCTCATTTTGGGGAACATTGCAACATGTGAAGCAAATTACATCATATGAGGATTCTCATGACATCCTTGCAAAAAGATGACCATTTAATTTACCTCCACCTAGATAATTAAATCGTAATCAATATCATCAAATACTTATTTTAGGAATTACTTTTTGTGCTTCTCTTTTGAACCTTTTATTTGTCCAACTTTTTTGCTTTTAGTAGTTACTTATTTTAATGAGTAAATTGCATTTTTGGTCCCCGTGGTTTGGTAAAATTTAAGGTTTAGTCCTAATTCTTCCAAAAGTGCAATTGTAGTCCTCATTTTGAATTTTGGATTGCAAAAACAGTCCGTGGTCGATGAGAAATAACCAAATTACCGTTTTATTCTTCTTTATGGAGTAAAGGGTAGTTTAGTTATTTAACTTTGGTCAGGGACCAAACATGCAATCAAAACTTCAAAATGAAGATTATCGTTGCACTTTCGAAAGGATTGGGACCAAATCTACAATTTGGCCAAACCACACGGACCAAGCAATTTACTCTTTTAATAGTTATAGTTTCATGTTCATAGTTAACTGTTTGGAACTCAGGATTTGTTTATATAATTTGATTTGTACACTGTTAGGTTTTGGAAATGAGAAATACCGTTTGTTTGTATCATTTTGTTGTGGTTTTAATATATTGTTGTCTTTAAAAAAAATTAAAATACTAAGTAATGGCTTTGATAACAACTGAAAACGATTGAGAGTTAATTATATGTATATCAAAAACAACTTCATCAAGAATTACAATATATAGGAAAAGTAAATCATGTTGAATGTAATTATGTGAGATTATGACAATTTGATAAAGTTGTTTGAATGTTTTTTTATGCTTACAACGGTTTTTGCAATATTGATTCATTATTTTTATGCTGTAAAAGAAAATTTTCGTCTCTAAGTAGCCAAAATTTTTGTCCGAGCACAGGGCCTTCTAAATCCACGGGACGTCCCTGGTTACTCCTCGCGGTCCCAGACGTTGTCTCCAATTTGACTATTTTCGATTTTCGTGGTTTGTTGACTGGACATTGCATTATTTCATATTGTTGGGTGAATAGTTTTCTTTCCTTCTCGTCATGATAATGTATTTTACAGCGTTGCAATCGATCTAGCTCGTTTTTGCCAATTCTACTCAAACATTTTAGACGTATTTAAATGACCTTGAACTTTTGGCAATTAGCATTCAACGTTGCCCACTTTCTGGTTATCATATCCTTGGTACCTCCATGTGAAGAAGTTTTGTTGAACTCTAATCGAACCTTTGTCAAAAGAGTTCATGTGTCAGTTCTCATTGACGTATATTTTTAGTTGGATGGTTACAAATGTTACATAGCAAAATAGACCATGCTCTACTTTGATTTCAATCGAGATCAAAGAAAGATATCTTGACTATAGAATTCTAAGTCTGAGATTCATGCACATATCATAAGGTATCGTATTTTACAGCTACTGGCTCGTGACTGCACTAAGTAATCGAGTCACAATAACTCGAAAGCTAAAAAAAATGCCTCGATTTAAACCAAGTCATGATTGCGTTCAAGCTACCTAGGAGACTTTCTAGTTGTGCTAGCAAAATATACCGGTCGTTCATGTAAGAATTGCAAGACTAATCTATAATACATATAAATTGCCTGTAAAGCCTGCAGGCTTAATTATCTTTTAGTTTTACCCTTTGTACATAAGCACGGATACTTGCAAGGTAGCCAGTTTCTGTTGGAAAATTTAGTGTACTTGTGGGATTAGTTCACACCTGGTAATGGGTCAGGTCCCTGAACACCAAGACTCTATAGTGGTGAGATTCAGTGTTAGTACTGGTAGTATTAAGTTAGTACTGGTAGGCTAGTTCCTATTGGTAGTACTAAGTTAGTACTAGTAGGCTTGTTTCTACTGGTAGTACTAAGTTAGTACTGGTAGGCTTGTTCCTACTGGTAGTACTAAGTTAATACTGGTAGGCTAGTTCCTACTGGTAGTACAGGAATCAACTTGTAACAGGCATTGACCTATTCAAGTGGCAGTTACAACTGTATAATGACCACGTTTAATTGATCATGTAACCACTATTCCTATCATTATGGAGGCTAATTATGTAGTGATTAATTGGCCGTTAATCACATATAATTCAATTGACTAGGATTGAGTAATCTCTACTATAAATAGAAATCATCACTCGAATGCATGACATACAAAAAACAGAAAACGTTAAACACTTCTAAGCAAAAAGGGTTATTGATTTGTGCCTAATTCAATAACATACATTTGGTCTTATCCCAAGTAGATATTCGTGATACCCAGGCATTAGGGTCGAATAGTTTACTTTGGAAAGTGATTACACGATTCCATGTGATATCCGGTAACCTGTTTTGATATTGTTTCCGCTGTTAATTATCTTACCCTACTGCTGGGCGAATAACCACCAATAATCAAAGTAAACTATTTTATGATAATCAATGGCTGCTGATGCAATAGAACACATGGCTTTAAACTTTGCCAAACTGGATAAGTTTAAAGGGGTGGACTTCAGGAGATGGCAGAAGAAGATGCACTTCTTGCTTTCCAGCATGAGCATGGTGTATGTGCTAACCACACCTTTTCCCGATGATGGGGATGACGCTACTGTGGAACAGATCAGGAGGAGGAGCAAATGGGAGAATGATGATTACATTTGCAGAGGTTTAATCCTCAATGGTATGGCTAATTCTCTATTTGACATTTATCAGAACTTTGAATCTTCCAAAGAACTATGGGATTCCTTGGATGCCAAATATATGGCTGAGGATGCATCAAATAAGAAGTTCCTTATTAGTAATTTCACAAATTACAAAATGACTGATTCAAGACCAGTTATGGAACAATACAATGAACTTCTTAGTATACTTGGAAGGTTTACATAACACAATATGCACATGGATGAGGCTATTTCAGTCTCTTGTATCATTGATAAACTTCTTCCTTCTTGGAAAGATTTCAAGCATACCTTGAAAAATAAGAAGGAGGGGTTAACTCTTGTTGAGTTGGGCAGTCATCTACGCATTGAGGAATCTCTCAGGGTGCAGAATAATGACAAGCCAAAGAGTAGCAATGCTACTGGTGCATCTGTTGTCAATATGGTGGAGCATAACAACTCCAACAGGTACAATGACAACAAAGGAAAACGTAAACATCCTGATAACACAAGGGCAAATCCTAACAAGAAGGCAACACCTACTTGTTGGAAATGTGGCAAAACTGGTCACATTAAAAGGGATTGCAAAGATGTTAAGGTTGGTGGTAAAGCCAATGGATCAGACACTAATGGTTCAGGGAGTGGTGGTTCTACCAACTCAATGAAAGGTCAGAATATGTTTAATAAGTCTTTTTAGATTTATTATGTTACATATGTATCTGAATCTTATTATGTGCAGGCTGATGATGTTACATGGTGGGTTGAATCTGGTGCAACAGTTCATGTGTGCAAAAGATATAAGCTGGTTCAAGACTTATGAGTCATTGAATGATGGTTCTATTCTTCACACGGGAAATGAGTCAACAGCCTTGGTGCATGGTCGTGGTTGTGTAGATCTTAAGTTTAGTTCTGGAAAGATTGTAACTTTGTTTAATGTTATTCATATTCCTGATATAAGGAAAAACTTGGTTTCAAGTAGTGTTTTGAATAATCATGGATATAAACAAGTTATTGAATCTGATAAATTTGTTCTATCTAATCATGGTGTGTTTATTGGTTTTGGCTATTTGTGTAATCAAATGTTTAGGCTTAATATTGTTAACGAATGTAATAATTCAGCCTTTGTGACCACCTCTAACCTGACTGACTCTACCCTTTGGCATGCTAGCCTTGGCCATGTACACTATAAAAGGATGCAAGATATGTCTAAGGATGGGTTAATCCCAGCATTTGACATGGACATTGAAAAGTGCAAAACTTTCATGTTGATCAAAATAACTAAGAAACCTTTTCAGGGTGTTAAACGTGAAATTGAGCTATTTGAGCTAATTCACAGTGACCTGTGTGATTTGCATGTCACTCCCTTTTTGGGGAATAAGAAGTACTTTGTGACATTTACTGATGATGCTTGTAGGTATTGTTATGTTTATCTGTTACATACTAAGGATGAAGCATTAGATAAATTCAAAGTGTTTAAAACTGAAGTTGAATTACAACTTTGGTCCCTAATCAAAAGGTTAAGGACTGATAGGGGAGGTGAGTACATGGATACTTTGTATTTTCAGTTTGTTGGTATAATCCATGAAACGACTGCTCCCTATACTCCTTAGAAAAATGGTATTTCTGAAAGGAAAAACAGGGTGCTGAAGGAGATGGTTAATTCCATGTTGTCCTATTCAGGACTGAGTCAAGGGTTATGGGGTGAAGCTATGTTAATAGCTTACTATTTATTAAATAGGGTTCCTATCAAAAGGAACAAGGTTACCCCTTATGAACTCTAGACTAAAAGGAAACCCAGCCAGAACTATCTTAGGGTTTGGAGTTGTAGGGCTATTGTAAGACTCCCTGATCCAAAGCTGAAAACTTTGGGTGAAAGAGGCATTGATTGCATCTTTGTTGGATATGCTAAGCATTCCAAGGCTTTTAGGTTCTATGTTATTGAACCTAATGAATTTGTTTCAATTAACTCCATAATTGAATCAAGGGATGCAATATTTGATGAGAATAGATTCTCATCAGTCCCTAGACCAAGTCAGAGGATTCCTAATGGAACTCATGAGACTGGTGTATCAGAGGTCCCTAATAAGGTCCCTGATGAGGTTGTGATTCAACAACCTGAACCTATGCTCAGAAAAAGCAAAAGGGTCAGGAATCCAAAGTCATTTGGACCTGAGTTTCAATTATACTTAATTGAAGGAACTAGGGATGAGGTCTCTGGCCAATACTCCTATTGCTTCATTATTGAGGATGATCCCAAGACATTTGAAGAAGAAATGAAGTCTCAGGATATTGCTTTCCGGAAAGAAGCAATCAATGATGAGATGGATTCTATCATGGGCAACAACACTTGGGTGTTGGTTGATCTACCACCTAGTTGCAAACCTCTGGGTTGCAAATGGATTTTCAAAAAGAGAGTGAAGGTAGATGGAACTATTGAAAAGTTCAAGGCTAGACTAGTCATTTAGGGCTTTAAACAAAAGTCAGGAATAGACTATTTTGATACTTATGCCCCTGTGGCTCGTATCAGTACCATAAGACTGTTGATTGCCTTAGCATCAATTCACATTCTGATTATTCATCAGATGGATGTGAAAACAACTTTCTTGAATGGTGAATGGGATGAGGAAGTTTATATGAACCGACCTCAGGGCTTCATCTTGCTTGGCAATGAAAACAAGGTGTTCAAACTGATTAAGTCTCTTTATGGACTGAAGCAGGAACCTAAGCAATGGCATCAAAAATTTGATGAAGTGGTTTTCTCTAATGGTTATTTACTTAACCAATTTGACAAATGTGTATATTGCAAATTTGATGAATCTGGTAAAGGAGTCATCATTTGTCTATATGTTGATGACATGCTGATCTTTGGCACTGACCAAAATCAGGTTGACCTGACAAAGGGTTATTGATTTGTGCCTAATTCAATAACATACATTTGGTCTTATACAAAGTAGATATTCGTGATACCTAGGCATTAGGTGTTACGCCCCCAAAACAAAAATATTAAAACGTTTAAAACTGACGTAAAATAATACTAATAATTAAGCCTGACGGCTCAGAACATTTTCAACCTGACGACGTCAGGTTCTATGTGCGACGCCGTCACTCTTGAAACCCGACGTCGTCTGAGACAAAACATAGCCTGACGGCTCAGAACTATTTTAACCAGATGGGGTCACCCAGTTGGTGACGCCGTCTGAGATAAAACATAGCCTGACGGCTCAGAACTATTTTAACCAGACGGGGTCACCCAGTTGGCGACGCCATCTGAGACAAAACATAGCCTGACGGCTCAGAACTATTTTAACCAGACGGGGTCACCCAGTTGGCGACACCGTCTAGAGCCCAGACCTGCACATTTAGTGCAGAATTCCTGCACTTGGACCCAACCATTCCACTATTCACTTTAAAAATAATAACAACACCAATAGGTAAACTTTACAACACTTATAAGCACTATCACCATTAACTATTTTGACACTTAGACCTTCAAGATGGGCAATTGACATTGCGCCAAACATCATTTACCAACAATTTGACCCATAGCTACAAAAGCTTAACACTATTAACTTAAGTCTTTTAGACAACACAAAATGTATTTACAATCATTAGTAAAAGGTAGACCATATGACCCAAAAAGTATACCAAAACGTGACTTGACTCTTTGGGGCTTCCAACTTCAGCACCTTAGTTCCAAAAGACTAGCTCAACAAGGAGCTCAAGCAAAGTCCAATCTACACTTGGTTCTTACCTTATCCTCCTTGCTAAGACCTACAAAATGTCATCAACTATAACGCAAGCGAATGCTTAGTAAGTAAATGGGTTAAGTGAAAATAAAGCTTTAACACCATATAAGATTCATGGAGCATCTATAACATAAGCACATACCTTTAATTTGGTATTTACACTACTTGACATACAAAAGCTATGGATCCAAGCTAAACTATAACAAGCTCCAACAACTATAACAATAATCAATAATTCATAATTTAACATGATACAACATTAACCCACTATACTTACCTTCAATTGTTCAATAGGTTTCTGCCAAGTAGAGTCACCACTTCCTTAAGCTTCCTAAATAACAATTAATCTTAATTAGAGACTATAACTAGTAATTTCAATAAATTGGGCATCTTCCATAACTACTTTAAACTTCTAAATTCAAGACCCTAATTACAAGGATTTGGGAAATTGCTTACTTGATTATGGATATGAAATTGAAGGTCTCTAAACCTTATTAATCACCAACACAAGTCCCGAATTATCTCAATTGAAGATGTTCTTGATGCCTTCTTCTTTTTCTCTTCAAAACCCTTTCTTCACCTTGAGGTAACCTCTAAAAATCTGGATAAGTCTCAAATGAGACTAAATTTCCCTTTTATATTTTCTCTACTTTGCTCAAATGGCAACATAAGTCCCTCTATTCTAAGTTTCTACATTTTGGCCACAATAGTTCCTAGTCTTACTTATTAGTTGAAATATTTAAAAATATTATTATACATTCTAAAATAAAGGGTTAAAATAAAGGGTTAATACTTTCATTTAATAATACCTTGACGGGATACGGGTGTAACAATTCACCCCTCCTAAAATTTGATTTCGTCCCCGAAATCATGCTTGGAAAAGTTGAGGATACTTTCTCTTCATTCTTTCTTACGGTTCCCATCTAATAGTCGTACCCGATGTCTCCATTGTACCTTTACTAATGGAATCTCTTTATTTCTTAGTTGCGTTGTCTTTTTCCCAAGTATTGCCTCCGGTTCTTCTTGCGATGTTAACTTTGGATCTATTTCTATATCATCCAATGTAATTACACTAGTTTCATCTGCTAAACATTTCCTTAGGTAAGATACATGGAATGTATTATGAATTCCTTTCATTTCATCGGGGAGATCCAATACATAAGCTACTTTACCAATACGTTCTATGATCTTGAAGGGTCCAATGAATCTTGGTCCTAACTTTCCTTTATGCTTGAACCTAAGAACACCCTTCCAAGGAGAAACCTTAAGCATGACATAGTCTCCTACTTCGAATTCAATTGGTCTTCTTCGATTATCAGCATAACTTTTTCATCTATCTTGGGTCGCTTTAATTCTTTCTCTAATCGTCTCGATTTTCTCGGTTGTTGCTAGTATAATATCCGTACTAGCTAAATCTCTTTTCCCTACTTCATCCCAACATACCGGATTTCTACATTGCCTTCCATAAAGCATTTCATAAGGTGGAATTTCGATGCTAGCATGATAACTATTATTATAGGCAAATTCGACCAAAGGTAAATGATCATCCCAATTCCCTCCAAAGTTTATAACACAAGCCCTTAACATATCTTCTAGTGTTTGAATCGTTCTTTCACTTTGCCTATCGGTTTGCTGGTGAAAAGCCGTACTCATATGTAATCTTGTACCTAGTTCTTCTTGGAAGTTTCACCAAAATGCCGAAGTAAATCTCCCAGCTCTATCAGAGATTATAGAAATGGGTACCCCATGGCGTGCGACTATTTCCTTAACATATATCTTTGCTAGCTTGTGAACGGGCATATTTTCTCTAATAGGAATGAAGTGGGCGCTCTTCATTAAACGGTCTACTATTACCCAAATCGCATCGTGCTTTTTGGTTGTTCTCGACAACTTTGTAACAAAGTCCATTGTAATCTTTTCCCATTTCCAAAACGTTACTTCTAACGGTTGTACCTTTCCATATGGTTTTTGGTGCTCGGCTTTAACCTTCAAGCAAGTTAGGCATTTTTCAACATATTTCGCACAATCTCTTTTTATACCTGGCCACCAATAATCTTTTCTCAAGTCATGATACATCTTGTTAGCCCCCGGGTGAATGGAATATTTGGACTTATGTGCTTCATCTAAGAGTAACATCTTAACATCGCTACGGAAAGGTATATAGATTCTTCCATACCGTGTTTTAAGTCCGCGATTGTCTTCTTCAAAGTGAGGGACATGGAAGTAATACGCTCTCCTTCCCAGTTTTCTTCTTTCAAGGCTTCCTTTTGGGCTAACTTAACCTTGTCAAAAAAGTAGGTCGTAATGATCGTTTGCAGGGAATGGATTTTAGTAACTTCATCTTGACCTTTACGACTTAATGCATCAGCTACAACATTTTGCCTTTCCTGGGTGATATCGGATCTCACAATTGTAGTCCTTTAATAAGTCTAGCCATCTTCGTTCCCTCATGTTCGGATCCTTTTTGTCGAGGAAATACTGAAGACTTCGATGATCGATGTAAATCACAAATTCTACACCGTAGAGATAATGCCTCCTAATTTTAGTGCAAGAACCACTGCTGCGAATTCCAAATTGTGAGTCGGGTAATCTTTCTCATGTTTCTTTAACTGTCTTGAGGCATAGGCAATTACCTTGCCTCTTTGCATAAGGACACAACCAAGATCTAAATACGATGCATCACAATATACAACCATGTCTTCTGTTCCTTCTAGTAAAACTAAAATCGGTGCCTCACATAATTTCTTTTGTAAAGTAGAAAAAGTATCATCTTGTTCCTTCCCCCACTCAAAAGGGACATTCTTCTTGGTAAGTCTAGTTAATGAGGATGCAATCTTGGAAAAGTCTTGTATAAATCTCTGATAATACCCTGCCAAACCTAGAAAACTTCGTATCTCTCCCATGTTTCTCGGAGCTCGCCAATTCATCACTGCTTCTATTTTTGACGGATCAACCTTAATACCTTCCGGATTTACAACATGACCAAGGAATTGAACTTCTTGCAACCAAAATTCACATTTCGCAAATTTTGCATACAACTTTTCCTTTCTTAAAGTTTCAAGAATCTCTAGCAAGTGAACCGCATGTTCTTCCTTGCTCTTCGAGTAAACAAGAATTTCGTCAATAAATACAATTACATACTTATCCAACATTGGCCTACACACCCGATTCATTAGGTCCATATAAACTGTAGGTGCATTCGTATGTCCAAAAGATATAACTGTAAATTCATAATGCCCATATCGTGTCCTAAAATCCATTTTAGGAATGTCTTCTTCTCGAACCTTCAATTGATGATAATCCGAACGTAAATCAATCTTGGAAAACCATTTAGCACCTTGAAGTTGGTCAAAAAGATCATCGATTCTTGGCAAAGGGTACACATTTTTCACCTTTACTTTATTCAATTCCCGGTAGTCAATGCACATACGCATGCTACCGTCCTTCTTTCTAACAAACAAAATCTGTGCTCCCCATGGCAAACTACTTGGACGAATAAAACCCTTATCTAACAATTCTTGAAGTTGGCTCATCAATTCATTCATTTCGGAAGGGGCTAAACGGTAAGGGGTTTTTGCTATAGGTTTAGCACCCGGATTGAGGTCAATGCAAAATTCTACTTGTCTTTCGGGTGGAACACCCGGCAATTCCTTCGGAAAAATATCCCGAAATTCATTAACAATTGGAACATTATCAATACTTGTCTTCTTAATACTTATATCTACCACATGAGCCAAAAACGCACAACAACCCCGTAATAAGTATCTCCTAGCCTTCATTACTGAGCATAGCTTAAATTCTCCCTTTCTCTTATCTCCATATATTACTATTTCCCGACCATTATGATTAACAATTCATACCATCTTTTGATTACATAAAATGGCGGCATTATGATTACTAAGCGAATCCATGCCTATGATGACATCAAATTCTCCAAGCACTATAGGGATTAAGTCAATCTTAAATATGTTATTATCTATCTCCATCACTATACCGCGAAACACATTAATTACTACTAGCACCTTACTATCGGCTATTTCAACTTCAAGGGGTTTGGAGAGTTTAGATAGTGGAGAGGTTAATCGCTTACTAAACTCTAATGACACAAAAGATACACTAGCTCCCGAGTCATAGAGGACTCGAGCTGGAATGGAATTAACAAAAAGTATACGATTGTACAATAATTCGTACGACCAGGCCTTCGATGGTGATCGAAGGGTATGAGGGGTGATATGCTTGCGCCAAACTTGTAGCCAATCTGCAATAAGAAATAGTAGACACTTCGTTAAGTGATTGCACAGGGGTTGGGCCCTGCGAACCACCTCCGGCGTGAGAGTAAGTAGGTGATATGTGTTGTAAATAATATGGAGTATGTGAAATACTGTGTTGAGTGAACATACCATTGAAATGACTCGTCCAACCTATTTATAGGTGAAGAAAATGGCTTGGAGAGTGTTAGCACACGTTTAGGAGATCATGGGGGCGTCCTCTGATTTGTGGTAACCGCTAGGGCTTCATCCCCACTATCTCTGCCTTGGCGGGGAAGCTAAGGAAATAGTGGGAACGTGGGGGAAGACCAAGTCAAGGTTATCCTTTGTCTTGGTGCCTTCAAGAGAAGACTCCGAAGGGCATAGGCCTTCGGCTGGCGAATTCCCAACTGGTAACCATATCAATGATGAATGATTTTATGCCACCAATGACTTATGAAGAAAGACTTGGGTCTTCGTAATGCAAATTCGACTGAGGCCGAAGGGGGGTCCTTCGACCTGATCGGAGGGTACGTCATCAAGCCCCCCAGTCGAAAGTGATATGTACGAACAAGAAATATTTCTTACGACTCAGAAATAGAAACTAAACCTCCCCTTCTTCACAAAAACGAACGAAGACGAAAAGTCTAGCAACTATTGACCGTAATTAATTCTTACATTTATCCTAACTACCCCTTTTTCCTCGGTAAAGTAAAACATCATTTCAAAATTTAAAAAAGAGTTTGAAATCCGGTGGTAAGGGAATAACTTAGGACACGTGTAGGGCCGAGATTAAACATATGTGAGGGTATTTAAAGTGAAAAACAGTAAAACCCTAACATTATTACATCTCACGCCCAATTTTTCACCTACTAAATCCTCTTCCATTCAGGCTTTCGAACAAACAGGTAAAGTACTCCTTCGTATTTGTTACGTTTTCAAATACTTTATTGTCGATTTAAGAGGATCAATGTCTACAAATAAGAAATTTGTAATCAAACAACAAGGTTGCACCTTGAAAAGGGAGGAGCTCAAAGCGTTCCTCACCGATTATCCAATTCCCAAAGAGCATAAAATCATGTTACCTAGTAAAAATCAAGGTATTTTTGATGCCCTAGAAAACTATGTAGGCTTATACACCCATGCATTCACCACCTCCAATCTTAGGATACCCTTGCAACCTTTAATTTTAGAACTCCTCCTGTACTATGAGGTACACATATCTAGGTTTAACCCGTTTGGCCTAGCCAAGCTTACGACATATATTGTGATGTGTAAAGCGTATGGGTTTGAACCATCATTAACTGTGCTTAGAGGTTTTCTAAACCTATACCCTGGAGGAGATTGGTTGACCTTGGCTAAGAGGGGTGAAAGGGATGTGCCCATTCTCATAGATAGGCCGTTTATAAGCATCAGGAACTGGAAAGGAAAGTTCTTTTACATCCAAAACACCATTATCCCTCCGACTTTCCCTGCATTGTTAAACCCAGAGTGTCAATATGATGAAAAAAGGTTCAACGATCCCTTGCCCTATACTGTGAGGAGGAATCCTTTATATCAGCGTTTGGCTCGTCATCCAGTTGATTGCCAAACATTCCCTGAGCCAATCCTTTTCATGGCTGGTCTTGCTGAAAGATGGGAGGGATCTCCTTTGGTACCTGAGATTATTTGTGATGGAGAAAGTATGTATTTTTTGATTAAAATAAGAGATAAAAACTTATCTTTATGATATTTATCTTATTTGCTCCTTTGTGCAGAAATGTCATTCAGAAACTTTGTGGTGGCTGGTGGTGCAAGGGAGGTCAGCTTCATTCCGAAGGATCCCCAGGAAACAAGTTATGGTGTATGCTCTCCTTCAGTGTCGGTAAACAACAACGATGTGGAAGCTCAGCCCATCGAACATGTTTCCTCTGCTCCTCTTTCAAAGGAACCCATAGATGTTGAAGACCAGCTTGTGGAGAATGTTGCAGATTTAGATGAACCAGTCTCCAAAGTACAGTTGGCCATCGTAGGACCCTCTGGAATTGGTGAGAGAGTCCGAAGCAGGAAAGGTACCAGTGCAAAAGCTGCTAAATCCGCATCGAAGAGGAAGCTTATCCTGCCAACTCCTCCCTCTCGAACTACTCGGCAAAAGAGTGCCCACGGTAAGGCTGTGGTGTTACCAGCCATCGAGGGGCCCAGTAGAGATGATATCCATGGTAATGTTTATTTCCTGTTACAAAAAATGAGATACAAGTAACAATATATTAACAAGTTTACGTATGCTACAGGACTTCCTGATACGAAGGAGCTTTCCTCTCCCTTGGCTTGTCATTTACTTGTGGAGCGTGTGACCCCACCCAGCTGGAAGGGGGTGATGGACAACATGTCCATGGAAAGGCTCTGTGATCTTCATGATAAGAGTTATGTCAGACAATGCATGCTGGACAACCAGCTCAATACTAGGACAAGGGAGCTGCTCCGTACTATCACCAAGGCTCGAGAAGAAATGGATGTCATGCTTGCCAGGGAGAAGGCTAGGGATAAGAAGTATGCAGACCTGGAGAAAAAATGTGAAGATGCACTGGAGGACTTTGACAAGAACCCCTTGGTGCAAGATCTCAGAGCTGGTGTGGAAAAGCTCAAAGGTCAACTAGCAGCAAGCGAAGCTGAATGCAGCAGGCTAACTCTCGAAGGCTCAAAGGTCGTAGGCTACAAAGAGCAGATATCTGTTCTTTCATCCAAGTGTGGAGGCCTTGAAGAAGAGAGAGCTAAGTTGGTGGACCAGGAGATCAAGCTCAGGGAGAAGGTAGATGGGTTAAACCTTCGGTTGAAGATGCTAAAGAAGGATAGGGTGGACTTGGTAACCAAAGTCATCCCCTACATTGCCATGGAACTTTACCATAGTGATGATGTGGGGATTGCAATTTGGAACCTGGTGAATGCGGCCATATTTCATGGCAAGTGCACCACTTTGGAGGAGATAGCTGCGACAGAGGAACCGGTGAAGCTGGAAAAAGTTCCATACTATAGGGCAACTCATGAGAAGGAGTATGATGATGCAGGCAATGCCTTAACCGCTTCAGAGTTTCCTTTCCTTGCCGAAGTGTCGAAGGACCCAGCGGCCTCTATTAAGGACCTGCTGGCCAAGAAGCCAAGGAAGGTCCAGCCTCCATCCCCTTCGAAGAAGACTCCATCTCCCGTGTTCCATCCTCAGGTTCAGCTGATCTGACCCATTCTAAAGTTTAATGAAGGCTACCATGTGGTAGTAATTTGATCCCCAGGGTGGTATGTACCCTGTTTTAAAACAATTTTTCTGTGTCCTTTCCAGGCTATATGCCAGATGAAACAATTAACAACTGGTGCTTTTGGTATAGGCTTCGGCCTAAGACAATATTTTGTTTGCTTGGATTGTTAAGGCTACGGCCTGTTTAGACTAGTTAAACTAGTCATTAATTAATATCTACATTGAAGCCACTAGGGCTTGTATTTTTCCATGTGTGATTCTTCTCTTTATATTTTACTTGCATAAAAAAAATTACAACCTAAGGCATATGGTAGATGCATAGCCTCATTGTGTGTAATTACTTCACCAAGAATATAGCAATTGTATAATTTGACTGCTGACAGAGGGTTGCGACCCACTCCATCTTGATCCTTTGGGCAACAAAAGGCTTAAAATACCTTAAGGCCATATAGGAAAGTTAATGTGAAGTTGAGATGGATGTTATGCATATGAGCAAGACATGTTGTTAGTCTTTGTACATCCCTTAGACATTGAAACTTATAAAGCGACTTGGTGGACAAATCTTTGTTGTATTGAACGAAACAAGAGATTTGAGGGAAATGTGTTATATCATTAAGTGGGTAGGGAGGATTACATCATTTTAAGAAATGAATACTAGACGCCTACCATTAATGCTTCTTTCCTCAAGTGAGAAGAATGCAAATAGATTGATTGAAAGAAAAAATAAAAAATGTCCTTGGACATTGTAAGCTTCATATGTAGAACTTACGAAGGGTAGTGCCATTCCAAGTTCTATCAATAGCATCTCCATCCAAGGTTTCCAGCTTGTAGGCTCCGTTGCCATATGCTTCCTTAACAACGTAGGGCCCTTCCCATGTAGGTCCTAGTTTACCCTGGTACTCAGCTTTACTTGCGTTGTTGAGTCGGAGGACGTATTCCCCTGGCTTGAAGGTCGAAGGCCGAACCCGACTGTTGTAGTACCTTTCAATCTTTTGCTTATGGATAGCCTCCCTGATTGAGGCTATTTCCTTTCGTTCCTCGAGTAGGTCTAGGTTGCTACGGAGTCTTTCTTCGTTGTCTGCTGCTTCGAAGTTCATGACCCTTTCTGTTTCGACACTTACTTCTGAAGGGATGACAGCTTCCGTGCCATATGTCAAACTAAAAGGCGTTTCCCCATGGCTTGACTTTGTGTGCGTTCTGTGAGCCCAAAGTACTTGAGGTAGTTCATCTACCCAACCGTGGTGACTGTATCCCAGCCTTCGTTATATGCCTTGGATGATGTCCCTGTTAGTAACTTCCACTTGTCCGTTACCTTGAGGATGTTAGACGGAAGTGAAAGATTGTTTTATGTTCAGGCCTCTGCAAAACACTGGGAATACCCCTTCGGCGAACTGCTTCCCATTATCCGAGATGATGATGTGGGGTACTCCGAACCGGCAGATAATGTGTTCCCATACAAACTTTTCCATGTGCCTTCCTGTGATGGATGCCAAAGGCTTCGCTTCCACCCATTTCGTGAAGTAGTCGATGGCTACGACCAAGAATTTTACTCCTCCTGGAGCAATTGGTAGAGGTCCTACAATATCTATTCCCCATTGGCTGAAAGGCCATGCGGATGTCACATAGGTCATATCTTGTTTTGGCAGCCTCGGAACCCTTGAGTGAACTTGACAAGCTTCACACTTCTGGATGATTTCTACTGCGTCCCTGTGCATCGAAGGCCAATAATATCCAATTCTCATGATCTTAGAAACAACAGAGCGAGATCCTGCGTGAAGCCCGCATGATCCTTCATGCACTTCTTGAATGATGTTGGCGGCTTGCCTTGGTCCCACACAACGAAGCCATGGACACAAAAATGACCTTCGCTATAGGTAGTTCCCCATGATTCTGTAATGTGGTGCTTTGATGCGGACCTTTTGAGCTAGTTTCTGATCCTCCGACAGTATACCACTTATCAGATATTCTCTTATTGGAGTCATCCAATTTGAGTCTTCCTCCAGTATTACGTCAGACACATCCTTTCGGACGATGGACATGTCTGCCAACACTTCGACCAGTACCTCCTTAGTTAAATGAGCAAATGCCATCGATGCCAGTTTGTAAGTGCATCCGCTTTCTTGTTTTGGTTTCTTCGAACATGCTCTATGTTGTAGGATGTAAACCCTTCGAGCATCTCCTTGGCCTTATCCAAGTATTGCTTGATCACAGGTTGTCTTTCTTCGTATGAGCCTTTTATCTGATTAGCCACCAGTTGTGAGTCAACGAAAATAGCCAAGTCTTCTACCTCCATGTCCTTAGCCAGTTGGAGGCCTGCTAGCAAGGCTTCGTACTCTGCTTCATTGTTAGTAGCATCGAATTCAAAACGGAGTGCATAAGTATACTCCTTCCCTTCGGGATCGACAAGCATTAGACCTGTGCCAGAACCGTCGGAGCTGGAGGCTCCATCGGTGTAAAGTTTCCACCCTTCGACCGTCTTAACAGGCTTCTTTTTAGCAACTTTTGTGTCCTGCTTTGGTTCGGAGGGTGTTTCTGCTAAGAAGTCTGCCAATATTTGCCCTTTGACCGAGTTTCTACCTTTGTATTCAATTTCGTGCTCTCCTAACTCGATAGCCCACTTAGCTATCCTTCCAGATTTCTCCGGTTTCGAAAGTATCTGCTTAATAGGCTTATCAGTAAGTACGGTTATGGGATGAACTAGGAAGTACCTTCGAAGGCGCCTCGCAGCATGGACCAAAGCCAAGATTTGCTTCTCCAACGCTGGGTAATTTAGCTCAGCTCCCTGTAGAACCGTGCTAACGAAGTAGATAGGGATTTGCTTCTTCTCCCTTTCTGCCAATAACACAGCACTGATGCTTTCGAAGGAGGCTGCGATGTACATAAACAACACTTCGCCTTTGATTGGGGCAGTAAGTGTTGGTAGAATAGCCATGAACTCCTTGAGCTTTTGGAAGGCAGCTTCTGCATCCGTACTCCACTGAAACGTCTTTTTATCCGTGCATCCTTTGAGTGTCTTGAAAAATGGCAAATATCTATCTGCACCTTTCGATAAGAATCTGCTGAGGGCTGCTAGCTTTCCGTTCAGACTTTGCACTTAATTTAGGGACTTAGGAGGCTGCAAATCCGTGATGGCCTTAACCTTCGAAGGATTGGCCTTAATACCTTGCTTGGTGATCAGATATCCCAAAAATTGTCCTTACTCCACACCGAAGGAACATTTCTTGGGGTTTAACTTCATGTTGATGGCGCAAAGCTGGTCGAAGGTTTCCTTGATGTCGGAGAGCATATCCTCATCCGTTCTACTCTTGATAACCATATCGTCTACGTACGCTTCGAGATTCCTACCTATCTGCTTGTGGAAGGCTTTGTCAACTAAACGTTGGTAGGTAGCACCTGCATTTTTCAAGCCAAAAGGCATATCTTTTTATAACAATAAACGCCCTTTCCTGTAAAAAAAAGGCTGTCTTTTCTTCGTCCTCTTCCGCCATTTGTATCTGATGGTAACCCTTATTAGCGTCCAGAAAACATTTCAGTCGAAACCCTGACAAGGATTCTACTTTCCAATCCATTTCTGGCAGAGGATAGCAGTCCTTCGGACATGCTTTGTTGATATCTGTGAAGTCCACACACATCTGACACCCTCCGTCATGCTTCTTGACCATCACCGGGTTGGCTACCCAGGTTTGGTACTTCACCTCCCTGAGTATGCCTGCTGCTACGAGCTCATCCACTTCTTTGCATGTTGCGGCACTTCTTTCAGGAGCCAGGCTTCGACGCTTTTGCTTGATAGGTTCAATATGTTTGAAATCATTGAGCTTGTGTTCAGTGCCGAAGGGCTTTCCGTCTATGGTGAGAGTTCTGGGGACCCCCGTCATGTCAGAGTAGGTCCATGCGAAGACATCTGTATTGGCCCGTAGTACCTTTTCCAATTCAACTTTAAAAGAGGTAGGGAGCTGTTTTCCAATTACCACCATCTGATCAGGGTAAAGATCGTTTACTACAATATGTTCTTCAGCATCAGTACAGCTGAGAACATCTTTCGGAGGCTCTTCTAAGACCTGTTTGACCCTTTTGCCTACTTCCACGGGCTTCTTCATGTTGTAGCTGGAGAAAACTGTTCCAATACCAAAAGGTGTTTGGAATTTGACCGCGGCATGTATAGTGGAGACAACGATGCCCATATTCTGCATTGTTGTTCTCCCTATCAACAGGTTATAGGGAGATTCAGACCTTACGATCGCGAAAACCAGAGTTTCTGTTCTTTTTAGCCTTCCTTCTCCAATCGTAACCTCTAGAGGGACTTCTCCCAAGGGCCATGAGTGTTCCCCTGAGAATCCTACCAAGGGTACCTTCGAATCTACTCTCTTCAACCTTATCGAAGGCTTGAGCTTTAGAAAGCAATGTTCGTAGATCATTTCGCAAGAGCTACCACAGTCCAGGTAGGCTCTATTTACTTCTCTGTTGGAGATCAAGACTTTGATGACCACGGGGTCATTTGAGAGAACTTTGCCTGTGATCGAAGGAAAGGTAACATCTCCTACTCCGCATAACTCTTCCTCTGCTGCTTTCCTTTTCAGACCAGAATCATCCCTGTATACCATGAGGATGGGTGCTTCGACAGGTGTGGTATCTTTCCCCAACTGTGTGTCGGAGACCTTTTCTTTACCTTTCTTTATGCCCTTCACCAAATGTCCCAATTGGCTGGACTTCACGGCCTCTTCTATCTGTTTCTTGAGCTCTCTGCAATTGTTGGTGTCGTGTCCATAATCGTCATGGAAATAGCAGTATTTGGAAGTATCCCTGGGCCTTCCCCTACTTGCCAAGCGGGGAGGAGGATCAAAGGCCTTCGCAGCCTTTTCCGTAGCAAGTATCTCCCTTGGAGATTTGGACAGATTAGCCAAGAGCCAGTGGTTGATGTTTTTGTGGTAGGGTGTAAACCTGTCCCTGCCTTTGTGTCTGTTCTTTGACCCTTCCCACGAAGGATGCTTCGGGACTTTGCTGTGACTTTCTTTATTTTCGACCGGAGCCCCGTTGGTAGACACTTCTTTGGCTTCGATCCAGGTGTAAGCCTTCTCCACTAAGTCCTTATAGGTTGCAGGAAGGTCAGTGGAGAGGAATTCAACCAAACTTCGTTTAAGTAGGCCATGCACGAAACCTGAGATGCATTGGTCTTCGTGCAAGCCCATTATCTGTAAGGTGTCATCGGTGTATCTCGGTAATGAAAGCCCGGTGCTCTCGTTTTCCTTCGCTTGATGTTGTGCATCGT
This sequence comes from Chrysanthemum makinoi, assembly GCA_910596185.1. Classification (NCBI taxonomy): domain Eukaryota; kingdom Viridiplantae; phylum Streptophyta; class Magnoliopsida; order Asterales; family Asteraceae; genus Chrysanthemum; species Chrysanthemum makinoi. The sequence goes on from OU343219.1 coordinate 3,234,487, forward strand.
TAGTCTGCGTTCTTGTGAACTTTTTCTGTTGGATGAAATGTGATCCGAACTTGGCCTTGAGATCATCCAAATTCACAATGCTACCTGGTTTTGCCCGTTCCACCATATACGAGCAGAGTCTCGTAGGGTATATGTAAACATGTGGCAAGCAACGGGCATAACAAACTTTTGCATTCTGATAGCCCCTTCGAACAGGTGTAAAAAGTTATCCGGGTCCCCCTTCCCATCATAAGTACCAATATGCGCGGGCATTTTCAACCCATCAGGCAAAGGGTAGTCTTCAATCCATCTTCCGAAGGGTGTTGTGGAACCCATGAGCCCCGAATAAAGGCAGTTATAAGGTGACATGTAAGTAGGGGCAGTATTGTACGGGTTATGATTTGGAGGCATTCCAACAGGGTTTTGTTTAACATATTGGGGGGTAAGCAGTAGGTATATAAGGTGGTTGACTTCCGACTGGATATGAAGGGTATACCATGGGTTGCCCGTAGGGCATGCTCCTGTATGGTTGAGTAAAACTGGGGTTGCTAGCCTGCCCATTAGGTGGGGGATAGACCCCTTGAGGGTAGGATTGAGCCTGAAAAGGAGGGTACATACCATGAGGAGGAAGATTTCCTCCCTCATTCATTTGAGATGGATTGCCTTCTACGCCGGATGCGTGAGAAGGCTACAACGGAACCCCTGCCTCAGTTCTTCCCAGATGAGCCGCCAAAAGTGGTGGCAAGTTAACCTCCGTAGTTTCCCTTCGGTGACTCTTCCATTGGAGCCCTCTCCGGAACATCTTCAAAACCAACCGACCTTCCACTCGGCCTTCGACTGCTTGGAGACCCTATCCTTAGCACTGAGCGTGTAGCCCCAGGAGCCAAGGGTCTAGCCTCCATTTCCAACTCTTCGTCATACTCATCGCTTGAGTATTCTAACTCCCTTCGCATCTCCACATTCCGAGCTTGCCTCCTTCGAGCCCTCATTAAAGATTCTAGTGCTTCGATGTTAGCTTCGACAAACGCTGGACTGATTACCGGTTCAGGGTTAGCCGAAGTTGAAGCATGATTGTTGGGAGTTATTTCAGGGTGAGATCGTGTGGTAAACGTGGAAGCGGTTATATTGGGAAGGTTGTTAGGATCATTGACTGGGATTGGTGTCAAGTTCGAGAAACCCGGAGGGGGTGTATCCTCTCTTCCTTGATTCATGCCGTAAAACTAGTGAGCGTGATTGACTGGGTGTAAGTTTGGAATAACGAAACCAATAGTAGCGGGTCCCACGGATGGTGCCACTGATTGTACAATAATTCGTACGACCAGGCCTTCGATGGTGATCGAAGGGTATGAGGGGTGATATGCTTGCGCCAAACTTGTAGCAAATCTGCAATAAGAAATAGTAGACACTTCGTTAAGTGATTGCGCAGGGGTTGGGCCCTGCGAACCACCTCCGGCGTGAGAGTAAGTATGTGATATGTGTTGTAAATAATATGGAGTATGTGAAATACTGTGTTGAGTGAACATACCATTGAAATGACTCGTCCAACCTATTTATAGGTGAAGAAAATAGCTTGGAGAGTGTTAACACACGTTTAGGAGATCATGGGGCGCCCCGATTTGTGGTAACCGCTAGGGCTTCATCCCCACTATCTATGCCTTGGCGGGGAAGCTAAGGAAATAGTCGGAACGTGGGGGAAGACCAAGTCAAGGTTCTCCTTTGTCTTGGCGCCTTCAAGAGAAGACACTGAAGGGCATAGGCCTTCGGCTGGCGAATTCCCAACTGGTAACCACATCAATGATGAATGGTTTTACGCCACCAATGACTTATGAAGAAAGACTTGGGTCTTCGTAATGCAAATTCGACTGAGGCCGAAGGGGGGTCCTTCGACCTGATCGGAGGGTACGTCATCAGTATATATGCGATGACATCGGGCCCTGACTTCGCTTCCTCCACTCCCATTTGGTAACTCGCGCCTTAGGTTTTGGAATTTCAAAATTTTCTTCTTTGACCGTCTTCACAATCTTAGCATCATTCGTTTTTCGACTTGGACATTCATTCAACTTGTGTCCAACTTGATTACACCCATAACATATAACCATTGGCTTCGGACATTCTTTACTCATATGGCTTAAAGAACCGCACTTGTAACATCCTGCATATTGAGTCTACACTCACCATAATGAAGCTTGTGACACTTTTTACATTGTGTCTTGCGTTGATTCCCTCCGGCCCTTCTGCCCAAGTCAAACCTTGGCTTTTTACCTTCTCTATCTCCAAACACTTGCTTTCTCTTAACATCCTTATCTTCTTTACTCTTCTTTCTCATCAAATCCACTTCTATTAGACGAGCCCGGCTTAGAAGATCTTCCAAGGTGCTACACTTAAATGGTGAGGTTACTTCCCGGATTTCATCTTTAAGCATCCTTTGGAATCTATCTACTTTGAGCTTTTCATTATTGTGGTATTCAGAGCAATAAGGAACCATGTCATTAAATTTCTTCCAAAACTCATTCACCGTTTCGTTAGTTTGTACTAGAGTCTGAAATTCTTCCAGAATTTTGTCAATTTCTTCCGCAGGTGCATACTCCGAAGTAAATAATTCCTTGAACTCTCTCCACGAATACAAATCCGACCAAGCCTCCCCTTTATCACACACCTTCCCTTCCCACCAAGTCCTAACGCTATCATGAAGGAAATTGATAGCGTAAACAATCTTCTTTGCCTCTTCATACCCACTTGTGCGAAAAGCACCTTCAACGGCGATGAGCCATCTATTACAAGCTATGGGGTTAAGGGTCCCGTGAACTTAGGTACGTCACATGCCGTGAAATCACGGTAAGATGATTTATCATTCCTAATAACCCTACCATGACTCTCTTCTCTTTTGAGTTCCGCGAACTCTCTTTGCATTGCTTCTTGAATATTCAGGGTGGTCTCTTTAACAACATACAGCATGGATCTTTCTAGCACCTTACCTATCCTTCTCCTCATTAAAAAATCTAAAACTTTTACTTGCCCTTCGGTGAATCCTTCTAAAGTAGGGCCCTCCGAACTAGAGGAAGAGGAATTTTCCGGAGTCATATTATTCTTGGTTTGATCATTTGCCGAAGATTCGGCATGCTTAGAGGTAGTAGCCTTTACGGCTTCCTCTTGATGGGGAGTGTTCATTTCTTCTTTACTGTAACATATAAACAAACATTCGATTAAGCAAAATCACTTATAACTTATAAAGAAATCCTATTGCTCTTACATACCTCACCCTAACCACCACCTGTACAAAGCCTTAACAATCTTAAGTAACACATACGTGCCATCTTCTTATAACCACGGTGGCCAAGCGTAGTTATAAAAACATGTAACATATGTACTTCTTAAAATTATCATGAAAGTGTACACGTAGCATAACTATCACTAACAAATTTTACACGGCCTAAGTCTAGGAAATTCTAAGGTAAAGTTCTTAAATCTCTTAGACCAAGGCTCTGATACCAAGTTGTTACGCCCCCAAAACGGGAATTTTAAAACATTTAAAACTGATGTGAAATAATACTAATAATTAAGCCTGGCGGCTCAGAACATTTTCAACCTGGCGTCGTCAGGTTCTATGTGCAAAGCTGTCACTCTTGAAACGGGACGCCGTCTAAGACAAAACATAGCCTGACGGCTCAGAACTATTTTAACCAGACGGGTCACCCAGTTGGCGACGCCGTCTGAGACAAAACATAGCCTGACGGCTCAGAACTATTTTAACCAGACGGGGTCACCCAGTTGGCGACACCGTCTGGAGCCCAGACCTGCACATCTGGTGCAGAATTCCTGCACTTGGACCCAACCATTCCACTATTCACTTTAAAAACAATAACAACACCAATAGGTAAACTTTACAACACTTATAAGCACTATCACCATTAACTATTTTGACACTTAGACCTTCAAGATGGGCAATTGACATTGCGCCAAACATCATTTACCAACAATTTAACCCGTAGCTACAAAAGCTTAATGATGTGCGCCAAACAGTCAAGCTAAATCACACAAGCCCGCCACTTGTGAATGGCGGACCGTAACCAGCTTAAAACTGCTTAAGCACGAAATCAATGAGGATCAGGGGAGTATAGTGTTTCCCCGGGTCGTTATGTCCCAGCGACTTGTGCAATGGATTATCAAACGTTTAGTGATCGAGGAATCTGAACGGGAAAAGGATTTGGATATGATATTATAACTACAGAAAAGCCAACAAACAAAAACGGCTTAAATGCAAATTAAAGGAAATTAAAAAGATAAAATCTATTAAATAAACGCTATCACTATATTAAAAATGATGAACGTTTAAAAAATTAAAACTAAAAACTTACGTTTAAAATAAAAATACGTAAACGTACAAAAATAAAAAGTGAAATCTAAGAGATAAAAGTCCTAAAAATATGAAAAATACATTTTTACAAACCTAATGATATAAGAAACTTTATAGAAAAGGAAAATTATTTTTATGACTAATTATCTAATTATTATTAATTAAAAACTATTTTTAACTATTAAATAATTATCTAAAATACAAGAAATTAGGAAATAAAGCTAGAAAAATAAAATTATGAAATGGAAAAGTCTAAAATATCAAAATAGAATTTTCAAAACTATTTTTGTATTTTTATGATTATTTTTCTATTTTCTAGGAATTAAATACTATTTAAAACTATTTAAATTATCTAAAAATACAAATTTAACTCAGAAAAATATGGAAAAATACTTTTTTGGCTTTTTATATTTATCTAAACTTAATAAAAATGAAAAATTATTTTTTGAAGCTTTTCTTAATTTTTGTATTAAAAGCTAATTAAAAATGATTAAAAACTAATTTAAATTAAGAAAAATAGCTAAACAACTTGGAAAAATCTGAAAATTTCAGGAAAAGTCTAAAATAATATAAGGAATAAAGGAAAAATAGAAAAACAGGAGGTTAAGTGGAAGAATAAGGATCTGATATGGAAGTGCTTATTGAAATAAGCACTTGATTAAGCAAATGGAATCCAAAGGCTACCAAACTGAAAATGAAGCTACAATAAGCTAAGAGGCTAAGATGGAACAAGTTACAACAAGATACAACCTCTGATAAGCAAGATTACACTGATTTGATTAAATGGACAATAAGCTAAAAAACAGATTCAAGGGGCTACTTGCGGCGAAAATAAGTACTTAAATAAGCTAGAAGCAGAAAACCACCAATTGGAACTTGGAGAAGACCTGGCCAAGATCCTTAGAACCAAAAATCAGGCTTAGAAGAGCTCAAATGAGCTCTGTGCAAAGGCTACAAAAGCTGCACAAACCTGTGCAGGCAACAGTACCCTGCACAGGGGATTTAGCTCCATAATCACAAGCTCTTTTGAGCTTTTAGAAAAAATTACAAAAATACATAAAAATCATAACTATAAACTAGACCAGGGGAAGTTTTAAAAACAACTAGAATCACTGAAATTGGCCAATAAATGAGCTCAAGAAAATTCTCTCTAGATGGGCTCAAATCTGCTTTTGTGCATTTTGACTTTTGAAGAAAAATGAAAAGTTGACTATTATGAATTTTAAACTTGATTCAAGGACTGAATATGATGTTAATGTATGAAATAAAGCTACTACAAGCTTGACCTATGAATTTAACACACAAAATGAGCTTATGATCTTGTGAAAATCTCAACAGTAACTGCTAAGGACCAATGAGATGGGATTTGACCTTTACATGTTTAGCAGGCATAAACTGAGACAGATAAAGACTTAAATGAGCTAAACAAACATGACTAAACACATCTTAACAACTGCAAAACCCTTTAAGACAGATTTGATAATGAATCCAAACACTCCTTTATGTGACTGATTTGAGCTCAAAACAGATTTTAAACCATGAACCTACTTATATTATGATTAAACTAACTTAGCTAGACCTAAACACATCTGATTAAACATGTTTGAACTTGTTTATTCTACAAATACAGATTATGCAAATAGAACTTAAAATGACTTACAACTTGTCCAAGCCACAATGGCATGCAAATCAGTGAACCAAGGACCTCTAACCTAATACAAACCAACCCATAGCTTCCATTTCAACCCACATTCATGCCTGAATCAACCCATCCGTTCGCATCATTTTTCTTACCCATATTGATTTTTGTTGACCAAGGTTCTAAACTGCTTATACTTTGATAACAAGCTTACAGAAAGCTATTGTAAGCTTTTATGAGCTTGTTTGAGATTGAGATAGAGCTGCTTAAAGCTTTGACAATGGAAGTTGAAACTTAAAATCTTATCAGTGGACATAAATGATGGAAATGGAACATTACTGAAATTATCACTTAAACAGATTTAAAAAGTACTTGAATACTATTGTTTGAGACAAATGAGATGGAGATAACAACTACAATTTATTTAATACATACTAATAAGAAAAACGACATTCATTTTATGAAAATAAAAACTAACTATCTTCTTCTTGCTTATCTTGGCTCTTTATACATCCCAAGTGTCTTCTCTTACCTCTATGAATAGTTCCCAGCACAAAAAGTGGCCATTGGATGACTGCAAATGATCTTGGCCGTTTAAACCTTTTTTTGGCGCCAAAACCTTTTTAACTGTTAGTGAGATTGAGTGAGAGATTGGAGGTGCATTAAATGTTTCCTTGGCTTCTTGTGTTTGGAGGGGGGGGTGTAGGGATGATGATGGTGAGATGGAGTGTTAGCAGAAGGGATTGCAGGAATGGTGATGATGGAGTTTGCAACCCGTGAGGGAGAGAGGGAAGGTGGGAGTCAAACTCGTTTGACTGGTAATATTAAATACCAGGGTTGGGTTTGTTTCGGGTTAAAACCGGGTAATGGTTTGGGCCAGGGATTGGATTGGGCCAAATGTAATAAAGGGGTCATTTGTTAAGCTTAAAACACAAGGACCAATTATGCAATTCCAACAAAACCAAGGGACCAAACCTGTAATTTTGCAAAGGTGTTTTATGGACTGAAATTGACAAGTGCTAGTGTTACAAGGACCAAAGTTGCTAATTTCAGATTTTCCAGGGGCCAATTCTGCCAATTTTTAAACTTGGAGGACCATTTTTGTAATTTTCTCAAACTTTTAACATTTTTCACCAAAGGACTAAATTTGACAACTTTTGATTTTAAAAGGACCTTTGGTGACTTTACTTTTGAAATTATTTGCTCAGGGACTGTTTTTGACAACTTTGGAAACTTGGGGGACTAAAACTGCAATTTTTGCAAATTTGATATGTTTTTCATCTGATTTTGATATTTTTGCATTTAAAACACATAAAACACTGATTTGTGATATTTTGATCATTTTGATGTGTTTTAGCGTTTCGGATGATTTTGCAGTTTAGATTATACAAAAATGATGAGTATTTTAGACACTCATCAATCCCCCACACTGAGATATTGCTAGTCCCTAGCAATGATTTGAGAAAACATAATGGATTTTAATCTCTTTACCAAAAGCCATTACTTCTGGAGTAGCCAAATGTTTCAGTTCAAGTAAGAACCATGGTACAGATAACCATGTGATTTTGAGCAAACCACCGACTTTCAACGGATTTGATTTTGTCTTTACCAGAAGCCGTACCCTTATGGACTAGCCAACTCTTAGATAAATTATCAATATTATCTTTGGTGAGCTGATTACCAATTATGGTTTTTCCACTGCCTTTACCACAAGCCATAATCTTGCGGGCTAGCCAACTCTTCACTTTTAAGGATATGGTGAGTTGAGAACCATACAATTTTGGGCAAATTGCAAGCCATATAAACGGATTTGAGATATCTTTACCAAGAGCCGTTTGCTCCTGGATTAGCCAATCCTTTAGTCTTACAGACATGGCGGACTGATAACCAAATGAGAAAGTGTAAAACACTTACTCCAAAAAAAATTTTGGCCAAAAACGGGGGAATTGGTGTAATTATATGATAAAATTCGTGAGAATTCCCCCCCACACTTAGAAATGAATATTGCCCTCAATATTCAAAGTACCGGCGGTTATGCCGAAACAAAGAACGTAAAAGGGAAATATTACGGCCATTATTTGAAAGATTTTTTTTTTTTTTTTGAAAACATGTGGGGCAACCCCCCCACACTAGGGTGGTAGAAAATAGAAAGAAGTCAGAAATATGGGTGAAAACCCATATAGTGTGCTATTGTTTTTGATTACCGAGTCGCTAGCTTGACTCGACCCCGCATTGATTTGTTCATGGGGAAGCAAAGTGGAAGAAACAATCTCCATCGGACTTTCATTCAAGATGTTTGGATAAACATTGAAGCACGCGAAAGTTCCACACCGATGAGATATACATAGAACCGGCTCACAAATGGTACATGAAAAATGCCGGGATCAAAGATAGTGTCTTCATTCCCGAAGGAGTGAAGAACAGGAGAAGTGACAGAATATATGAAGAAAAGAAAGAAAATCATGATAAAAATCATGACTAACTCTTCATCCTCAATAGGAGAATTCATAGTTTCATGAATCTCATCAGTTAAGCTCAATTGGTCTAGACATATCTCGGGTGTGTCTAGATCAAAGTAGAAGTTATCATACTCCGGCGGAGATATGATATGAGTGAGTTCATCTGAGAACTCCATGAAGGTGAATGAATCATATTCAGAATTGATATGAGTAGGTTCACTAATGAACTCCTTCAATGTACATGATTCATAATCGGGGAGAGAATTGTGAGAATGAAAAGTGGTACTGCCACTAATCTTCTCTCCCATATTATCAAAACAGGAGGCTTTCATTTCCGGAATAGAATCATCGGAAAGAGTGTCACTATCCTTAATGGGGATAGGAGATGAAATAGGTTTCTCTTTGAAAGCCTCGATTTTAGAAATGAGAAGACTGACATTCAATAATGTTGCTCGAAGAGCTTCATCTTTGATTTCAGTGTCAGTAACTTCATCATTCTCTTCTTCTAAGCTAACAAGCTCAGAAGGTAAATCTTCCACATAAGCGATGTCTCCACAAGATAACGAATCATCATCATCAGAATCAGAGGACATCTCAACATGATCATTTTGGAAGACAAGAGGAGGAGGGATATCACACACATGATCAAGAATTCCCTGTGACTCTCTTGGGATTGGGACAAGGTCCTCAACACTAGACTTTATCAATTCGTCCGATTCCTTTTCAGGAACAGTGTCAAGATGCTCGTCCCCCATAATAAGAGAGTGAGTGTGAATCTCGGGTGTGATAGCAGTTGTTTGAGATGGAATCTCAACTGCTGGAATATCAACTGACTAAGGGGGTTGAGAAATATTACTTTTAAAAGGATAAAAACCCTCCTCGTCATCGTCATAAAGTGCTGCCTTGAGAAATTGGGAACGCCTTAGAGCTGCTTGCTCTAGGATAAATAATTCTTCCCTAGATTTGCGAGCTTCTCGTTCTTCGGCTAGCAATTCTCCTATGGTCTTTTCACCACTCACTTGATTCTTAAAGTTTTGAACTATATCATCAAGTTTTTTCATTGCGGTTTCAAGATCCTGGGAGATTTCATGAGACAACGGCTCAGATGGAGTTTGAACCGTATAGTGCTGTGGAGGTTGGAATTTATCAAACATGTGAGAGTCATGATTGTTACAAGGAAATGGATTCCCTGTTTGACAATCAGAGCTGAAATGGGGACCTCCACAGTACTCACAACAATAAAACTGTTGAGTCTGACAGTGAACTATATGGATATCGGTCATAACCAAAACTCTGAGCATCACTGGAAAACTGTTCATAGACAAACGTGTTTCCGGATTGACACTCAAATCCTTGGTGAGGACCTCCACAAAATTCACAACAGTAAAACTGTTGGTTATATGAAGATAAGTCAGCCGTGGTGGGTAATTGGAAAAGTTTGAGGGGTCGTTAAATGAGTTCTGATTAGAATCATAATCAAATGAATTCCTCGAACCACAAAACAAACAACTCCCGTTATGGATATCATTACCACATTGTACACAAGTACACCAACGACAGGGTGAACCATAGAGAGGCTCACCACAACCGACACAAGGAATAAACGATTGCATTTGAAAGTTATGAAGAGGAATCGGTTTATTCAAAGAATCATCAAAACCAACATGGTGATCCGAATGACTATCAAGTCTCGAAGAACATTCAGAAAAATCAGGAGGTGGGACAAGTGGTGTGCTCTGAGAGCTAGCAATTTCCACCACTTCGTTATGGTCTCTGGTTCTGGTTCTTGAGAAACGTGAAGATTAGGCAAGTCATGCTTGCTAGTCACCGGCGTTTGAACGGGTTCATCGTAATCAATTTTAATTCTTGACCTTTTTTCATCGGCTTGAATTTGTTCGATTAGATTACGGGCTCTATCTTCAAAGAGGTTGTCCTCGTAATCCTCGATGGGTGCTTGGGGTAGCTCCGACGTTTGAACTGGTTTGTCAAGATTAGAATGTATTTCAGGTTGTGGCGGGTGGTCGAAATAACTTTGAAAAGCATTTTTGATGGATAATTCGCACGAATTGCAAAATTCGCTTGAACTAGGCCCTCCACACCGCTCACACACATTTTTGACGATGAAGTTGACGATTGTCGACATAAGAATTAAACATATAGAGGATTAAGAAGAGAATCAAATGGTTGAGAGGATACGAAGAATAGAATTAAACGGCAAAAGAGGGTAAGAGAAATAGAATCAACGAATAAGAGGAATGAGAAGAATATTTTTGGTATTTTTGGATAAGAAAATATAAACATATACAGATGGATGGTATGAACAAAGAGTGAATATCCAAATCACTAATCTGCTAGATGTAAGATTATCAGCACAGCTCCCCGGCAGCGGCGCCAAAAATTTGATGCGCTCCAAACAGTCAAGCTAAATCACACAAGCCCGCCACTTGTGAATGGCGGACCGTAACCAGCTTAAAACTGCTTAAGCACGAAATCAATGAGGATCAGGGGAGTATAGTGTTTCCCCGGGTCGTTATGTCCCAGCGAGTTGTGCAATGGATTATCAAACGTTTAGTGATCGAGGAATCTGAACGGGAAAAGGATTTGGATATGATATTATAACTACAGAAAAGCCAACAAACAAAAACGGCTTAAATGCAAATTAAAGGAAATTAAAAAGATAAAATCTATTAAATAAACGCTATCACTATATTAAAAATGATGAACGTTTAAAAAATTAAAACTAAAAACTTACGTTTAAAATAAAAATACGTAAACGTACAAAAATAAAAAGTGAAATCTAAGAGATAAAAGTCCTAAAAATATGAAAAATACATTTTTACAAACCTAATGATATAAGAAACTTTATAGAAAAGGAAAATTATTTTTATGACTAATTATCTAATTATTATTAATTAAAAACTATTTTTAACTATTAAATAATTATCTAAAATACAAGAAATTAGGAAATAAAGCTAGAAAAATAAAATTATGAAATGGAAAAGTCTAAAATATCAAAATAGAATTTTCAAAACTATTTTTGTATTTTTATGATTATTTTTCTATTTTCTAGGAATTAAATACTATTTAAAACTATTTAAATTATCTAAAAATACAAATTTAACTCAGAAAAATATGGAAAAATACTTTTTTGGCTTTTTATATTTATCTAAACTTAATAAAAATGAAAAATTATTTTTTGAAGCTTTTCTTAATTTTTGTATTAAAAGCTAATTAAAAATGATTAAAAACTAATTTAAATTAAGAAAAATAGCTAAACAACTTGGAAAAATCTGAAAATTTCAGGAAAAGACTAAAATAATATAAGGAATAAAGGAAAAATAGAAAAACAGGAGGTTAAGTGCAAGAATATGCAACTGATTTGGAAGTGCTTATTGAAATAAGCACTTGATTAAGCAAATGGAATCCAAAGGCTACCAAACTGAAAATGAAGCTACAATAAGCTAAGAGGCTAAGATGGAACAAGTTACAACAAGATACAACCTCTGATAAGCAAGATTACACTGATTTGATTAAATGGACAATAAGCTAAAAAACAGATTCAAGGGGCTACTTGCAGGCAGAAAATAAGTACTTAAATAAGCTAGAAGCAGAAAACCACCAATTGGAACTTGGAGAAGACCTGGCCAAGATCCTTAGAACCAAAAATCAGGCTTAGAAGAGCTCAAATGAGCTCTGTGCAAAGGCTACAAAAGCTGCACAAACCGTAATGCAGCATACCACTACAGGGGATTTAGCTCCATAATCACAAGCTCTTTTGAGCTTTTAGAAAAAATTACAAAAATACATAAAAATCATAACTATAAACTAGACCAGGGGAAGTTTTAAAAACAACTAGAATCACTGAAATTGGCCAATAAATGAGCTCAAGAAAATTCTCTCTAGATGGGCTCAAATATGCTTTTGTGCATTTTGACTTTTGAAGAAAAATGAAAAGTTGACTATTATGAATTTTAAACTTGATTCAAGGACTGAATATGATGTTAATGTATGAAATAAAGCTACTACAAGCTTGACCTATGAATTTAACACACAAAATGAGCTTATGATCTTGTGAAAATCTCAACAGTAACTGCTAAGGACCAATGAGATGGGATTTGACCTTTACATGTTTAGCAGGCATAAACTGAGACAGATAAAGACTTAAATGAGCTAAACAAACATGACTAAACACATCTTAACAACTGCAAAACCCTTTAAGACAGATTTGATAATGAATCCAAACACTCCTTTATGTGACTGATTTGAGCTCAAAACAGATTTTAAACCATGAACCTACTTATATTATGATTAAACTAACTTAGCTAGACCTAAACACATCTGATTAAACATGTTTGAACTTGTTTATTCTACAAATACAGATTATGCAAATAGAACTTAAAATGACTTACAACTTGTCCAAGCCACAATGGCATGCAAATCAGTGAACCAAGGACCTCTAACCTAATACAAACCAACCCATAGCTTCCATTTCAACCCACATTCATGCCTGAATCAACCCATCCTGTTCTGCATCATTTTTCTTACCCATATTGATTTTTGTTGACCAAGGTTCTAAACTGCTTATACTTTGATAACAAGCTTACAGAAAGCTATTGTAAGCTTTTATGAGCTTGTTTGAGATTGAGATAGAGCTGCTTAAAGCTTTGACAATGGAAGTTGAAACTTAAAATCTTATCAGTGGACATAAATGATGGAAATGGAACATTACTGAAATTATCACTTAAACAGATTTAAAAAGTACTTGAATACTATTGTTTGAGACAAATGAGATGGAGATAACAACTACAATTTATTTAATACATACTAATAAGAAAAACGACATTCATTTTATGAAAATAAAAACTAACTATCTTCTTCTTGCTTCTCTTGGCTCTTTATACATCCCAAGTGTCTTCTCTTACCTCTATGAATAGTTCCCAGCACAAAAAGTGCCCATTGGATGACTGCAAATGATCTTGGCCGTTTAAACCTTTTTTTGGCGCCAAAACCTTTTTAACTGTTAGTGAGATTGAGTGAGAGATTGGAGGTGCATTAAATGTTTCCTTGGCTTCTTGTGTTTGGAGGGGGGGGTGTAGGGATGATGATGGTGAGATGGAGTGTTAGCAGAAGGGATTGCAGGAATGGTGATGATGGAGTTTGCAACCCGTGAGGGAGAGAGGGAAGGTGGGAGTCAAACTCGTTTGACTGGTAATATTAAATACCAGGGTTGGGTTTGTTTCGGGTTAAAACCGGGTAATGGTTTGGGCCAGGGATTGGATTGGGCCAAATGTAATAAAGGGGCCATTTGTTAAGCTTAAAACACAAGGACCAATTATGCAATTCCAACAAAACCAAGGGACCAAACCTGTAATTTTGAAAAGGTGTTTTATGGACTGAAATTGACAAGTGCTAGTGTTACAAGGACCAAAGTTGCCAATTTCAGATTTTCCAGGGGCCAATTCTGCCAATTTTTAAACTTGGAGGACCATTTTTGTAATTTTCTCAAACTTTTAACATTTTTCACCAAAGGACTAAATTTGACAACTTTTGATTTTAAAAGGACCTTTGGTGACTTTACTTTTGAAATTATTTGCTCAGGGACTGTTTTTGACAACTTTGGAAACTTGGGGGACTAAAACTGCAATTTTTGCAAATTTGATATGTTTTTCATCTGATTTTGATATTTTTGCATTTAAAACACATAAAACACTGATTTGTGATATTTTGATCATTTTGATGTGTTTCTGAGCGTTTTCGGATGATTTTGCAGTTTATATTGTACAAAAATGATGAGTATTTAGACACTCATCACTTAACACTATTAACTTAAGTCTTTTAGACAACACAAAATGTATTTACAACCATTAGTAAAAGGTAGACCATATGACCCAAAAAGTATACCAAAACGTGACTTGACTCTTTGGGGCTTCCAACTTCAACACCTTGGTTCCAAAAGACTAGCTCAACAAGGAGCTCAAGCAAAGTCCAATCTACACTTGGTTCTTACCTTTATCCTCCTTGCTAGGACCTACAAAATGTCATCAACTATAACGTAAGCAAATGCTTAGTAAGTAAATGGGTTAAGTGCAAATAAAGCTTTAACACCATATAAGATTCATGGAGCATCTATAACATAAGCACATACCTTTAATTTGGTATTTACACTACTTGACATACAAAAGCTATGGATCTAAGCTAAACTATAACAAACTCCAACAACTATAACAATAATCAATAATTCATAATTTAACATGATACAACATTAACCCACTGTACTTACCTTCAATTGTTCAATAGGTTTCTACCAAGTAGAGTCACCACTTCCTTAAGCTTCCTAAATAACAATTAATCTTAATTAGAGACTATAACTAGTAATTTTAATAAATTGGGCATCTTCCATAACTACTTTAAACTTCTAAATTCAAGACCCTAATTACAAGGATTGGAGAAATTGCTTACTTGATTATGGATATGAAATTGAAGGTCTCTAAACCTTATTAATCACCAACACAAGTCCAGAATTATCTCAATTGAAGATGTTCTTGATGCCTTCTTCTTTTTCTCTTCAAAACCCTTTCTTCACCTTGAGGTAACTTCTAAAAATCTGGATAAGTCTCAAATGAGACTAATTTTCCCCGTTATATTTACTCTACTTTGCTCAAATGGCAACATAAGTCCCTCTATTATAAGTTACTACATTTTAGCCACAATAGTTCCTAGTCTTACTTATTAGTTGAAATATTTAAATACATTATTATACATTCTAACATAAAGGGTTAATACTTTCATTTAATAATACCTTGACGGGATACGAGTATAATGCTTAGGACACTCATGTCACTAAAATATAATGCTTAGGACACTCATGTCACTAAAATATAGTTCCTAGTCTACACGGCTTGACTTAGTTACACCCGTAGTTGCTCATCAGTCTTTTTAAAATACAATGCTTAGGACACTCATGTCACTAAAAAATAGTTCAATCTTAGAAGAGGCTCAATAGGTTAAGCATATGAGTTGAGGTCAATATAGATCTCATATTTTTCATAGATCCAATAAATCAATCTTAGCCATCCATTTTTAATCAAAGTTAATAAAAAATCATTTTCCACATTTTTTTTAAAAAACAACATATCTTGCAAACGGTAAATCTTCAAACTATAAAAAATACACCATCGCGACGAGAATTAAATTATCTTTCTATTAATATGCACTTTTCTATATTTTCGACAATTTTTTTTTTCAAAAATTCCGCCCAGAAAAATCATATATGATTTGTAAAAGAGAAAAGTACAAAAATAAGCCAAAATATTTTTTGAAGTCCCCTTTGTGGTCACTTTTTAACTCAATGTCCAAAATGGTCATGCGCAACCACTCGACTCCGCAGCTCCACCCAAAATTCGCCACTGCGCAACCACTCGACTCCGTAGCTCCACCCAAAATTCTCCACGTGTCTAAATGAAAGTACAAAAAGTACAAATAATTAAAAAAAAAGTACAAAAAGTGTACTTTCATTTGGACACGTGGCGAATTTTGGGTGGAGCTGCGGAGTGGTTGCGCATGACCATTTTGGACATTGGGTTAAAACTTGACCACAAATGAGACTTCAAAACAGATTTTGACTTATTTTTGTACTTTTCTTTTTGTAAAATCATATATGATTTTCAAAAATCATATATATGATTTTTACAAATCATATATGATTTTCAAAAATCATATATGATTTTCAAAATCATATATGATTTTCAAAATCATATATGATTTTCAAAATCATATATGATTTTCACAAATCATATATTATTTTTCTGGGCCGAAATTTTGAAAAAAAATCATATATGATTTTCACAAATCATATATTATTTTTCTGGGCCGAAATTTTGAAAAAAAAAATCGTTAAAAATATATAGTAGTGCATATCTATAAAAAGATAATTTAATTTTCGTCGCGATGGTATGATTTTTATCGCGTAACAATTAACGGTTTGCGAGATATTTAATTTTTAAAAAAATTGTGAAAGTTTATTTAAAAAAAAAAATAAATGGCTATTATTTGTTCATTGAATCTATGGTAAATTTGAGATCTATATTGAAATTTTGGACGAGCATATTTGACTGTTTGTAACCAAAGAATCCCGAAAAGGGGATTTCATTACCAAAAATCAAGAACTACACTAACCTAACAAAGTTCCGCAAATAACATAACCATATGTTTGCTTTTATTAAGCATGATGCTTCTTGAAACATACTTCCAAAACAAGATTATCATGAACCAAAACAAAACAACTAACAAAAACTGTCAAAATGTTTCAGAACCCATTTGAACCACAAACCCTTGGGTGTTCTTAGCTTTACTATGGTCTACCAAGTTACAGGATGAGCAAAGCTATTAATGGATGCTAAATCATATCTACATCTTATGCCAGCCATGAATCTTGAGGCACGCCCTCACCAGTTCCTTTATGCCCAAACTGCCTAACCATCAAAAGTGTATATAGCGGTGACAAAAGGGCAGATGAGTAACAGTTCAAAACAGATAAGGGTCAAACAAGAAAGCTTCAGTATGTGACCGAAACACTCTTTGATTACACTGCATGCCACTTTTGACCCGTTTTCATTTTAGCTACTTTTCTTAAGGTTAACCTTTTAAGCAAATTGAAATGCATCGTATATGGGTCAAAAGTATGACATCTAACTCATTTAAGAAATGAGGCCTAGTGTATAGAACAGAAGCAATCCAGTGACTTGCATACCACAAAAGTATGCTTACATCAGTTAAATTATACACATACAGTCAAATTAATCCCACGATGACATAAATTATAAGGATGACGTTTGAATATTGTCTTCATCATTAGTTTCGGGAACATGCATTTCCTCATCAGACATAAGTTACGCATACCTCTTGTTTAGTCTTTAACGACAACGATTCCCATTTCCTATCTTCCAAAGATTCAGCTCATCATATTCTGCTGATCATGAATTAGATAAGCAGATATAACTTTATACATAAGCGCATGAATGTCAATATAGATATACGCTACCTGGTTCAGACACATCAAAATCATCATCAATGAAACTGTCCATGTTATCATAATTGTTACTTGAATCATCTGATCTCAATGACTCAGAATCGCTGATATCTTCTGCTTTCGATTCTCTATGCCATCAAAATTAAGGAAAAACAAAAGTAGTTCTTTTATGAAAAAACATATGAATTCGTGAAAAAACAACTACTAATAAGGATACGCGTCATTACTAGCAGTTAGTTGTTGATTTTGACCAATGTAGTACCCAGTGAGGTACACGCCAAGAGAACCAATAACAGCAAATTTGACATCTTCCATCTCATCAAATTCTAAGTCCAACGGCATCGATTCAATCTTATTAGGCACCAACGTACATAAGAGAACAGCCCTTTTACCTCCAACACTACATTTAACCGAAGTCTTCAGTATTTCATAACTTCCAATATCCAAAGTTGCCTACAAGATATAATCAATACTCTTCGGTTGTGAAAGTTTGAATGAAATTTAAATTTTTCTCTAAAGTTCAAATTATTGACATTTCAAAATCCAATCAACGACACAAAAATAACACATGGTGCAACATATAAACTAGTGTAATGTCTGCAATCCGACATCATTAATTTTATAACGAAAACAAGCGAAAAACAGTTTTTAGCCTCATATCCTAGATAATCACATTTGATGATTATGTTACTTAATGACATATTTATTTATTTTTTTTAGTTTTTTTCTTCTTATGATGTGCTTATCTCCATGTCTCGTACCTTTGTGAGAGTTTTAAATACTTTTTGCGTGAAGAGATACATTCAGAAGAATAATTAAAATAAATAATTTTAACCACACATTTTAAATAAGAAAGAAAAATTTGAAGGATGAGAAAAATTTGAAGGATAATGCATTCATTTTTTTAAGCGTATCTGAAATTTGTAGTTGTGATTACTTCTCATTATTCTTTGTAAAAGATTTACAAAAAGAGTTTTTCTAACTTGTGCCCTAAGTGTACAAGTTAAGCACACCAAAAGTACATTAGGACCCACATAAAAGTACACCGGTATGTACTTTTATGTGAATCTCTATGTACTTTTTGATGGGTTCCAATGTACTTTTAGTGTGCTTAACTTGTGCCCTAGGGCCCAAGTTAGAAAAACCCTTAAAAAAAATTACAATGACAATGTCAAGCCGTTCCTTTACAAAAACATATTTACAAAAGTTTTTTTTGAAGTTTTTTCTTTTGAACTTTGACCTTAGCTATTTTATTTTTGTGTTACATAATATACTTGATGCAAAATATATAAATGGATTGCGTTTTAAATGTATTTTCATTGAGTATTACTGTATATGATACATACAAAAAATATTTAAAGTCAAAATTAAAAAAGAAAAACAACAAGTCAAAACTGAACATTAATTTTGGGACGGAAGAAGTATATCTCTATAATTTTTTCAAATTACTTTAGTTACGTAATTATATTTTTTGTAACTACTAACTCGTTAGGTACAATGACATAAGGGTGAGCAATCCGACCGGATCGACCCCGACCGACAAAACCGACTGGACCGACCAAAAACTGACAGGACCGAAGGACCAACGGTCCGGTCTCGGTCCGGACCGGTCCGACATACAAACCGGACATTTAGCGTATTTGGACCGGACAGACCGAAAGACCGACGAGACCAACCACATTCGGTCAGGTCTCGGTCTAAGGTTTTTGCCTAACTCGGTCTCGGTCCGGTCTTGGCCGGTCCAGTCCGGTTTTTAATCCATGAGCACCCTTACAATGACATACCCACAAAAGAATTAATGGCATATAATAAGCACATATTTTCTTAATTGTTCTCACCTAGGCTACATTATTATTTTTGTTTTCAATTGTGCAACATATTCAGAGAACTATGTTTCGATTTATGCAACATTCGTTTTCTCAATTAATAACACTAGTGTTAATATAATAGTCCATTTGCTTATTCATATACAACTGTGATCCCGACATTCGACATTTGTGTTGATTACAACGCGCTTAATAATAGCGCCAAGAAACATCTATCCGTACAGATTTTCCAAGTAAGCATCATGTTCTAAATTCTCAGTGATTCCCGCTTTTGCAAAGTCTGCAAACAAAAGGTTAATGCATGAAGAACCTGCAAACAAAAGGTTAATCAGGATATCGGATCTACTTCAATTCCTCATTTGTGAAAGTGAACCTATATTCATTTCAACTTTTTGTGAATTCTTTGATTTGAAGAATGTGGTGCCACAAATTATCACGACGCAAAACACTTAATATACTAGTAGTGTAAAACACATCAACACTAACTTCATACAATCAATTCCAACATTTAACTTGGGACTACATGCAATGAATAAAATATGTGTTTCAGATGAAATATGAAAAAAGAAAGCGTACCTGAACAAGTAGTATATGATGATGAAAGCCAGGACAAAATACATCACAAGTTTACATGTTCTCCGACTTGATTTTTTTTCAAAGACCTGTATGGTAGAAACTCAATTTCAGAGGGTATACTAATGAAGTAATTAAAAATGATAAAAAGTCATAAATACTGCGTAAAATAGACATACACAAACTCCATCAAATGGATAGGAACAGAAAATCATTAGGGGTATATGGGCCGTAAGTCAATATAAAGTCATAAACATTGCGTAACTTTTTTTTAATTACGAAATCAATACCCTTCAGCTACAGATGTGTGACTCCTGGGCTTCATATTTTTTTGTACCGACTGTGTAACGCGTCTGCCGTGATTTATCACGAAATAATTTTCATACCTCTGCTAGACTAACTATTAATCCAAAATTAGATGTACAGTGAAACAACTAACAGCCAAATGAACAGTCAGTTGAAAGAATGGGAAATTTTACCATCTTGAACCGATCCATAGTTCCTGACATAACTCCCCTTGCTGAATCCATCCCGTTTCCCTGTTAATAAATGACCATCAGATTAGAAGCAAAAGCAAATAATGGGTTCTAATGTAAACAGCAATAATGTATGTATATGAAGTATGTATGTGTGACTTGTGTACCATTCGTTCCAGCATACGGTTATGACTTTGCACCTCCTCATGTATGTCACCAGTTAACTGTGAATGCCAGTCATCAATTAAATCCTTAGAATTATCATAGAGTGCAGAAAATTTGAAAAGTAAGCTAAAATTAGTAAAAAGCAACTAGAGGACACTCCAAAATGATAATCAAGTTCTCAAAAAGTGCAGCATTCAGATTTAAATGACGTAGCCATCCATGAAAGATAACCATTATTGGGAATAATCACATATTCCAGTGCATCAAAATCTGTGAGAATCATTATAGTCATGCATAAAATCCATCGCCCACCTTAACATCTAATTTTTTTTATAGGCATCAGCAGTGAGGATCAACACTAAACATAAGGACATGTTGCAGATTCATGGGAATGCACAGTATTTGTTATTCATCTAAATTCAAACATTTCAACTTGATAATATGAACGAGAAATGAAAATATGGTCTGAGCAAGGAAATTCGGATTTAGGCCCACAAAATGGATGTCATAGAAATAAATGGTGTCAATGAAGAGTTTCGGAGATACATCCATAACATTATGCTTCTATACGATATCTATGATATCAAACTTTTCTATCCTTAGTGACTATTGACGTATACTGGGTTCGTCTTCAGAGTTAGAAGTTATCTATATAGAAGATGAAAAAGAAATCAGATGACATAGTACTCGTTGACTCAATAAAGATGCGCCTAAATTTGGCAATTATTCCCACAGGGCAAGCAGTGTACCTTTTACTTACATGTGTTCCAATTATAGTTTTACTTGCTTCTTATTAAACATGTACTAAGATACTTATGCTGTAATGAAAACCTAACAGAACTCCTGGTTTGATCTTTGTCTAAACACATTCACTATTTACTTGAACCCAAAAAGAACCACGTGGTATTAATCTTTTCATTAATCATTTGGTTACTATAGCTCTGGATTGCAGCTGAGATTCTATCTGTACTCTTATAGGATTCTGTCATATACAATAGGTGATATCTCTAGCGAACAACCCAGTTGTCCGAGGGTAACGACTTGTGCTTCTTTGCATTAATGCTCATTCCTTTCAACACCTCAAAGTTAAAGAGGCTCGCCATAGATAAGGCAGAAAACAGTGAAATGAAGGGAGACAAGAAACAGCTTCAGTTGTAAAGTCTAAATCTTCAAAGTTGGCTTTTTTACAAATACATGATATTCTAAGTAGCAATCATGTTTGTCTAGTGTCTACTAGCCCATATAAAATACATTCGTGTTAGTTCACCATTAAATGAAGCTTTTACATTCTCTTAATTTTTTTCTGCAGGGTATGAAATACAAGGCCTTTGGTACTAAATATGCTCCAGATGCCGCCGCTTCCATATATGTCACCCTCAACAGATGATGCACCATTGGCTATAGACGTATAATATTATGTGTAGATCTGAACAACATACTCCTTAATGACATCTTTAACTTGCAGGTGTGGTTAGGTTGTGAGTTTTAGATGATTGACCGAGTCTTCTCAGGCTTCCTTTCCTTTGGCTTAGGCTTGGGGGATTAATGTTCTCTTGCTCTTTAGCTAGATTTTTTTTATACTACTAACTCATATTTCCTGTTTAATGGCCAAGGTAAGGGTGTTCATGATAGGTTAACCGAACTGGAATAAAGTTCAGGTAGGTACACCAAAGAAATCATTTTTTTCTTGGAAAGCTGAGGAGGGCGGTATGTCTGGGAATTTTTTGTAAAATTAAGGTATCAATTCAACAACCACCACCAAATGGCCTAGTGTTAAGGTCCTTGGTTTTCTCACAAGAGGTCAAGGGTTCAAACCTCGCTAGGTGTGTACATTTGGGGGTGGCCTGGGAAGGGTCGGAAACGTCCCCGGGATTAACTCGGTGAGGAAGAGTACGTCTGAGTCAAAAGGTATCAATTCAACATCATATTGAACTGAACTATAAACAGAAACAGAAACTTGACCTGTAAGTCGGTTTTTGTATGATTACCAGGTTAGCCGATTAGCCGCTTTTGGTGATTACTTAGTCCAACTATGTACCTACTCACAAACTTACCAAGCAAACTTCAGAAGCCCAAAACTAAGGACACATAGAACACATCAACACATAAATTGCTTAGGAAGGGAGAATTAGCACAACCCAGGTTTGGAAATGTGAAATAAAGGCGTGTTTATGACTGCATAAAAAAGGTACACCATGTTTGATTGCCTAAACTCAAGCATACAAGCCCTTTCTTAGCATCCAAACCACTGAACCAGTATCATAATATACAGATCTACAAGTAAATAAAAAGATAGGATCATCATAATTTTTGTGAAAGTAAGTATATGATGCCCAAAAGTACACATCACAGACATTAATATCTAGAAAGATAATTACACATGAAAAGTAAAGACTGTAACAATCCAATCCCAGACATACATCAAGCATGATTAGCAAAGCAGTCCTGAAAAAATGTAAAAAACTTCATATTGCACTAAATTTTTGCCAAATGATGGAGTCCTGGCTAATACACATTCCAATACCAGTACTTGTGCTGGTAACTTTCTACTTCTGTCAACTTAACCTAACCAGAAACCCATAATTTCCTGATTTATTACCCAAACAAGTTTTAACAAAAAGTTAGCATTGATTTGGTTAGCCTAAAAAGCTAGTGTCCTTTGTTGTTTGTTTGGTTTTAAGTTTTTGTGATCACCCCTAATCCCTTATTATGCGATAATTTGTCATAGGGTAATCTAGGACTCTAACGGGAATAGACCTGTTATAATGCTAATCAAAATAGATAACTTGTTTCATCCAATGGCATGTTTACTGAATTTTGATCCTTTTTGATGCTTTATCAGATAAAACAATGTCTCGTGATGTAATCTATCAATTCAGTATTATCAAGTTACGCAAGCTCTTTCAGTTTACAACAATTCACCACATTTATTTAATTGTTGTCGTATACTCTTAAGAGAGATCTCCTGATATAAAATTTACTCGTAGCTATTTAGTCCAGAAAATCCTCAAAAAAATTGTCAAAACTCATATTCATAATTTCTATTGGTAACTTGTTTATTATATCCGATATGGATACTTGTAAGGACTTTGTATGTGAATATGGTGAGTTAGCTCGTGTGTACAAGCTCTTCTAGTTACACACGACAGACACATTAGAATTTTAAAGTACTAAGATGTGAGTCATGTGTGACTTTACAGACAGAAAGGCATTGTTTCTCTTTCTAGTAAAAGTTATGGATCTAATTGTGATGCTTTTGACCAAAGAGGCATTCAGTTCAAGTTTAGAGTGTCTCTAGTAGAAGCTATGACATGCTTTTACGTGCCACATTGCCAAAGCATAGTTACAAACCATTGCCCATGTTAATGAACTCCGAAACCTTAATAGAGTAGTAACCAATTTACTTACCTGTCCCATACAAATTCATATCAGGAAAGCTTGTCATAAAAGCAATTTCTTATACCATCAATAGAAAACATTCTTAGGTCATTCTAAACCAAACTAGCCGAACACACTACAACAACTTGACCTAGTTTACTATGACATCTACGGGATCAAAGAATATTTCCTTCTGGTTTTTAATTCCATATATGTCCGGAATAGAACATAACCGAGGATCAAATACCAGTACACGCATAGTGATCAACCCACGTGACAATCTTTTGTGTCGCCCCTTCTAAGTACAAGACGACACATCTCCACATAAGATCATGGATACAAGTAAAAAAAGGTAGCACGGGTAATGAGTGAAGCAAATAATGCACGTTTTCAAAACTATCCACCTATACTGACTTAATATACGTCGTTCAACGGTACTGACACAGACTCGTTTCCTTAAATAACTAACAAGTTAACATTCTGCAATAAAGAATTAAAAGTTCAAAATTGAGGAAAGAAATTTACCCTCTTCAAAAAGACAACTCTGTCTTGCAAGCTATTCAAAGATTTTTCATTTTCGTGCTCATCGATATCACGAGAGTACGAGGAAGACGCCCGAAGACCGCCCTCCTCAATGCCATCAAGGTTATCAAATAAAGCAGCTCTTGATCCACGATTAGTATCCCTATAAAAACATAAACATTATGGGTAAATAATTAATAACAAACATTAATCTAAACCTAGTAATGGTAGTAAACATATGGGTTGTAGATCTGATTGCAAAATTAAAATGAATAAATAAATAAATAACAGTATACCTTCGATAGCTCATGAAGAAGAAGAAGAAGCAGCAGTGTGCTTTTTGTGTTTGGGTTTTAGATCACAACACCACACACACATTTATTTAGACTTAATTGCATTTTTGTTCCCTCTTTAGTCATTTTTATTTTATTCGAGGACCAAAAATGCAATTCAAACTTCAAAATGAAGACTATCGTTACACTTTTAAAGTTTTCGGGACCAAATCTTGCAATTTGGCCAGACCAAAAATGCAATTAACTCCATTTAGTTACTTAGGGGGTGTTTCTTTTGGCTTATCATTTTGGTTTTGGGCTCATAAGGTCACTTTTATGGCTTATTTAAAAACTTTTCGGCTTATTCTACCCACAGGAGGTTTGGTTGGTCCTCCCTCAAGGCGTGTGTTCCCAAATGTGTGAAGCCATTTTTTAGATAGAAATGTAGCACATTTGGTATAGCCATTGATTTGGAGGGGTTTGGGTTCCTAGTGATGCCATTCACCTGTCCTACTTTGATCACTGTAGATGGTGGTTGAGTGATCTTGGTGGGAAGGTGTTATGAAAATATAGCTAGATGGTATTGGTGCTTATAAAGGTGAATTCAGATTTTGTATTGTGATTAGATGATGTTGTGAAGAGCTCTTGTTATCATAGTTTAGTTTAGTTTCATCTGATATAGTATGTAGTGTCATCAATATCGGTTGTATGTTGTATGGTTTCTTTTCTTCTGTTTCTGATTAGGGACATGTCCTAATCAGTGGTATTTCTTCTTAAGTTGTACTATGTTTGGAGATTAATATAAGTTCACCTTTACAAAAAAAACAATAAAGACAAAGGTCTTAAATGTGAAAGACGACCTTCCTTCTTTCTTTGAATCCATAATCATTTTGGTGAACATCCTAACATCCAACTCTCCTTTTTCTCTCTCCTCCAACCGAATTTCCCGCCAAAACTCCGTTGTTAAAAATCATTAGAAAGCTTCAAATCATATTCAATTTCCTAGCAAATTTCATTTCTGGATTTCATCATTAGATTCGTCTAATCATTGCGCACACAACGATTAGAATGAATTAGATTTTTGTTAGGTTTTGAGAAATCCACCATTTTGATGATTTTTAGGTTTTCATCCAATTTTCATGAATTTCAATGTATCCTAATTCTAATCAATGCATTCGTTACTATGTATCATTCTGAGTTGATTGATACCATTTTTCCCAAATTTTAACCAGTATTTCTTCATAATCCAGTTTCAAGTATTTTGGCCCCAAAATTCTGTTTTGTAATTCATAATCTAAATCTTTCTAAAACTCAATCCTATCGCTTATTCCTTGTATGTTAGATCAATTTGAACTTTTAGCATGTCGAATAAAGATAGAACAACAAAAATTAAAACTAAAATTCCTAACAGATATAAGGATACCATTTGTGATTTGACTAAGAGTAAAGGAAGTGAAAGCAGAGCAAAGGGGGTTGAAACTGAGGTGATTAAGGATAATAGGGATGAAGGTAATGTAGCTGAGAAGTTGGGAAATAGGGAGGTTAATGAGAGTATTGTGGAGGGGATTGATGTGACTGCTAAGGAATTCCCATAATAAGTGAAGCTATTGGAAGGAAAGTGAATGCTCTGAATGGTAATAATTAGGATCTGAGGCAGGACAATCTGTAAGTCAAACTTCTAATGTCAATTCTACTATGAATACCAGTTCTGCTTGTGATATAGGCCAGGATCAGAATGATTCATGTGTTAATAATGCTAATAGTAGGAATGATTATGTGTCATCAAAGGAGAATGCTAAAACTTTTGTTGATACTGTCAAACCCACTAAAACTGACATTATGAATAAACTGAGCTGGATACTTACTAGTTACTATGATTGATGAGGGTAGGGAAGTTATGTTATTTGCTGATGAGTTAGTACTGGAGGGTAGTAGGAAATGGGTGCACACCCTGTGTGGACATTTTGTTGGCTGCAAAATGTCCTACTATGAACTCAAATACAACTTGATTAGGATGTAGGCTAAATTTGGTCTAAAAGATATTGTGTCCCATAATTGTGTTTACCTATTCAAGTTTAGAGAAATTGAGGGTATGTCACATGTGCTAGAAAGTGGTCCTTGGTTGGTGAAAAAGAAGCCTCTCATTGTGCAAAAATGGGACCCTAACATAATTGTAGATAAAAGTGATCCTATTAGCTTGCCTTGTTGAATCAAATTACATGATGTACCTGTTGAGGCTTGGACTGTCAAGGGCATCAGTATTATTGCTAGTAGCCTAGGAACTCCTATTATGATAGATAAAGCTACAACTAGAATGTGTGAAGAAGGTACTAGAAATATTGGCTATGCTAGAGTCCTAGTTGAGATTAAGGTTGCCCAAGGGTTTAAGGGCAAGATTGAGATATGTTACAAGTGTAAAGACCAAGTTATAGCCTGCTCAAAATTTGTAAATGTAGAATATAGTTGGAAACCTCCAAGATGCAGTCTGTGCAAGGTGTTTAGGCATAATGAGTGTAACTGTGAATTGAATGATATTCTAATTGGGAAGAATAAATGTTACACCCGTATCCCGTCAAGGTATTGTTAAATAGAAGTATTAGACTTTCGTTAGAATGAATATGAATGCTTCTTATTTATTGTGGCTAGTAAGAAAGAATAAGAACTTTTGTGACCGATATAAAAGAATACTAGAATGGAGGGACTAAAGTTGCCCTTAAGGCTAAGTAATTTAATTTAAAAAGAAAAAGTTAGTAATTAGAAGACATATCCAGAAATTGTGAAGAAACCTCAAGGTGAAGAAAGGGTTTGGAAGAGAAGAAGAAGTAGACATCAAGAACACATTAATTGAAGCCAAATTCGGACCTATTGTAGTGATTATCAAGATAAGGAAACCCTTAAATTCATATCTCTAATTAAGTAAGTATCTTCCCCAATTTTATAATTAGGGTTTTGAATTTAGAAGTTAAAAGTAGTAATAGGAGATGTTCAATTTCTTGAAATTACTAGTTATAGTCTCTAATTTAGCATAATTGTTGTTTAGGAAGCTTAAGGAAGTGGTGATTCTACTTGGTAGAAACCTATTGATCAATTGGAGGTAAGTATAGTGGGTTAATGTATTATCATAATGAATATGATTAATTGATTATGTTATAGTTGTTGGAGTTTGTAATAGTTAGCTTGGATCCATAGCTTTATATGTCAAGTAGTGTAAATACCCATTTTAAGGTATGTACTCATGTTATAGATGCTCCATCAATTTCTTATGTATTGTTATAGTTTTATTTGCATTTGACCCATTTACTTACTAAGCAATTGCTTATGTTATAGTTGATGATTTTTGTAGGTCCTAGCAAAGAGGATAAAGGTAAGACTCAAGTGTAGGATGGATCTTGCTTGAGCTTTTAGTTGAGCTTGTCTTTTGGAACCAAGGTGTTAAAGTTGGAAGCCCCAAAGAGTCAAGTCGTTTTGATATATTTTCAAGTGTCTTGGTCTCCTCTCCGTTAGTAATTGTTTTTATGTTTATGTTCTCTAAATTATTAAATCAATGTGTCAAGTTATTGTAAATATGGGTCATGGAGCTAAAAATGATGTTTGGTATAAAGCCGATTCCTCGTTTTGAAGGTTAAAAGTGTTGGGATTGTTAGTATTAGTTGCTCTTATATGAGTCACAAGTTGTCTACAAGTTTTGTGGAAATGGTTAAGTGGTATGTAGTTTTATTGAGTTAAAGTGCAGTAAATCTGCACAAAATGTGCAGGTCTGAGTTCCTGACGGCGTCGCATATAGAACCTAACGCCGTCGCATTTTTACCAAAATCTTTCTGAGCCGTCATGATCATTATCTGATGCCGTCGCAAAATCTTTCTGAGCCGTCACGATATAATCTGACGCCGTCGCAAACCCTTCCCGACGCCGTCACGTTTTAAAAATAAAACTTCCAGATTTTCCTTCCTTCTTTGTCATTAATAAAAGTTTTAAAATTTCCGTTTTGGGGGCGTAACAACTTGGTATCAGAGCCTTGGTCTAAGAGATTTAGGATCTTATCTTAGAATTTCCTAGACTTAGGCCGCGTAAATGGTATTAGTAATAAGTTATACTACGTGTACACTTCCTTGATGATTTTAAGGAGTACATATGTTACATGTTTTTATAACTACGCTTGGCCACCGTGGTTATAAGAAGATGGCATATATGTATTACCTAAGATCGTTAAGGCTTTGTACAGGTGGTGTTTAGGATAAGTTATGAAAGAGTTATATTATTTTTATAGGATATAGGTGATTCTACTTAATCGAATGTTTGTCATATGTTACAGTAAAGAAGAAATGAATACTATAACAACCCGTAAAATTTCGGATTATTATAATAATATTTATTACGTTAGAAAATTCAAATCGGTTATTTTATGACAGTTGCCAATATTTAGATTTAAAAATGAGAGGCGATCTCGTTTCTTTAAAAATAAGACATCGCACACATGATGCCTGTCCACTAAGTATCTGTATAATAAATGTGAAATTTATTATTATCCAAGTTAAACTTTAAGCATACATAAGCTTAAACCATAAGTTATTCCGTATACTGCAGTGCATTAGCATACAAAACTAAAAATAAATAATGAGACAAGTGAATTATACTTATTTTATCATTCAAGGATAATAATATCTCCGATGCGTACTTATAAGATACTACGTTGTAAAGAAATTTTCAAACAATGATACTTCGGTCACAACTACATGTTGCGGGACACAAAGTATTTAACACACTCGCACTTATAAAAAAAAAAAAAAAAAAACTTCTATAAGACTCAAACATAATAAATACTTAAGTGTAACACAAGTACATACATGTACACAAAAATAAACCATAAGGATAATATATACATGTACACCCACGTTTATATTCTAGTAAATGAAAATCTTTTATTTAAGTTTGAGAATATATCTCTTTTGTCTTTTCTCCCACGCACGACAAAACCATCACAAAGCAGAAAAAGGAAAGGATATCATCTTCAACCTCTACTCCTAGCTACTCTTCATAGGTCGAATCTCCTAAAAGAGGAAAACCCAACATGTTATCCCATCATATCCTTCTCTATCTTACCAAAACCATGTAAGTTTTTGGTCTCTCCAAATCCTCCATTGATGCGCCGGTTACAACTCGTACGAATCAAATGAGAATCAAGATAAAATCACACAAGAAAATCATATCTTCACCTCAATCTATCATGAGCAAGTCCAAGATTTCCTAAGTTTTGGAAGTTAACTAGTTTTGGCTTCAAACCAAGTCACAAGAAAAGAAAGATGGACAAGCTCTTCCCAAAATACTTTCTTTATCTCTAGTAGAGATGCAAATGCCCCAAACTCAGTTTCATCATCAACCTTACCAAAAATTAGGGTTCCTCCAATCATGGGGCTTCTCAAAATTGATAGAGGGGTTTTGTTACCGGATGCATAAGGAAGCTATCCCACTCGTCAATTGCTCTAATTCGTTCCAAGTCCTCTCCAATTGAGCTCGTGAGTTTCGGTGTTCATAAGCTACTCGACCCACTAATGGGTTCATTGTAAGGACTTTTAGTTAATCCTTGATATGTTAATGTTTTATTAAATTTGTTAGTATCATATTTTCTTTTCATCTCTTTACCAAACGTATGGTACAAAAAGAATGAATAATGGGATAAGTCTTTAAAAAGGTTGTTGTTGTTGTCAAGTGTGGTATTGCACATGGTTCCAGTCTTTCAGAGTCGATGAGGCGTAGCGTCTCGTGATGCACTGACTCACGAAGTGCAAAACTCAAGACTCATACATCTCTCGTGAATAGATTATGGATGTTTAAACCCAAGGATGTTCGTAACCACTAGTAACATATACTCATATCATAGGATAGTAACCTTGGTCTTGTTCTTTTTACACTCAATTTTTAACCTCAAAAGTTGACATAATTATGTGGCAAATTAGGTGTGGTTTTTCTCTACTCACTGATGTCAAAACAAAAATAACTAAAATGATTAAGCATTTAATCTATTGGATTGAATTGAAGTAATTATTCATAACTACTTAATGTTATACTATTTGGTTAAAATTTTAAGCTATGGTTTATGTTTGTTTTTTTTCGAAACCCATTGTGGCTCGACCTCAGTGGTTTGGTTCTTTTTATCATTTTGACTTGTTTTGCTCTTGGTTTAACAACTTCACCATTGACCTCAAATTTTTAATCACACTTATAAGGTAGTAAAGTAGTATGGAAATGATAGTTTGTTGAAATTGAATTCCTTTCCTTTTCTCTTTGCTGTTGCTGTCGGGGTACCACTCTAACACAAAAGAAAATGATTTTTGTTTATGGGTTGAGCTAAACATAAATTTTTGATTGGACTTGCATTGTGTTTTGAGCCAAGGATGGTTTGGGCCGAGCCCACTTCAAACCCACTCAAGGGAGCGTTACATTACAGTAAGCAAGAAGTCTAAATTGTAAAATTTCTTTTAACATAAAATTCCACTTCTCTATTTAGCAATTTAGATACAAGTGTAATACGTGTTTGTGTCTCTTTTATTTGGGTCGAAGCCCACATCGAGCCCAACTAAGGTTCGAAAGTATTTATCTGGTTCCGACTTATTCGACTTATTATTTCATGACTTGACTTCCGGCCTATTGCAATTTATTCGGTCTCGAGCTACGTGACTAGTTTTCTAAAATATTTTTTTCAAGCTAAATATACTCGACGCATAAAACTTTAAACTAATATATAGTTAAGAATTATTGAAAACGAGACTACACTAAAAAAATGTAAGTTTTAATTTTAAAAGCTGTTGGTTGTTATTACCTATTTTTCTTGCCTAAGCTCAAGGTAACACATTCAAAATTATAAAAACTTATTTGATTGTAATATACAATATGAAATGGTTCATTATTCAAAAATAAAGATTTTGACATCTAGTCACGTCGGAAAAACTAAAACATATGCACGGGTCATGCCCGATTTTATCAAAATATACACTTAACCTGTTTTCTATTAAACCCGACTAAAAGACAAAAATGATTATTTTCTATACCGTTATTTATTAGTTCATAAAATACCATGTATAGACTACATATAAGTAAACACGTTTTCACATTTTTCGACGAAATCTAATAATTAATTGTAATTATTTTCTGTACCTCGTCTTTCGGTTATTGTCAAACCGAAGTCTTGTTCATCATTGATATTTTTATGCGTGTACCATTCTAAGTATTATCATTTGGTCATCATTGAACCAAAGTCGGAATTCTTTCCTTGAGATTCCTTCCATGTCATCCTTCCTAAGTCGAAATCCACTCAATTCTTTGATAAATGATACCACATCAACAACAGCAGCAACAACAACAACATAAACAGTTAAAAATTTATAAAGTTAGTTAAACTTTATCGAGTCTTAAACATAAAGACTAAATATGCCGTACTTAATTAGGTTCCGTGTCGGAGCCGTGCACTATCACTCCTTGATTTAATTCTCTTTAGACTTCGTATTGCACATTGCCAAGGTGAGTTTCATAGCCCCTACTTTTAACTGCTTTATACTTGTTTTGGGGGAAGATACATGCTCATTTTACTTAAATCATTTTACTTGTGCATTCCATGCATACTATGCTTTTACATGTTTAAAGTTTTCATCATACATAGATGTTTTATAGAGCATACCAAAATGTTTGACCTAGAATATTACGCTGCTTAGCCTAAGTCCTCAGATCCCAAATTGCCCTCTTCATGAACCGTCAATTCCTGCTGGGAAGCGTGAATGTTATAAATAGATCTATTGAGGGTGACTCCTCTGTTCGGTTGACCCCGCTTGGGTCAAGGCGAAACATATAACATGTCGGGACCGAGTGTATTGGGATAAACACTCGCCATGGGCTCATTATTTGTATGACTTCCTTGTGCATACATGAACGTCAGTAGCCGGTTGCATGAACTTAGTGTTAGCGTAATAAATTCAATATATGACATTATATTCGTTGTAATGTACATATACCCTACTTATGGTCCACTAATGAAATCTCTTTTATGAAATCCTTTTATGAATTGAAATCATAAACTATATGACATTATGCAAGACGTAATGGTCATCAAGAACCAAATTTGAAACAATGTACTGAAATCCCTTTTAAATAAATCTATGAACTCACCAGCGTAAGCTGACCCCTTTTAGTATGTATCTTCAGGTTTTGAAGCGATAGCTTATCTTTGGAGGCGCAAGGCAAAGGCATGGCATGGTCATAGACGACTCTGATTTATGTATTGGGACCACCTTTGTATAATGGGCCATTTTCCGCACCAAATAAATAATGTAAACATTATTTTTAAGAAAAGAATAAAAGTTTATTTATGAAAATCCGTTGTTCTATGCTTATGTTGTGATACCAATTTAGTAGCACCCCAATACCTGTATGCTTCCGCTGAGTCATTTTTTTGGGGGTGTTACAAATACTCCCCATCAAAAGGAAGCCATAAAGGCTACTACCTCTAAACATGTCGGGTCTTCGGCAAGTGACCTAACCAAAAATGATATGATCTCGGAAAGTTCCTCTTCTTCTAGTTCGGAGGGTCCTACTTTAGAAGGGTTTACTAATGAACAAGTAAAAGCTTTAGATGTGTTAATGAGGAGAAGGATAGGAAAGGCGCTAGAGAAATCCATGCCGTATGTTGTCAAAGAGACCACTCTAAATATACAAGAAGTAATGCAAAGAGAGTTTGCG
The DNA here is from genome assembly GCA_910596185.1 of Chrysanthemum makinoi. Taxonomy (NCBI): domain Eukaryota; kingdom Viridiplantae; phylum Streptophyta; class Magnoliopsida; order Asterales; family Asteraceae; genus Chrysanthemum; species Chrysanthemum makinoi. Next base: position 3,267,885 of record OU343219.1, read on the forward strand.
GAACTAAGAAGAGAAGAAGGTCATGGTAGGGTTACAAAGAATGATAAATCATCTTACCGCGATTTTACGGCATGTGACGTGCCAAAATTTACGGGGACCCTTGATCCTATAGCTTGTAATAGATGGCTTATCGCTGTTGAAGGTGCCTTTCGCACAAGTGGGTGTGAAGAGGCAAAGAAGGTTGTATATGCCATCAATTTCCTTCGTGATAGTGCTAGGACTTGGTGGGAAGGGAAAGTGTGTGAAAAAGGGGAGGCTTGGTCGGATTCATGTTCATGGAAAGAGTTCAAGGAATTATTTACTTCGAAGTATGCACCGGCGGAGGAGATTGACAAAATTCGGGAAGAATTTCAGACTCTAGTGCAAACAAATGAAACGGTGAATGCGTTATGGAAGAAATTTAATGACATGGTTCCAAAGGATGCTTAAGGATGAAATCCGTGAAGTAACCTCACCATTTAAGTGTAATACTTTGGAAGATCTTCTAAGCCGGGCTCGTGTGAGAGAGGCGGATTTGATGAGAAAGAAGAGTAAAGAAGATAAGGAGGTTAAGAGAAAGCAAGTGTTTGGAGATAGAGAAGGTAAAAAGCCAAGGTTTGATTCAGGTAGAAGGGTCGGAGGAAATCAAGGCAAAACACAATGCAAGAAGTGTCACAAGCTCCATTATGGTAAGTGTTGACTCAATATGCCAGGATGTTACAAGTGCGGTTCTTTAAGTCACATGAGTAAAGAATGCCCGAAGCCGATGGTCATATGTTATGGGTGTAATCAAGTTGGGCACAAGTTGAATGAGTGTCCAGGTCGAAGAACAAATGATGCTAAAATTGTAAAGACGGTCAAAGAAGAAAAAGTTGAAATTCCAAAACCAAAGGCGCGAGTTTACCAAATGGGAGTGGAGGAAGCAAAGTCGGGACCCGATGTCATTACAGGTATACTTTTTGTTAATTCCATTCCCGCTCGAGTCCTCTATGATTCGGGAGCTAGCGTATCCTTCGTGTCATTAGAATTTAGCAAGCAATTAACATCCCCACTATCTAAACTCTCCAAACCCCTTGAAGTAGAAATAGCCGATAGTAAGGTAGTAGTTGTGATTAATGTGTTTCAGGATGTAGAGTTGGAATTGGATAATAGTATATTTAAGATCGATCTAATTCCTATAGTGCTTGGAGAATTTGATGTTATCATAGGCATGGATTGGCTTAGTAATCACAATGCCGCCATTTTATGTAATCAAAAGATGGTACGAGTTATGAATCCAAATGGCCGAGAGGTAGTAATATATGGAGATAAAAGAAAATGAGAATTCAAGTTATGCTCCGTAATGAAGGCTAGGAGATATTTATCACGGGGTTGTTGTGCGTTTTTGGCCCATGTGGTGGATACGAGTATTAAGAAGGCAAGTGTTGAAAATGTTCCCATTGTTAATGAATTTCGAGATGTTTTTTCGGAGGAATTGCCGGGTGTCCCACCCGAAAGACAAGTAGAATTTCGCATTGACCTTATTCCAGGTGCTAAACCAATAGCGAAAACCCCTTACCGTTTAGCCCCTTCCGAAATGAAGGAATTGATGAGTCAACTTCAAGAATTGTTAGATAAGGGTTTTATTCGTCCAAGTAGTTCACCATGGGGACCACCGATTTTGTTTGTTAAAAAGAAGGACGGTAGCATGCTTATGTGCATTGACTACCGGGAATTGAATAAAGTAACAGTGAAGAATGTGTACCCTTTGCCAAGAATCGATGACCTTTTTGACCAACTTCAAGGTGCTAAATGGTTTTCCAAGATTGATCTACGTTCGGGTTATCATCAATTGAAGGTTCGAGAAGAAGATATTCCTAAGATAGCTTTTAGGACACGATATGGACATTATGAATTTACAGTTATGCCTTTTGGACTTACGAATGCACCTGCAGTTTTTATGGACCTAATGAATCGGGTGTGTAGGCCAATGTTGGATAAGTATGTAATTGTATTTATTGACGACATTCTTGTTTACTCAAAGACTGAGGAAGAGCATACGGTTCATCTACGAGAGATTATCGAAACTTTAAGGAAAGAAAAGTTGTACGCAAAATTTGCGAAATGTGAATTTTGGTTACAAGAAGTTTAATTCCTCGGTCATGTTGTTAATCCGGAAGGTATTAAGGTAGACCCCTCAAAAATAGAAGCAGTGATGAATTGGCGAGCTCCGAGAAACGTGGGAGAGATACGAAGTTTTCTAGGATTGGCAGGGTATTATCGGAGATTTATACAAGACTTTTCTTAGATTGCATCCTCATTAACTAGACTTACCAAAAAGAATGTCCCTTTTGAGTGGGGAAAAGAACAAGATGATGCTTTTGCTACCTTACGAAAGAAGTTATGTGAAGCACCGATTTTAGTATTACCGGAAGGAACAGAAGACATGGTTGTATATTGCGATGCATCATATTCCGGCCTTGGTTGTGTCCTTATGCAAAGAGGCAAAGTAATTGCCTATGCCTCAAGACAATTAAAGAAGCATGAGAAAGATTACCCGACACATGATTTGGAATTCGCAGCAGTGGTTCTTGCACTAAAATTATGGAGGCATTATCTCTACGGTGTGAAATTTGTGATTTACACCGATCATCGAAGTCTTCAGTACTTCCTCGATAAAAAGGATCCGAACATGAGGCAACGAAGATGGCTAGATTTACTAAAAGACTACAATTGTGAAATTCGGTATCACCCAGGAAAGGCAAATGTGGTAGCCGATGCATTAAGTCGGAAAGGTCAAGATGAAGTTACTAAAATCCATTCCTTACAAATGATCATTACGACTGATTTTTTCGACAAGGTTAAGTTAGCCCAGAAGGAAGCCTTGAAGGAAGAAAAGTGGGAAGGAGAGCGAATTTCTTCCCATGTCACTCATTTTGAAGAAGATAGTCGTGGACTCAAAACACGGTATGGGAGAATTTATATACCTTTCTGTAGTGATGTTAAGTTGTTACTTTTAGATGAAGCACATAAGTCAAAGTATTCTATTCACCCGGGAGCTAACAAGATGTATCATGATTTGAGAAAGGATTATTGGTGGCCGGGTATAAAAAGAGATTGCGCGAAATATGTTGAAAAATTCTTAACCTGTTTGAAGGTTAAAGCCGAGCACCAAAAACCATATGGTAAAGTACAACCGTTAGAAGTACCGATTTGGAAATGGGAAAAGATTACGATGGACTTCATTACAAAGTTACCAAGAACGACCAAAAAGCATGACGCGATTTGGGTAATAGTAGATCGTCTAACGAAAAGTGCACATTTCATTCCCATTAGGGAAGGTATGCCCGTTCACAAGTTAGCCAAGATATACGTGAAAGAAATAATTGCACGCCATGGAGTACCCATTTCGATAATCTCCGATAGAGATGGAAGGTTCACTTCAACATTTTGGCGAAGTTTCCAAGAAGAATTAGGTACAAGATTACACATGAGTACGGCTTTTCAGCCGCAAACGGATGGACAAAGTGAGAGAACGATTCAGACACTAGAAGACATGTTAAGAGCTTGTGTAATTGACTTTGGGGGAAATTGGGATGATCATTTACCTTTAGTCGAATTTGCCTATAATAATACTTACCATGCTAGCATTGGTATGCCACCTTATGAGATGCTTTATGGTAGGAAATGTAGAACTCCGATATGTTGGGATGAAGTGGGGAAAAGAGAGTTGGCTAGTACGGATATAATACTAGCAACGACCGACAAAATCGAGACGATTAGGGAAAGACTTAAGGCGGCCCAAGATAGATGGAAGAGTTATGCCGATAATCGAAGGAGACCAATTGAGTTCGAAGTTGGAGACTATGTTATGCTTAAGGTTTCCCCTTGGAAGGGTGTTCTTAGGTTCAAACATAAAGGAAAGTTAGGGCCAAGATTTATTGGACCCTTCAAGATTATAGAACGTGTTGGTGAAGTAGCCTATGTATTGGATCTCCCCGACGAGATGAAAGGAATTCACAATACGTTTCATGTATCTTACCTAAGGAAATGTTTAGCGGATGAGGCTAGTGTAATTACATTGGATGATGTTAAGGTAGATCCGAAATTAACAATTCAAGAAGAACCGGAGGCAATACTTGGGAGAAAGACAAGGCAATTAAGAAATAAAGAAATTCCATTAGTGAAAGTGCAATGGAAGAATCGAAAGGGTACAACAATTAGATGGGAACCGGAAGAAAGAATGAAGAGCAAGTATCCTCAACTTTTTCAAACATGATTTCGGGGACGAAATCAATTATTAGGAGGGGTGAATTGTTACACTCGTATCCCGTCAAGGTATTGTTAAATAGAAGTATTAGACTTTCGTTAGAATGAATATGAATGCTTCTTATTTATTGTGGCTAGTAAGAAAGAATAAGAACTTTTGTGACCTATATAAAAGAATACTAGAATGGAGGGACTAAAGTTGCCCTTAAGGATAAGTAATTTAATTTAAAAAGAAAAAGTTAGTAATTAGAAGACATATCCAGAAATTGTGAAGAAACCTCAAGGTGAAGAAAGGGTTTGGAAGAGAAGAAGAAGTAGACATCAAGAACACATTAATTGAAGCCAAATTCGGACCTATTGTAGTGATTATCAAGATAAGGAAACCCTTAAATTCATATCTTTAATTAAGTAAGTATCTTCCCCAATTTTTATAATTAGGGTTTTGAATTTAGAAGTTAAAAGTAGTAATAGGAGATGTTCAATTTCTTGAAATTACTAGTTATAGTCTCTAATTTAGCATAATTGTTGTTTAGGAAGCTTAAGGAAGTGGTGATTCTACTTGGTAGAAACCTATTGATCAATTGGAGGTAAGTATAGTGGGTTAATGTATTATCATAATGAATATGATTAATTGATTATGTTATAGTTGTTGGAGTTTGTAATAGTTAGCTTGGATCCATAGCTTTATATGTCAAGTAGTGTAAATACCCATTTTAAGGTATGTACTCATGTTATAGATGCTCCATCAATTTCTTATGTATTGTTATTTGCATTTGACCTATTTACTTACTAAGCAATTGCTTATGTTATAGTTGATGATTTTTGTAGGTCCTAGCAAGGAGGATAAAGGTAAGACTCAAGTGTAGGATGGATCTTGCTTGAGCTTCTAGTTGAGCTTGTCTTTTGGAACCAAGGTGTTAAAGTTGGAAGCCCCAAAGAGTCAAGTCGTTTTGGTATATTTTCAAGTGTCTTGGTCTCCTCTCCGTTAGTAATTGTTTTTATGTTTATGTTCTCTAAATTATTAAATCAATGTGTCAAGTTATTGTAAATATGGGTCATGAAGCTAAAAATAATTTTTGGCATAAAGCCGTTTCCTCGTTTTGAAGGTTAAAAGTGTTGGGATTGTTAGTATTAGTTGCTCTTATATGAGTCACAAGTTGTCTACAAGTTTTGTGGAAATGGTTAAGTGGTATGTAGTTTTATTGAGTTAAAGTGCAGTAAATCTGCACAAAATGTGCAGGTTTGAGTTCCTGACGCCGTCGCAATTTTACCAAAATCTTTCTGAGCCGTCACGATTATTATCTGACGCCGTCGCAAAATCTTTCTGAGCCGTCACGATATAATCTGACGCCGTCGCAAACCCTTTCCGACGCCGTCACGTTTTAAAAATAAAACTTCCAAATTTTCCTTCCTTCTTTGTCATTAATAAAAGTTTTAAAATTTCCGTTTTGGGGGCGTAACAATAAAGATGTTGAAATTTGTGGTAAGGATACTGATAGGAATGCTGATAAAGAGGGTAACAAAGGTTATAAACCAACTACTGGAATGGGTACAAAAGGTGGTAACAAGAATTTCAGGAAGGAGTTCAGACCTGTGAGCAAGCAAACTACTAATAACACAAACCCAATGCCTAAAACTATTGACATAGGTAATGAAAGTGGAAATACCACTAAACCTACCAGCCCTAAACGTACATGGAAAGTTAGTCAGAGTACTGTGGAGGAAATTAGAAGAAGTGCTAACAAATTTGCTATTTTGGAAGATATGAATAAGTGAACAAGTATGTTAATAGCCAAAAAAACTCCAAACATAAAAGAAGCCATGAAGTGGAGTGTTGATATGGATAAGTATTTCAGAGAACTTTGGAAGGATAAATGTCCTGATATGGAAGATGTGTTTGATGAGATGAATGGTATAGCTCAGAGTATGACTGAGGATGTATTAACAGGCAAAGCTTGTGATATGCTACATTAGGCATCTTTCTTAAAAAAAATGCTTTAATGGTAGTATTGAACAGTGAATTTAAGGCAACTGTTTGGAATGCTAGGGGTATGTGTAATAAGGATATGCAAAAAAAAAGTGAAGGGTTTTCTTAATAATGAAAAGCTCAGTATATGTGCAGTTGTTGAAACACATATCAAGGCTAATCAGATTAGGAAAATATGTGAATTTATTTATGGTAGCTGGAGTTGGTACATGGTAGTTTGTGTATGTAGTTTAGTATTGGTTTAGTTTGTAAAAACGTGTTTAGTTTATATGTCGTACTACCGTTATGGCCATCATAATCCAGAGGTCATGTAGTAAATGCACGAGGAGCTATGATACTTTAATTCGTAAATCCAACAACTCATCAGTACGATTACCCATAAGAGGCCCCTCACATGAAGCTCCCTACTATTGTAGTACTTAGTATGCAAAACATATGTTTTTGCTTACTTGATTATATGACATATTAAGAGTTTATAAAACACTAAATAATTAATTAAAAGTTCATAAGTATTTAAAGTTTATAAATACTTACCGTAATATAGAATGCTTGTTAATAAGAAAAAGGAAACATAAGCGGAGCTTCGACTTGAAATTAATAACCTCCGAAAAACCCGAAACTACTTGGAGATTATAACGACGCCTTCTTTGAAAACTTGAAGCTATTAAAAAATCATAACGACTTCGCTTGAAAACTTGAAGCTATTCGAAGATTATAACGACTTTACTTGAAAACTGTGAAGAAAAGAGGATCAAAACCTAGTTTTCTTTCAAGAACATAAGACTTTTATTTCAAAATCTATAAGAAGTGCCTTATGGTTTTAGGACTTTAGATGTTAAGAAGGTGTGGTGCAAGTATTTTGTGGAAAACTAGAAGAGGGGGTTGAATAGTTTACCGATTAAAACTTTGTTTTAAACTAATTAGATCAACTTATGTCAATCTATTAAATGTGTATGTTGGATGTTGATAGATAAACATGTAAATAAGTAAAGCAAAGATAAAGAGTAAGAAGCACAAAACCACAACGCGAGTATTTATAGTGGTTCGGCTACAAGGACACCTTCCTTGCCCTACTCCACTCCCCGAGTCACCTACTCGAGAGTTCATAATCACTACACCACAAACTCCTTGTGGCGGAGAAGCCTTCACAACGTCGCCTACTCCGGTACAAGGCTAGACATCGGGTTCTTCCACGAGGTAGAACCAAACCTATCACAACTTCGCCTACACTTTATCCGGTACAAGGCTAGATACCGACTTCCATTACCAAGGAGGAACTACTACACAACACCTATTCCAAAGGAGACACACTCCTTATTACAACATCATCAAGGATATCAATATCCTTGGACCCAAACTATCTATCTTGTACATCGATCCACCATATCGAATGTACACCCACGGCACCTTTCACTAATGCCTTTGACACGAATCCTTGGCACCTTTCACTAATGCCTTTTGTCTTGACTCTTCGGCACCTTTCACTAATGCCTTCGACTTGACCCTTCGGTACCTTTCACTAATGCCTTTGACACGGACCTTTGGCACCTTTCACTAATGCTTTTGACTTGAACCTTTGGCACCTTTCACTAATGCCATCAACACAACACTTCTAGGGAGGAAGAAAGAACTATCAACAAGATCACTTCAGTAGTCTTGATGATGACGAAGCATGGAAACTCATGAACTTGAGCTTGCTCGACTTCAAGAGATGGTGATCTCGCCTTTAAATGGAACCTAGAGAATCACACAAACACAAAACTACATAGAAAGATCCTTTGGATATGTTGTTAGAGAGTTTACAACAACTAGAGAGAATGTGTGTAAAGAGGGGGTGAGTTACAATGAAGAAATGGCTCACTATTTATAGAGGAAAAATCACTACTGTTCCACGGATCCCACGGATCCCACGCTTGAGGGATCCGTCAAGTGTATTCCTGGGGATCCGTAGGACGCTCCCCCTAAATGGGTTATGGGTCATGGATCATGGGTCATGGGTCATAGGTATGAGCCTTGAGTGCCCTCCAAGGTGCAATGTATCTAGACATTGGGTCATGGGTCATGGGTCTTTGGTATGATCCATGGATAATATCCAACCATGACTTCATGCATGATGTCATGTAAATGGGTCATGGGTTATGGATCAAGCTCTGTGGGTATGGGTCATGGACTTTGGGTTTTACCCAACTACATTCAATGTATTTAGTCAATGGGTCAACTACTTGGATTTTTACCCATTATATTGCCCATTACAGTATATATATATATATATACTAAGTATATATAAGTATATGTAAACACTAGTTGTTATACATATGCATTACTCTAACATAAAAACACCATTACTTTGTTTAGTGTTTTATATGAAAATGTGAGTGTGTTAGTAAACTATTGGCTCAAACCATTTACGTATTTTATTTGTTTCGTTAAAATGATTTTATGTTTGTTATCGACAAAACATTAAATGATCGTAAAATATAAATAAACGTTTTTACGACTTATTTGTATTAACATATTTGTGAAGATTTTGCTTGGTATTTATAGGAGAAAAAATTAGTTTAACTATATATTGGGTTAAATAGTAAATATGGTTACGTTTTACACATGTAATAATCCTAAGGTTTAAATGGATATCACTAAGACACTTGCTCTTATGACTCATTAAAAATGACACCTTGGGCTAAAATGAGGAGGTTAGTTTGGTTAGATATTATCTTATGTTTACAGAGTGAGTATATAATAAGTGATAAGTTGTTAAATCATGAAACTTAAAACTGGGTATTGTAAAAATACAAAACTTATAAAAACGATTAAATTTATCAATATACTCAATATTATTATATATAATAAGTGATAAGTTTAATGGACCGCGTATACGCTGTTAAAACCGGAAAACGTGTGCTAAATACGCGTAAAACACAAAATGTACGAAGGTTACGTAAAATGAGAAAAGTAAAATGTAACTTTTCTAATATGATTATTATGAATCTAAATGGCTTATAATGTCTAGACTGGGCCTCTTCTAGCGTCAGTTGGTGTTAAATGTTCGTTAAACCTAAAACCGGAAGTGTTAAAAATCAAGGAATGATTTTATGGTCAATGGAGGAGGGAAATGTATTGAACTTTCCAAAAATGTAAAAAAAATCTAAACGTCTTAGAAAATGTGGTGCAGGTATTGGTCAAATATCCGTATATGTAGAAATGCTTAAAACGTAAGTTTAGTCTCGTTATTCGCAGGGTCTATTTGGTAACATTTTAAATTAAATTTTAAAATTCATGATATTGATTTTAAGTAAACTAAAAATTATTCTAATGCGATAAAAATATTCAGAGTCAGTTTTCGTTACGCGCAGGACATCTTAATGATCATATTAAAGTATAAAATTGTACGGATAAAATGTTTAAATATTAGCGTGAAACTTTTGAGTTGTAACAAGAGAGAGAGAGGTACGCTCTTGAGGTGAATGCGTATGTGTTTTGATTATATTTATGTGAAGAAAAAAAGTTGTGAGGGTGGTTATGTAAAATGACTAAAATACCCTTTTTTATTATAATGGGGGCATGTTTGATAGGATGGAAAAGAAACCCGGAAAAGGAAAGAAGAATAGCTTCCCTTGTTTGTTGCAAGCAGAGAATGGAATCATGGGATATCATCCCATTCTCACCCTCCAATTTTGATTCCTCATAAAAAGTGAAGAAAGGGGAGAATTGAAAGTTTATGAGGGACTCATTCTCCGTATTTTTTTTCTTTGGAGAATCATAACATCACGTCCTAACAGGGTATTTAAGCCCAACCCACGTGCAACTCACATTTTAATTATTAAACCTGTGTGTGTCGACTTCAATTTTCTAAAACCATGTTATCACCTTCAACATCCTCCTGTTGTTGAAGCTCAATTAATCTGCAAAGATGGTGATTCTACTCTTCTTTCTTTGTTTATTCACATGTACAAATCACTATTATGAACAAACCCTAGCCGATTTAGTCAATATTGAATCTAGGGTTTACCTCTAAAACCTCTGAGATCAACATCTGCTATGACTTGCTTGTAACCCATTAAATGACTTCGATCAAAATATGAAATTAGGGATTACCATGCATGGAACTTAAATAACCTATTTAGTGTCTTGTTTAATTTTATGTGTAAAATTACATACAAATTCATATCTGAGAGGATTGTTATAATTATTGCGTGCATAATAAGCATGAATACGGATTAGTATTAGCTAGCTTGCTAAAGGTTGATTAGAATTACGATACGTATGAGGATTTTTTGGGCATAACAGCTTTGTTTGTGTTCGTATTAGCTTGCATAATCATATTTTACGTAGGATGGTTTATTGTTTTGCCATCATTAGCTTCTGTTATGCTATCTCTAGTGTAATATACAACACTTTGAAAAATGTTAAACTAGAAAACAGTTAATGAGACAAGCATGTGAGTTTATTCAACTTGCAGCAGTAGTGGTCGTTGTACATTTGTGTTGTTTAAATGCCACTTATACATATTCTCATCCAATATAAAAGTTGTATTAAAATTATAAACATGGGATCGATATTTTATAGTTAAAACATACACATGTTTTTTAGAAAAGTCAATTTTATGTACTAAACACAAATTTACAAAACAAACTAGAAAAAAACACATGTAATTAGTCGAATCTACATTCACTAGCTAAAGTTTGATTCCATGTTTATAACAAACAGAAGAATCAAGTGTTTAATTCATTCCGGCATTCTATTCTCTTTTCCTACCAAACAGTGGAATCTCTTCCGTTTTTCAGAGTCATTCCCTTTCTTAGCAATTCCATTCTCTGTTGGGTTTCCATTCCGTACATTCAACTATACCAAACGTGTAAAGTCTGACTAACGGTGTTAGTAAAAAATGGACCAAACTGTTTCAGTTTAGGACGGGATCCGATAATTTTTAAACTATTAGACTAACGCTGTGTTCTCTAAATCTTCATTAAAAGAAAAGAAAAGAAGAGAAGAAGAAAGGAAAAGAAACAACTTTTCCCAGATCTGGGCGGAAGATGTTGTTAACAAAAAACACGCACACTTTCCTTCCTCATCACTTCTTTTCTCCCCACTTTCCTTCCCAAAAATAACTCACGAACACAACCTTTTTTATGCTTCTTTCCCTTTTCCTTTCTTTTCTGTCAAAAAATCAACCGGAGAACATAGCGTAAAAGTGAGAACCAAAAATATAGCTATAGCTCAAACTTGAAGCTCGAATCGGACCGTACATCTTCCGGGATTGAGGTATATAATAATTAACTTTTTTGTGACTATGTTTGTGTTTTATTTTATTTTTTTATTAATTTGTGATTAGTTAACTAAAGGTGTGATCTTGGGATTAATTTTTTTAGGTTTTTAAATGATTCGTGTATGAGAATGCAACTCTTTGTTACTTGATTTTGCGCTTACCATCTTTTCACACAAACATATATCTCTTGTGATTTTCCGTGTTTGAAACTGGTTGTTAAGGAGTGTGTTGCTGTTAATTTCTTTAGTTGGCCTTTAACTTGGTCTTTTATCACACTTGCCTGTAACTGATGTTATTGGTCTTTAACTAATGAGTTTTGTTGATCATCATTTAGTTTGATTAGACTCTGATATTAGGGTTATAATATGGCCGATCCTGTATAGACATCCTCTTATTTGAACAAGTCATGTCTTCTCATTCGGAGAAGACCAAAACACCCCAACTTCACCTTAACTCTTGCCACCCCTGTGTTACTATTATCTAACTGGCCGGTTGCATCTCATTGTATCTAGTTAAGAAGTCATTCTACTCCCTCCGTCCCAAAATTTAAGTCCAATTTGACTTTTTGACTCGAACTTTGACCTTAAATATTTTCGTTTGTATTATATAACACTTGATGAAAATTATACCAAATGAAAATACATTTAAAACACAATCCATTTATATATTTTGCATCAAGTATTATATAATACAGACAAAAATATTTAAGGTCAAAGTTTTAGTCAAAAAGTCAAACTGGACTTATAATTTGGGACGGAGGTAGTATGTTTTTATCTAAAACACTTGTTGGTTTAATAAACAATGGTTGGAATAATGTATGCTACCTTCTATCGGCAATTTGATATTCAGACCTTTTTTTTTTTATGAATTTCCACCTTGATTTTAAGCTTAGATGTAAAGCCCTAAAATTCGGTCTACATTTTTATTATTTTGAATATGCCCGGGGAAATTAAATAAGAATATATGACATTTGAAAAAACTATAGATTAAAAATAAATTACGTAATATAAAACGTAACCTAACCTTTGTATTAATCGACATTCATTCATTCACATATTTTTGCGTTTCTTTGATACTTTTGGAACCACAAATTCTTTTTTGTACCCGATTAACGACACATTTCTAACTATTAATGTCAAAAAAAAAATAATAATAAATAAATAATAAATAAATAAAAATAATACCTCATACACACGTTTTTTCTTCTCTTCATTCGTTGGACCCAAAATAAAACACGTAGGTCTAATGGTAGCCCAAACTTCTTGTTTAATCATCCAAGCCCAAGCGCATCCATGAACCTTAGTTCTCACACGCTTCATTTATATCCTAAACCCTAGACAGTCGTGAGTCCCCATCTTCGAAAACCAAACCCTAGCAGCCAAAATCACTTGCTTAGCTTTCGAGAACCAAGAAGAACGAAGATAGCATTCAAGGTTTGAAGCTCGGTCGTCGTAGAAGTAAGTGGGTGTGAGCGTGACTGTTGGGTACCAACGTCCACCATTCAAGCTGCAATTTCGAGTTCGAATTCGGATTTCTATTCGCTTCCTGAATTCCGGGTTGTTCATGCATAGGTTTCGATCTCGGTCTCTATTCGTTGAAGGGTTATTGTTCGTGAGTAGGTTAAGATTTTGGGTCGTGATTTGTACGTGTGGCTGCGTGTAAGTCAGGGTTTCGGGTTCCACCTTACTTCGTTGAATCTTGGTGTTTGTGTCGTTATTTCAGTTCGATCTATCTCTAAGGTATATATTGAACCATAATATCATACATAATCATGCATTACATATAACTGTAAGGTAGGAAATTCTTGTTGAATAATAATATGATGGAGTATAATTATCATAATAGAAGTATAATCACTATAGTACATGTTGATCGAAATGTGCATGCATGAAATAAGATCTTGTATTCAATAAGGTCTGCTCTTTAAAACCAGATGTAGCTAAACTATAAAATATGATGTTAAATAATGCATAACTATTGGAGAACTTGAAAACGTGTTTTCAAATCTGTATATTCTAACATTAAGGTGCTTTGAAATTGTATTTGCTTTTGTTTATATAAAAAAAATATATTAGTTACTTACTATTTTTGCATTACATTAATTCATATACAAGCACAAATGACACTTTGTTTATCACTGTTGTCTTACAATTTTATTAACAAACGAATATAAATTCGGAAGACCTAAGCTATTGTGTATCTTATAAACCTTCTAATGGACGTGTAGTAATTATTCTATGCAAAGGTATCACTAATAGCTGAAACGCTTTATAATCAAGTTTGTAAACAAACTAAGTTGGTCTGTAGGCTATATTGATGGCATGCATAATAATATATCATGACATTTACTGTATACGCAAGTACTACACTTTCATGTATATAATAATTAAAGCATTAGCAAATAAAGGTAATGTTCGAAATACAATAATCAGTTATATATAATTAAATAATATATGGTCTCGTAATTCAGGTAGATACTCGGAAGCGGAAATAAGTCGATTTGATTTGGGTCAAGTAAGCGTTGATTTGTTAAGGTACAGATATTCCGTCATTTTAGTAATGACACTTCTTTTCTTTCATGACTCTTGTCCATTTTGATATTCGATTCGTATTCCCCTTGCTTTGATTTGTTATAATCCATTTGATATGATTCATTTTGGTATGACCCTCTGATTTGATATTCGCTTAGTTATTCGTTTGATACGTTAACCGTTTGAGATCCCTTATTAATATGATTCAATTATATGATCAGTTTGATATGATATGATTTGTTTATTTGGTTGCCCGAGCTAACTAGCCATAGAGGTACCATGGTCATGTCATTGATGCACCAATGGCATGACACTATCTGGGGCGGTGTGATTAGTCCCCGGCGTTCCCTTTTGATATGATTATGATATGTGTGCACTTGGCCATTATGAATACGTATGTACAGTCTCGTACTGGCATATGTATATTTGATTTGTTTTGCAGGGAGCTTATGGATGCATCCTAGGTACTCAGTTCAGTTTTGGTGATGTGGTGCGTGTGTGGAATACACCCCCTCACATTTGGGAGCTAGCTACTCCATTTGGTACTTGAGAGGTCTCCTCTCCTTGTGCACTTATGATTTGACGGATTTGATATGATTTGGCAGATACGGGTTATGATATGTGATTTGTTAGATTTGGCTATTGGAGTATCTCCTTTAGTATTAGGTGCTTGTGGCAACATTCTGATTTTGGTTATTATGTGACTATCTGATATTATGATTCGTTCGTTTACTATGCCTATTCAGTCATTCAGTTAACTACTTATTCACTCAGTGTTCTTATGTGATTCGTTTGACTATCGGACTCATGCTTCAATTCATTTGGTTATTATACTCAGTCTTCGATTCATTTGATTTACTATACTTTCACTCCATTTCGGTTGGTACGCCAAGCTTATACTTCAGACAATAACTTCATCCGTTTACCGAGCTATTATATGATTATTGGATTCATGTGTTGACTATGCTATTATATGATTATTTGATCCATCTGTTTACCATGCTGTTATATGATTACATGATTTCTCTGTCTACTATGTTAATATATGGTTACCTGATTCATCTGTTATCATGCTAATATATGATCATCCGCTTATCATGCTATTATGTGACTATTTGATTCGTCTGGTTACCATGCTAGTATGTAATCATTTGATTTATCCGTTTATCATGCTATACTCTTGTTCAGTTACTTCATTTAATTATGGTGTTCGTTTAGTATTTCTACCATATACATGTGACTAACATGGTTATACTTCAGTTGGTATTTCCGCTTGTTATGTAATTGTTGCTTATCTGACTTGTGTGATTGCCATGCTTACATTCTATTCAGTTGTTCCCATCTGCTTATAGGTTCAAGCTTAGCTTATGTATATCTGATTATCTGATTTGTTTGTCTTGCCATATTCATGTTTAGTTGATTCGCTGACTGATATGCCTTTACACTATTGGTTGCTTGATTTGATTTATGATATTGTTCATCAACTCCTATGTGATTATATTCCGATACTTGTATGTTTGGTTATTTACATGTGCTTATAGTTGTTCAATGATTCGCTGCTTTACTTGGCTTTAGTTTTCTTTGATTTCTGTTCCTTCTGGATATCTGTTAATATTGTGTTCTACAGGTTCCTCATTGACTCATTGTACTCATTTCGTTACGACTTTGCTATCAGTCTCCTTGATTGTTTTTTTTATCTATATTATGTTTGGCTTTCGTTTTGTTATATCTGTTCACTGGGCTTTTTAAGCTCAGCCGCATTTTCTTTTCCATGCGGCAGGTACCAAGTAGGATGCTGGGCTTTGATGGGCTGAGAGTAGGAGCATTTGAGTGAACCGACCCTAGTTTCCTTATTTGTTTTTGGATTCTTTTGGAAGAGCATTTGTGTTTATACTTCGTATCTTTTAAACATATTGGATTATGTATTTCCTTTGTAAGTCATTCATTTATATGACTTGGTATTTTATTCGATAAGACTTCCGCTTGCAATTTTTTTATTAGTATGTTCTGATATGACTCCATAATCTGACATTCGGACCCTTGTCGGGTTGGGGTGTTACATTAGAGCTCTAGATTTAGATTATAAGCATGTAGTGTTAGTATGGTAATGCTTTTCAGGACATGTAACATATGGCTGCTAGTGTGTTAACACAATGAATATCTCATCCTAAGTTGATTATGTAGATAGGTACTGTGTTTGTTTGCTTTGGTAAGACTATATCCGTAAATAGGGAAAGATTTGCCTTTAAAATCAGTGAAGTAAATTATGCTAAAAAAACTGAAATGAGGTTTTTGCCATGCTAACTCTGTGTACCTTTTCAGGTTCTTCGTTCTGAACTAAGTAGTCAGATGGGTAAAAGACCAGCAGATGAGAAACCACCGGCCAAAGAAAAGGGCCTAAAACGAGCTAAATCAGCCAGGTATGGCGATAAGGATAGGGGATGATTCCCCTGTGAATTGATCGGATTACCCACCCCCGGCGCTAGTAGGCATGTGTGGGATGATTCCGACAATGAATTGATCGGATTACCCACCCCTGGCGCTAGTAGGCATGTTTAGGATGATTCCGACAATCACTTGATCGGATTACCAACTATTGGCGCTAGTAGGCATGTTTGGGATGATTCCGACAATCACTTGATCGGATTACCTACTATTGGCGCTAGTAGGCATGTTTGGGATGATTCCGACAATCACTTGATCGGATTACCCACTATTGGCGCTAGTAGGCATGTTTGGGATGATTTCGACAATCACTTGATCGGATTGCCCACCCCTGGCGCTAGTAGGCATGTGTGGGATGATTCCGACAATGAATTGATCGGATTACCCACCCCTGGCGCTAGTTGGCATGTGTGGGATGATTCACCCCCTAGGAAATGAGATAAATCGATCGGATGTTCCGTTAATTATGGTGAACCAGGTACGAAATTTAGACTTCAATGGTTAACTTCCTCTCTTTTATATTTCTCTCATTAAAGCTATTATTGTAGTGTGTCTTGACCTCTAAGAAAACAATCAAGCTTTACTTGTTTGCTCTTAATTTTGACTACTTTACTGCCCTCCTTGCTTTAAGAGTTATAATTGACAAGTGTTTGTTTGGTTTGACAAGTTTACTAGATGGATGAAGGGTTAGTAGAATAGTGTACATGATAAATTGGAGAGACCATAGCCTTTTTTCATGATGAGATTGATAATAAAAAGATTTCACCTTTTTAAATGTTCCTTACCCTTATTTTTTGACCATTATGAAGGTTCATTCCTTTAAGTGGACACTTGCTTAATTTTGAGCAAGCCACAAGGACCATTCATTTAATTCACTCTAATAATATTTTTGTTTTTTTTTACCGCTAACCCATGAGGTCTTGAACAAAATTGTTTTTTTGTTTCAGAGAGATTGAGGACTAGCATGTTGCAAGTGGCCAAAGATAAGAAAGCGGATAGCTGAGGAAGCCCTGGGCCGAGTTGGTGTTCGTAATTTTAAATTCTTAGGCTGTTTGTTTAGTTGGGGTTAGTGTTCTGTGTAATGTAAATGCTGATAGTTATTTCATTAGCAGGCTTTGCTTTTGGGAAAGATTTTAAGTAGAAGTTAGTTTAGTTGTGGATGGTTGGTGCTTAATGTTTGTGACTGATGTTGGTCAGGTTTTTGTTTTAAACATTTCTACAGTCCTTTTATGCACAGATAGTTCGAGTTTCTTATTCGCTTTATCAATCGTCACTTTGCTTTGTAATTTCAGTATCTCTAGATAAGGCTCTCACCCGGCCTTATGAGTCTTAGTACTGTATTGTTTCACTGCATATTCTTAGATGCATGCTATTCTTTATGCTTTTGAAATGGTGTCCGATTCTGTCTTTCAAAACACCATTTTAATTCTAGCAGTAAAGAATTGGAAATGCCATGGGAGTTGAATCTTAGACTTGCTTTTTGTAGGGCATCACGTCTATGGTGAGTCTCCAATAAAGCGACTTCTTGAACTACATAAAAATTAAGGGTGGCAAATTTTACATGATTTATGTTTGTTTGATTATATATAAAACACTAATGTATTAGCAAATGCCCATTGTTTAGTGCGAGTAATCAACTCTAATTTGTTAAATTTTCATAATATATTTATGCTCATCTCACTCATATGCATGTTGTTCATTGCCACTTGCGCCAAGTCGCATAATGTTACCTTGCTTACACCTTATTACAGAACCTTTTCGTTATATCACGTTTCAGTATGCCAAAAATGAATTACAGATGTATATGCCAAGATTTTTAATATTTAAGGCGAAACTAATATTTCACATTCCATCGCTTTAAGAACATAGAACTATACGAATTTAACTTATCCAACGATTTATATCACAATTATCTACCAAGCAACATTTGCAACACATGTTCTTCCTAAGCCTCAGCATCCTTCTGAAGCTTCTTGTAAACAAACTCTTTCGCCAAAACCACATACATAACTAAACCAAAGCCACTCAAACATGCCAAAATCCAATAAAAATCATCTAGGTGCATCTTGTTCAAAAGTTTCCCCTTCAACCACTCATCGCCAAGATGTGCGGTAACCATTTGTACAACTGATATCAATGCACTGCTCATGAAGCTCCCCACACCCAAAATACTCAAATAAGCCGCAGCCCCCAAACTCCTCATTTCACCCGGGACCTGGTCATAAAACAACTCCTGCAGACCAACGATCAATAACATTTCCGCCACACCCATCAGGACAAAGTGTGGTACTAACCACCAGGTGCTCATTGGAACAAATGAATCTTGATCATCCAATAGTCCTTGGTGTTTTGCAACACTGATCCTTTTGGATTCAACTAGAGTTGCTACAATCATTGCTAAGATTGAGACGCTCATTGGAACAAATGAGTCTAGATCATCTAATAGTCCTTGGTGTTTTGCAACATTGATCCTTTTGGATTCAACTAGAGCTGCTACAATGACACATGTAGTTTTTGTATTATTAAACTTCTTGCAGTAAATCCCTTAGGGAAGTTCTTATTTTAACATTAGATTTGAATTCCACCTGTTGCTAATAAATCTACACATTGGTATATTTTAGTTGCTAATTGTAATATGAAAAGTAGTTGCGTTTTCAAAATAAGTTTTTGGTTCATGCAGAACTTTCTCCGGATTTCAAAACGCTAATCCTCCAGATTTTGAGATTAAAAAGATCCTCCGGATTTTCAGACAAAAAAATCCTCCAGATTTTGAGATTAAAAAGATCCTCCGGATTTTCAGACAAAAAAATCCTTCAAATTTTGAGATAAAAAATCCTCCGGATTTTGAGATAAAAAAATCCTCCGGATTTTGAGATAAAAAAATCCTCCGGATTTTGAGTTAAGAAATCCTCCGGATTTTGCAATAAATATTTCTTCGGATTTTAAAAAAAATTCTCCGGACTTTAACAAAATCCTCCGGACTTTGAAATATTTCTCTGTATTTTGAACAATTTCTCCGAACTTTGAAGATTCTCCGGATTTTGACTAATTTCTCCGGACTTTAACAAAATCCTCCGAACTTAAAATAATTTCTCTGGATTTTTCAAAGCGTCCGGACTTTGAAATATTTCTCCGGATTTTGAACAATTTATCTGAACTTTGAAGATTCTCCGGATTTTGACAAATTTCTCGGGACTTTAACAAAATCCTCCGGACTTTGAAAAATTTCTACGAATTTTGAAAATCCTCCGGAATTTGAAATATTTCTCCGGATTTTGACTTTGGTGCTCCGAATTTTAGTTCCATTTCTCAAATCAGGAAGTATATTCCCGAGATTGGAACACCTCTCCGGATTTCAGGTTAGAACTGATTTCTCCGGATTAGTTGCTTTTCGCCAAACAACAACTTACCTTAACCTACAACAAACACAACTCCTTTATCGTTGAACCGATCCAGATCAACTTCTACTAAATGGCTACTCAGCAAGACATCCGTGCAGCTGGTGCTGAAAATCGTCCTCCTATGCTTGAAAAGGGCGAGTATCTTCAATGGACAAGTCGTATGTTACGTTACATCAAGACCAAACCTAATGGAAAGCTCATGATCCAATCCATATAGGACAGACCCTTCAAACCACGACAAATCCAAGAACCTGGAGATCCTGATGCAACACCTCCAGTTCTACTACACTTTCATGATCAATATGAATCGGAATACAATGAAGATGACAAGAAGTAGATC
Organism: Chrysanthemum makinoi; assembly: GCA_910596185.1. Taxonomy (NCBI): domain Eukaryota; kingdom Viridiplantae; phylum Streptophyta; class Magnoliopsida; order Asterales; family Asteraceae; genus Chrysanthemum; species Chrysanthemum makinoi. Next base: position 3,288,082 of record OU343219.1, read on the forward strand.
GAAGCAGATGACATGGCAATTCACATCATGCAACTGGGATTACCTCGAGAAATTTTTGCTGCAGTCGACAACTATGAAACTGCTTATGAAATATGGGAACGTGTTAGACGGCTATGTCATGGAACTGAAATTGGACAACAAGACATGGAAAACAAGCTGCTAACTGAGTGGGAAAAGTTTACATCAACTCCAGGAGAATCCATTGAATCGTACTATTCAAGGTTCATGACACTGATGAATGAGTTGATTAGAAACAAGCTTACACCCAAAACCATCAAAAGTAACATCAAATTCCTTAACAACCTTCAAGAAGAATGGGGACGATATGTAACAATTGTCAATGAAACAAAGGATTTTCATAAGGTTAACTTTGATCAGCTCTACGATTTTCTTAAGTAAAATTAAGCTGAAGTTAATGAAGTAAGGAAGGAACGATTAGCAAAGAATCATGATCCTCTAGCATTATATGCTCAAACAACAACTCCATAATCAGTGAACTCACCTTTATCCTCTTCCACTAACAACAACATGCAACAATACATTCCACAACCACAAAATGTTAACAACCCTCAACAACAATTCTATCCACCACAACAACAAGTCATTCAACAACAACAATATCCACAATACCAGGAACCAGGGATCACTGACACTGTAGATGAACAAAAAGAGGCTTTGACTCAAGAATTTTTTTATTTGACTAAGGCATCCTTAGGACGCTATTCCAGACCAACTAACAACAACCAAAGGATCTCATCAAACACCCGCAACACGAAAATTGCACAACCGGGTTTGAATATGGGTTACACAGGACAAATGGTTGCAGTTGCTGGGAATCAGCAAGGATATGTGTTAGGACCGAAAAACATATGATTTATGTGGTTTTGGGAGGTCTTGGTTGGTGGAAGAAGATGAAGATCTTCATCCGTTTAGTGAGAGAAAGTAGAGAGAGGGAGGAGAAACAAAGGATACTTTTTATTGATGAAACAAACACTACACTAACCAAATGTTTAACCTCACCCCTCATGGAGAGTCATGAGGGGTATTTATAGGCTCATCCAACTATTACTTTGCCACTTAAACAATACTAGTCCCTATGGGCAAAGTATACTACGCATCTAGTCCAATTCACGTAAGTGGCGTTATCTTTATAAAATAGCGAGGCTAACAATCTCCCTCCAAGATATCGTCACACGTGAATGGTTACAATGAGACCTATAAATACAAAACAATGTAAATTATAATAATAATAAACAATGTTGACTTTGTTGAAGCGCAGAGTCTCTGTAGTCTAGATACTGAGGCAAACTTGAAGTTCTCTCTTCTGACGATCTCGGCATTTGATCTTTGGCGCTGACGGCACAAATCCTTGTAGCTCTGAACTTTAACTGTAACGGTCTAGTTAGGTTATTACTCCCTCCTAACTAGTGAGCCTTTTTCTTTCTTTTGCTCCCTCCTGAATCGACAACTCTCTTCCAACACGCATCGGAGAAAGTAAACTCTTGATTGTAGCATAATGGTTGTCGTTCTGGGAACATCATAACAACATAACTCACTTAGTATTGCATCCAAGTTGGTAAAAGGCCCCGATGTACACACACTACTTCTCCTTCTTCAGTCTTAAGCACAATTCCCTTCGTAATCCAATTACAGAAGATGAAATACCAATTTCTCCCTCCTGATGGTTGCGAGCTATCGGAATCATCATAATGTTGTGTACATGCCGTATTACCTTTTTCTTGATGCAATATTAACATCATAGCTTGATCAAAATTCTGTGAGAATATGTCGCAAAAATACTCTCAATAATTCTCTTAAACCAACCTTAAAACGAACCTCCTTTGAATTCACCGGCTAATAGTAATGACCACATATTGAGATAACCCGATACGACTAACTTGAAAAGGAAGTAAACATCCCAAATTTGTGACTTACTGCTTGTTCTAAATTTTTGAACAATTCACAACGCCGTGTAACACTGAGCACTACAATGTAACTCCTTAAAGTGATAGTTATACACTGTGAGCACTACAACGTAACTCCTTACATCAGTTATAACCAGATTGTCAAGTTCATAATGTGCCCCAACAAGTTATCTTGAGACATGCAACCAACCAACCAACCAACGTCTCAACGATAAGAAGTTCACCCATGAAACGTTACTTCAATTCCTCGAAAGTAATACCGTACAAAAACCCCGTCGTCATTTTTTCAAATTAACGCGCAAGCCGTGAATTTGTATCCCTCCGTGAACATTTGCAATACCAAAATACCACACTTTTTATGAAATGTCATCCAAATTTTTGTGAAAATAAAATTCGAATAACATAATTAACCGTTTAGTCCATGTAATCTTAACCACCATTAGCCCAAATCCTATAAAGCCCAAAGCCAACATAACAGTCGTACTGTTTATATTAAAGAAGCCCAAAATCGAATTGTGAAGCCACAGCCCATTAGCAAATGATACTCGATCCAAATCCAGATTCATGTTCGGTATAAGTAAAGTTCTCACAAACCTAAGCACCACTTAGACCTAAACCTAAAATCATATGCTGAATATTACGCCTACCACACTTTTCATTTCACCCAATTAGTCTCTCAACACAGATTCATAAAAAATCAGTCAATCCTTCATCTCATCACAAGAGTCAAACGAATATCATACTTCTCTCAATCTCAGTTAACCATCATCCCCATACAATGCACGAACAAACACACATAAACACGCCCTTCCTTCTATTTGTATTGCACGGAAGAAAAACAACAACTTGTCTCTTCAAGATCTTTAAGTAAAGGTCTCGGGTAGGTATGTTTTGATTTGGTCTTTTAACGATTTAAAGAAACGAGTTTAACAATATTGTTATACCTTGTTCTTTGTACTTGGATATTAAAGAGTTTGTTATCACCACATGGATCGATGATGATTATGGGTCAATTAAAGCAATCTAGAAAAGATTGCAAAAAATATTGACTCTAAACTGAGATCAATTAATTTTCTGTATTCAATTTGAGTGAAGTTTGTAGATGAGATGTTCAAATTGAATGGTTGAGTTAGGATAGATTTTGGATTTGTTGATGGTGTTGGATTGATATGTCGTATCTGATGATACTGCTTCTATTCTTCTCGTTTCTTTACTTTATAAAGCTTGGACTGATGATGTTTCATATTGAAACTGAGGTCTTGATGTATGGTAATTGATATGTTGTGGTCGTGGTCAGTTTTGTTATAGTTTACGCGTAGATTTTTTCATTTTCCTTTAAGATCTTAAGCGTAGAAAAATCATACGCGTAACTTTTTAGCAACCTTAAGCGTAAACTGGTCTTTTAGCTTATGCGTAAACTGGTCTTTTAGCTTAAGCATAAATTTCTTATGCGTAAACCAGTTATGCGTAGCATCTTACGCGTAAAATTTCTTACTCGTAAGCTCTTACGCGTATTCCATATGCGTAAGATTATCCATAGGTGTAGAAAACTAGGGTTTTGACCCAGTTGACTTTTTTCCGGCGAGATTCCGACCATATTTTCTGTTCAGATCCATTGAAACCCAGAAAGATGCATACGAATATACCTTGTTTGCCTATTTGACCAATGTTTGACCACAAAAGTTTCACGGTTTGGACAAAAAACGTCATATAAGATGAATAAAGGAACCGACTTGGACAAAATTTGACACAAGACAAATATCTTCACAATAATAGACCACATGACTATTTTTTGACCAATAAAGAGGATACAAAAACATGTAAAAAACTGTTATCATGAGAAAGTAGGAAAAAAAATTTCGACTAACAAAAAGTACGAAAAACAGTTTAAACATGTATCAATACCACCATAAATCGATAAAAGTAACAACCTAGCTCCGATGCCAATTGTAGGACCGTAATAACATAAGATTTATGTGGTTTTGGAGGTCTTGGTTGGTGGAAGAAGATGAATATCTTCATCCTCTTAGAGAGAGAAAGTAGAGAGAGGGAGGAGAAACAAAGGATAACTTTATTAGATGAAACAAACACTACACTAACCAAATGCTTAACCTCACCCCTCATGGAGAGTCATGAGGGGTATTTATAGGCTCTACATTCTATTACTTTTCCACTTAAATGATACTAGTCCCTGCGGGCAAAGTATACTACATATCTAGTCCATTTCACTTAAGTGACATTATCTTTATAAAAGATTGAGGCTAACAATCTCCCTCCAAGATATCGTCACAAGTGAATGGTTACAGTGAGACCTATAAATACATAAAAAAAAGTAAATTACATTAATAATAAACAATGTTGACTTTGTTGAAGCGCAGAGTCTCTGTAGTCTAGATACTGAGGCAAACTTGAAGTTCTCTCTTCCGACGATCTCGACATTTGATCTTTGGCGCTGACGGCACAAATCCTTGTAGCTCTGAACTTCAACTGTAACGGTCTAGTTAGGTTATTACTCCCTCCTAACTAGTGAGCCTTTTTTCTTTTTCTGCTCCCTCCTGAACCGACAACACTCTTCCAACACGCAGCGGAGAAGATAAACTCTTGATTCTAGCACAATGGTTATCGTTTTGGGGACATCGTAACAACATATCTCACTTAGTATTGCATCCAAGTTGGTAAAAAGCCCCGATGTACACACACTACTTCTCCTTCTTCGGTCTTAAGCACAACTCCCTTCGTCAATCCAATCACGAAAGATGAAATACCAACTTCTCCCTCCTGATGGTTGTGAGCTATCGGAATCATCATAATGTTGCGTACATGCCGTATTACCTTTTTCTTGATGCAATGTTAAACCTTAGTTTGATAAAAATTTTGTGAGAATATGTCGTAAAAATACTCTCAATAATTCTCTTAGACCAACCTGTAAACGAACCTCCTTTGAATTCACCTGCTAATAGTAATGAAACACACCATACACTAACCACTTGTTAGGACCGAAAAACATATGATTTATGTGATTTTCGGAGGTCTTGGTTGGTGGAAGAAGATGAAGATCTTCATCCTTTTAGTGAGAGAAAGTAGAGAGAGGGAGGAGAAACAAAGGATACTTTTTATTGATGAAACAAACACTACACTAACCAAATGCTTAACCTCACCCCTCATGGAGAGTCATGAGGGGTATTTATAGGCTCATCTAACTATTACTTAGCCACTTAAACAATACTAGTCCTTATGGGCAAAGTATACTACACATCTAGTCTAATTCACGTAAGTGACGTTATCTTTATAAAAGAGTGAGGCTAACAATATGTTACTCAGAATATGCAAAATGCAGGTCAAGTTGATGGCAATCAGATGGTCTCGTATAATGGTAATTAGATGGGTCAGAATGTTGGTAATTAGTTAGGTCAGAATGTTGAGAACAGAATTGTGGGCAATCCTAATGGGAATGTTGTTGCACCAGTTGTTGGGAATTATGGAAATGTGAATCAGGGAAATAGGTTACGTGTTTCAACTATCATGGAGTGAGTCGTATTGCAAGGAATTGCCCTACTAAGCCAAGCAAAAGGAATGCAACATATCTTCAAAAAGCGTTGTTGTTAGCACAAAAGAAAGAAGCAGGGATTGAGTTGAATGCTGAGGAGAATGACTTTATGGCTCTTATGAATGACATGGAAGAACACGAGGAAATTAATGCGAACTGCATCTTCATGGCGAATCTTCAGGAGGCTAAGTACGACACTGATTCTGACACAGCTCCTGTTTATGACACCAATGCAGTCTCCGAGGTACCTTCTCAATGCATGCTACGATAATGTGATATATGATATGTCACCTCAATCTAAAAACATTCTGAGACTCCAACACCTACTTATGATACATGCCTGGACGAGCCGAGTAGTTGCAATATTAACTCAGAAACTCCAGATGTGGATCCTATGGGAGGCTCAGTTACTCAGAATACTGAAACTGATGAGGAAACACATGCTTTCTTTGAAACATTAATTAATAATTGTGGTATTGAGATTGAGAAAGTTAAATCGGTCAATCGCGAAGTTAAGGCCGCGAATGAGAAATTGACCGCTGAGCTTGCGAGGTACATGGAGAATGAAAAAGATTTTGAATATAACAAACAAAAAGAGTCAGAATTATAATCTCGTTATCGAAATTCCGTTTCAAGAGAAAAATAATTGCAAATCAAGTATGACACACTTGATGTTAATTTAAGTATGAAAATAAAATCTTTGAACAAAGAAAATTCTGATCTTCAAAACCAACTTTATAAAATCAACTTGTTCTGATCTTGAAAAAGAGAATAAAAAGTTGAAAGCTGAATTTTCAAAACGAGAAGATGAACTTCTTGATGAAATTCTCTAGAAAAATGATAAAATAAACAAATTAGAAGATCTACTAGTGAGAATGGGTCATTCAAGTCAAACAATAAAAATGTTATCTGCTAATCCCTCATACAACACAAAAATGGCTCTTGGTAACAAAATTCCTTGTTTTCTCAAGAAAGCTCAAAAAGCTCATAATGTTTTGTATAATGGAAATATCTTGTTAGAAAAACATGCCCCTGCAATTGTTCATGATTCTGACGAAATGATAGAAATTATTGAAGAGAGTAGAACAAAAAATGATACAAAATAACCCAGAATTAAATCCTATAGATTACAAAAATAACTCAACAAAATATCTGGAATCACTTCTGTACCACAAAAAGATAAATCAAGTTTTTCCATACCTTCCAGTGTTTCTAACAAAGTTTCAAAACCAGTAGTTGTCTCAAAATCTTTTTCAAACATGGAACAAATGTCATCAAACAATCCCTTTAACACAAGTGCTGCAAGAGGATTTTTAGATGATGTTAAAATCAGAATTCAACAACTTCAAAAGACTGTTGAAACTAAAAACTCTCAGTATAAACAACTGGAATTCAAGCTTTCATATACAAATGAAAAAGCTGTTTGAAACTAAAATTTCCACTCCACTAAACAACATCCATGTGAGGGTAATTCATTTTGAACAAGCGTTTTTGAAAGAAACAGCTGACTTTTTCAAAGACCATAAATCCCTGTTAAAAAAAGCTAATGAATGTCTTGAAAACATCAAAGTTTTGGAAAACCTTAATGACTCTCTCTTCAAAGCAGTTCTGTCTACCGATATTATGTCCATTATTCTACAAACATATTCCATTGAAGATCATGAAAGACTCCAGTCTGAGACCTCTGCAATTGTTTCAAAATATGAAAATGCTTTTATAAAACTTGAGAACGAAAACGTGTCATATTTTAAACAACTTGATTGAAAAACTGAGGAATGCAAGTATGACACACTATCATATAAGCGTGCCTTCAAGAACATGAAAAATCAAAATTTTGAGGGCTTAGCTGGAAAGTCAAAAAAGAAAGGTTGTGGATACTAAGTTTGCAAAACCATTGACTGAGGAGAAAATGAATGTTACCAAACCGGTTTCCAAAGCAGAAATGTATATTTCTCAATCTCCTCCAAAAGTCAATGAGAAAAATGATTTGTCAAAACCAGTCACTCCACAATCTTTGCCTATAAAAAAGAGTGTTGAAAAGAAGATTGAAAAAGCGTTTGTCGAGAAAACAAAAGTGTTAGCACCTGGCCTTTATAGGATTAGTACCAATACTACGTCTGCCTCCACATCTAAACCATATGGGACAAATGAAAAGAGCATAAACCAGAATCCTAAAGAGTCTAGGAAAGCTGAAACCACTTCTCATGATAAAAATGTGAGTCCTAATTTGGGTACCTTACTTTCTACAAGACTAGAAAGCACCTCTAGGAGCAGCAGACTACAGCCTAGGAGCAATACAAAGAACAATAGAGTCTCGCTTGTCTCTGAGAGTAGATGCCTGAATAAAGAGAAGAAAGTAGAACACCCTAGGACTTTACCGCTTTGTAATAAGAAAGACATTTCATATGAATGTAATAAATCTATCAAACATGTTAAGCTTAATGAATGTGTTGAATCTGTTTGTTTTAAATGCAAGAAATGTTTAATTAATTATGTTCATGATGATTGTGTTTCTAAAAATGTGAATGATATGCCTGAACAGAAGACTGTTTCACAAGGAACTATTGCAAAACAAATAGGAAGGCTAGTTGCACGATCTAGGTCATCCACTATTGATAAAAAGCTAGTAGGCATGTGTGGGATGATTCCGACAATGAATTTATCGGATTACCCACCCCTGGTGCTAGTAGGCATGTGTGGGATAATTCCTACAATGAATTGATCGGATTACCCACCCCTGGCGCTAGTAGGCATGTGTGGGATGATTCCGACAATGAATTGATCGGATTACCCACCCCTGTTGCTAATAGGCATGTGTGGGATGATTCCCGACAATGAATTGATCGGATTACCCACCCCTGGCGCTAGGCATGTTTAGGATGATTCACCCCCTAGGAAATGAGATAAATCGATCAGATGTTCCGTTAATGATGGTGAACCAGGTACGAAATTTAGACTTCAATGGTTAACTTCCTCTCTTTTATATTTCTCTCATTAAAGCTATTATTGTAGTGTGTTTTGACCTCTAAGAAAACAATCAAGCTTTAGTTTGCTCTTAATTTTGACTACTTTACTTCCCTCATTGCTTTACGAGTTTTAATTGACAAGTGTTTGTTTGGTTTGACAAGTGTACTAGATGGAGGAAGGGTTAGTAGAATAGTGTACGCGAGAGACCATGGCCGTTTTCAGGATGAGATCGATAATAAAAAAGACTTCACCTTTTTAAATGTTCCTTACCCTTATTTTTTGACCATTATGAAGGTTCATTCCTTTAAGTGAACACTTGCTTAATTTTGAGCAAGTGACAAGGACCATTCAATTAATTCACTCTAATAATATTTTTGTTTTTTTGACCGCTAACCCATGAGGTCTTGAACAAAATTGTTTTTTTTTGTTTCAGAGAGATTGAGGACTAGCATGTTGCAATTGGCCAAAGATAATAAATCGGACAACTGAGGAAGCCCTGGGCCGAGTTGGTGTTCACAATTTTAATTTCTTAGGCTGTTTGTTTAGTTGGGGTTAGTGTTCTGTGTAATGTAAATGCTGATAGTTATTTCATTAGTAGGCTTTGCTTTTGGGAAAGATTTTAAGTAGAAGTTAGTTTAGTTGTGGATGGTTGGTGCTTAATGTTTGTGACTGATGTTGGTCAGGTTTTTGTTTTAAACATTTTTACAGTCCTTTTATGCACAGATAGTTCGAGTTTCTTATTCTCTTTATCAATCGTCACTTTGCTTTGTAATTTCAGTACCTCTAGATAAGGCTCTCACCCGGCCTTATGAGTCTTAAGACTGTATTGTTTCACTGCATATTCTTAGACGCATGCCATTCTTTATGCTTTTGAAATGGTGCCTGATTCTGTCTTTCAAAACACCCTTTTAATTCTAGCAGCAAAGAATTGGAAATGCCATGGGAGTTGAATCTTAGACTTGCTTTTTGTAGGGCATCACGTCTATGGTGAGTCTACAACAAAGCGACTTCTTGAACTACATAAAAATTAAGGGTGGAAAATTTTACATGATTTATGTTTGTTTGATTATATATAAAACACTAATGTATTAGAAAATGCCCTTTGTTTAGTGCGAGTAATCAACTCTAATTTGTTAATTTTCATAATAGATTTATGTTCATCTCACTCATCTGCATGTTGTTCATTGCCACTTGCGCCAAGTCGCATAATGTTACCTTGCTTACACCTTATTACAGAACATTTTCGTTATATCACGTTTCAGTATGCCAAAAATGAATTACTGATGTATATGCCAAGATTTAATATTTAAGGCAGAACTAATATTTCACATTCCATCCCTTTAAGAACGTAGAACATACGAACTTAACTTATCCAACGATTTATATCACAATTTTCTACCAAACAACATTTGCAACACATGTTCTTCCTAAGCCTCAGCATCCCTCTGAAGCTTCTTGTAAACAAACCCTTTCGCCAAAACCACATACATAACTAAACCAAAGCCACTCAAACATGCCAAAAGCCAATAAAAATCATATAGGTGCATCTTGTTCAAAATTTTCCCCTTCAACCACTCATCGCCACGATGTGCGGTAACCATTTGTACAACTGATATCAATGCACTGCTCATGAAGCTCCCCACACCCAAAATACTCAAATAAGCTGCAGCCCCCAAACTCCTCATTTCACCCGGGACCTGGTCATAAAACAACTCCTGCAGACCAACGATCGTTAACATTTCCTCCACACCCATCAGGATAAACTGTGGTACTAACCACCAGGCGCTCATTGGAACAAATAAATCTTGATCATCCAATAGTCCTTGGTTTTTTCCAACACTGATCCTTTTGGATTCAACTAGAGCTGCTACAATCATTGCTAAGATTGAGGCGCTCATTGGAACAAATGAGTCTTGATCATCCAATAGTCCTTGGTATTTTGCAACATTAATCCTTTTAGATTCAACTAGAGCTGCTACAATCTTTGCTAACATTAATCCCTTTGGGAAGTTCTTATTTTTACATTAGATTTGAATTCCACCTGTTGCTAATAAATCTACATATTGGTATATTTTAGTTGCTAATTGTAATATGAAAAGTAGTTTTGTTTTCAAAATAAGTTTTTGGTTCATGCAGAACTTTCTCCGGATTTCAAAACCCTAATCCTCCAAATTTTGAGATTAAAAAAATCCTCCGGATTTTCAGACAAAAAAATCCTTCGAATTTTGAGATAAAAAATCCTCCGGATTTTGAGATAAACAAATCCTCCGGATTTTGAGTTAAGAAATCCTCCGGATTTTGCAATAAATATTTCTCCGGATTTTAAAAAAATTTCTCCGGCCTTTGAAATATTTCTCTGGATTTAGAACAATTTCTCCGGACTTTGAAGATTCTTCAGATTTTGACTAATTTCTCCGGACTTTAAATAATTTCTCCGGATTTTTCAAATCGTCCGGACTTTGAAATATTTCTCTGGATTTTGAACAATTTATCTGAACTTTGAAGATTCTCCGGATTTTGACAAATTTCTCCGGACTTTAACAAAATCCTCCGGACTTTGAAAAATTTCTCCGGATTTTAAAAATCCTCCAGAATTTGAAATATTTCTCCGGATTTTGAAGATTCTCCGGATTTTGACTTTGGTGCTCCGAATTTTAGTTCCATTTCTCAAATTAGGAAGTATATTCCCGAGATTGGAAAACCTCTCCGGATTTCAGGTTAGAACTGATTTCTCCGGATTTGTTGCTTTTCGCCAAAACAACAACTTACCTTAACCTACAACAAACACAACTCCATTATCGTTGAACCGATCCAGATAAACTTCTACTAAATGGCTACTCAGCAAGACATCCGTGCAGCTGGTGCTGAAAATCGTCCTCCTGTGCTTGAAAATGGTGGGTATCTTCAATGGACAAGTCGTATGTTACGTTACATCAAGACCGAACCTAACGGAAAGCTCATGATCCAATCCATTAAGGACAGACCCTTCAAACCACAACAAATCCAAGAACCTGGAGATCCTGATGCAACACCTCCAGTTCTACTACACTTTGATGATCAATATGAATCAGAATACAATGAAGATGACAAGAAGTAGATCGAAGCAAATGACATGGCAATTAACATCATGCAACTGGGATTACCTCAAGAAAATTTTGATGCAGTTGACAACTATGAAACTGCTTATGAAATATGGGAACGTGTTAGACGGCTATGTCATGGAACTGAAATTGGACAACAAGACATGGAAAAAAAGCTGCTAACTGAGTGGGAAAAGTTTACATCAACTCCAGGAGAATTTGTTGAATCGTACTATTCAAGGTTCATGACACTGATGAATTAGTTGATTAGAAACAAGCTTACACCCAAAACCATCAAGAGTAACATCAAATTCCTTAACAACCTTCAAGAAGAATGGGGACGATACGTAAAAATTGTCAATGAAACAAAAGGATTTGCATAAGGTTAACTTTGATCAGCTCTACGATTTTCTCAAGTAAAATCAAGCGGAAGTTAATAAAGTAAGGAAGGAACGGTTAGCAAAGAATCATGATCCTCTAGCATTATATGCTCAAACAACAACTCCATAATCAGTGAGCACACCTTCATCCTCTTCCACTAACAACAACATGAAACAATACATTCCACAACCACAAAATGTAAACATCCCTCAACAACAATTCTATCCACCACAACAACAAGTCATTCAACAACAACAATATCCACAATACCAGGAACCAGGGATCACTGACACTGTAGATGAACAAACAGAGGCTTTGACTCAAGAATTTTATTATTTGACTAAGGCATCCTTAGGACGCTATTCCACACCAACTAACAACAACCAAAGAATCTCATCAAACACCCGCAACAGGAAAATTGCACAACCGGGTTTGAATATGGGTTACACTGGACAAATGGTTGCAGTTGCTGGGAATTAGCAAGGATATGTTACTCAGAATATGCAAAATGCAGGTCAAGTTGTTGGTAATTAGATGGTTCCGTATAATGGTAATCAGATGGGTCAGAATGTTGGTAATTAGTTGGGTCAGAATGTTGGGAACAGAACTATGGGCAATCCGAATTGGAATGTTGTTGCACCAGTTGTTGGGAATTATGGAAATGTGAATCAGGGAAATAGGTTACGTGTTTCAACTATCATGGAATGAGTCGTATTGCAAGGAATTGCCCTACTAAGCCAAGCAAGAGGAATGCAACATATCTTCAAAAAGCGTTGTTGTTAGCACAAAAGAAAGAAGCAGGGATTCAGTTGAATGCTGAGGAGAATGACTTCATGGCTATTATGAATGACATGAAAGAACACGAGGAAATTAATGCGAACTGCATCTTCATGGCGAATCTTCAGGAGGCTAAGTACGACACTGATTCTGACACACCTCTTGTTTATGACACCAATGCAGTCTCCGAGGTACCAATTCTCAATGCATGCTACGATAATGTGATATATGATATGTCACCTCATGAGGAACAACATTTTGAGACTCCAACACCTACTTATGATACATACCTGGACGAGCCGAGTAGTAGCAACATTAACTCTGTAACTCCAGATGTGGATCCTATTGGAGGCTCAGTGACTCAGAATACTGAAACTGATGAGGAAACACATGCTTTCTTTGAAACATTAATTAATAATTGTGGTATTGAGATTGAGAAAGTTAAATCGGTCAATCACGAAGTTAAGGCCGCGAATTAGAAATTGACCGCTGAGCTTGCGAGGTACATGGAGAATGAAAAAGATTTTGAATATAACAAACAAAAAGAGTCAGAATTATAATCTCGTTGTCAAAATTCCGTTTCAAGAGAAAAATAATTGCAAATCAAGTATGACACACTTGATGTTAATTTAAGTATGAAAATAAAGTATTTGAACAAAGAAAATTATGATCTTCAAAACTAACTTTCAAAACAAAAATCAACTTGTTCTGATCTTGAAAAAGAGAATAAAAAGTTGAAAGCTGATTTTTCAAAACGAGAAGATGAAATTCTTGATGAAATTCTCTAGAAAAATGATAAAATCAACAAATTGGAAGATCTACTTGTTAGAACGGGTCATTCAAGTCAAACAATAAAAATGTTATCTGCTAATCCAGATCTGCTTTATCATACAACACAAAAATGGCTCTTGGTAACAAAATTCCTTGTTTTCTCAAGAAAGCTTAGAAAGCGCATAATGTTTTGTATAATGGAAATATCTTGTTAGAAAAACATTCCCCTGTAATTGTTCATGATTCTGACGAAACGATAGAAATTATTGAAGAGAGTAGAACAAAAAATGATACAAAAGAACCCAGAATTAAATCCTATAGATTACCAAAAAAAACTCAACAAAATTTCTGGAATCACATTTGTACCACAAAAATATAAATCAAGTTTTTTCATACCTTCCAGTGTTTCTAACAAAGTGTCAAAACCAGTAGTTGTCTCAAAATCTTTTCAAACATGGAACAAATGTCATCAAACAATCCCTTTAACACAAGTGCTGCAAGAGGATTTTTAGATGATGTTAAAATTAGAATTCAACAACTTCAAAAGACTGTTGAAACTAAAACAACTCTCAGTATAAACAAATAGAATTCAAGCTTTCATATACAAATGAAAAAGGTGTTTGAAACTGAAATTGCCACTCCATTAAACAACATCCATGCGAGGGTAATTCATTTTGAACAAGCGTTTTTGAAAGAAACAACTGACTTTTTCAAGGACCATAAATCCCTGGTAAAAAAAGCTAATGAATGTCTTGAAAACATCAAAGTTTTGGAAAACCTTAATGACTCTCTTTTCGAAGCAGTTCTGTCTACTGATATTATGTCCATTATTCTACAAACATATTCCATTGAAGATCATGAAAGACTCCAGTCTGAGACCTCTGCAATTGTTTCAAATATGAAAATGCTTTTATAAAACTTGAGAACGAAAACGTGTCATATTTTAAACAACTTGATTGAAAAACCGAGGAATGCAAGTATGACACACTATCATATAAGCGTGCCTTCAAGAACATGAAAAATCAAAATTTTGAGGGCTCAGCTGGAAAGTCAAAAAGGAAAGGTTTTGGATACTAAGTTTGCAAAACCAATAACTGAGGAGAAAATGAATGTTACCAGACCGGTTTCCAAAGCAGAAGTGTCTATTTCTCAATCTCCTCTAAAAGTCAATGAGAAAAATGATTTGTCAAAACCAGTCACTCTACAATCTTTGCCTATAAAAAAAGAGTGTTGAAAAGAAGATTGAAAAAGCGATTGTCGAGAAAACAAAAGTGTTAGCACCTGGCCTTTATAGGATTAGTACCAATACTGCGTCTGCCTCCACATCTAAACCATATGGGACAAACGAAAAGAGCATAAACCAGAATCCTAAAGAGTCTAGGAAAGCTGAAACCACTTCTCATGATAAAAATGTGAGTCCTAATGTGGGTACCTTACTTTCTGCAAGACTAGAAAGCACCTCTAGGAGCAGCAGACTACAATCTAGGAGCAATACACAGAACAATAGAGTCTCGCCTGTCTTTGAGAGTAGATGCCTGAATAAAGAGAAAAAAGTAGAGGAACACCCTAGGACTTTCCGCTTTGTAATAAGAAAGACATTTCATATGAATGTAATAAATCTATCAAACCCGTTAAGCTTAATGAATGTGTTGAATCTGTTTGTTTTAAATGCAACAAATGTTTAATTAATTATGTTCATGGTGATTGTGTTTCTAAAAATGTGAATGATATGCCTGAACAGAAGACTGTTTCACAAGGAACTGTTGCTAAATGAATAGGAAAGCTAGTTGCACGATCTAGGTCATCCACTATTGATAAAAAGCTAGTAGGCATGTGTGGGATGATTCCGACAATGAATTGATCTGATTACCCACCCCTGGTGCTAGTAGGCATGTGTGGGATGATTCTGACAATGAATTTATCGGATTACCCACCCCTGGCGCTAGTAGGCATGTGTGGGATGATTCCGACAATGAATTGATCGGATTACCCACCCCTGTTGCTAGTAGGAATGTGTGGGATGATTCCCGGCAATGAATTAATCGGATTACCCACCCCTGGTGCTAGTAGGCATGTGTAGGATGATTCCGACAATGAATTGATCGGATTACCCACCCTTGGCGCTAGTCGGCATATGTGGGATGATTTCGACCGTGAATTGATTGGATTACCCACCCCTGGCGCTAGGCATGTTTGGGATGATTCACCCCCTAGGAAACGAGATAAATCGATTGGATGTTCCGTTAATGATGGTGAACCAGGTACAAAATTTAGACTTCAATTGTTAACTTCCTCTCTTTTATATTTCTTTCATTAAAGCTATTATTGTAGTGTGTCTTGACCTCTAAGAAAACAATCAAGCTTTACTTGATTGCTCTTAATTTTGACTACTTTACTGCCCTCCTTGCTTTACGAGTTTTAATTGACAAGTGCTTGTTTGGTTTGACAATTATACTAGATGGGGGAAGGGTTAGTAGAATAGTGTACGCGAGAGACCATGGCCTTTTTCAGGATGAGATCGATAATAAAAAGATTTCATATTTTTAAATGTTCCTTACCCTTATTTTTTGACCATTATGAAGGTTCATTCCTTTAAGTGAACACTTGCTTAATTTTGAGCAAGCCACAAGGACCATTCATTTAATTCACTCTAATAATATGTTTGTTTTTTTTTTAACTGCTAACCCATGAGGTCTTGAACAATTTTTTTTTCCAGAGAGATTGAGGACTAGCATGTTGCAAGTGGCCAAAGATAATAAAGCGGACAGCTGAGGATGCCCTCGGCCGAGTTGGTGTTCGTTATTTTAATTTCTTATGATGTTTTTTTAGTTGGGGTTAGTGTTCTGTGTAATGTAAACGCTGATAGTTATTTCATTAGCAGGTTTTGCTTTTGGGAAAGATTTTAAGTAGAAGTTAGTTTAGTTGTGGATAATGTTTGTGACTGATGTTGGTTAGGTTTTTGTTTTAAACATTTTTACAGTCCTTTTATGCACAGATAGTTCGAGTTTCTTATTCACTTTATCAATCATCACTTTGCTTTGTAATTTCAGTACCTCTAGATAAGGCTCTCACCCGGCCTTATGAGTCTTAAGACTGTATTGTTTCACTGCATATTCTTAAACGCATGCCATTCTTTATGCTTTTGAAATGGTGTCTGATTCTGTCTTTCAAAACAGCCTTTTAATTCTAGTAGCAAAGAATTGGAAATGCCATGGGAGTTGAATCTTAGACTTGCTTTTTGTAGGGCATCATGTCTATGGTGAGTGTTAGGTTCCTATATTCATAACACAAGCATTAATAGAAGAAATAGAGATGAGAAGTGATCGGTTGAACAAGCCAAAACAATATGCGTAAGATATGAAGAAAGGTTATGCGTAATATTGAAATGAGATGAACAACCAACCTTCAATAAAAGGTTTACAAGAGTATTTATAGGAGGGAACTAGGGCAACACACCAAGTTCCCATCCTTTCCTTATTAGGCTTAGGCCAAGGCTTATGGGCCTTCTACATAAGCCTTAGCATAATATCAAACATGAAGGCCTAATTAAGCTAACTATTACATATTAATTACTAACACTTGAATTCTAGTTTAGGAGTGATTCCAACAATCTCCCCCTAAGTGTTAGTGATTGATGATATGAACGGTGAAGGTGCTGATGTAATAGTAGCTTTGACGTCTTCTGACATTCTTCTTTCTTGTGAGAAGAAGTGCCTTGATTCGAACAATCTCCCCATAGTAGAGAAATTGTTTCCTTTGAAAAGTTCTGCTTTGACGTCATCATTTTCTTTGTTCTTTGATCTTTGTTCTTAGTGATGGTAGTGATAGTATGTTGTTGTTGTCTGCGTCAGGTCTGCTTCGTTGCTCCAGTGTCTCCACGTCTTTCTTCAACATGCTCACACGCTCTTTGACGTTGGATTTCAGTACTGATGTAGTTCTCTTAGTCTTTAAACTTTGTAGATTCTTTGACTTGACGAAGAATCATTCTGACTTTGTGTTGCCTTTTGAGAGAACTTTCATTAGTGATGTTGTTGGTATGAGCATGTGAAGAATCTGCACGAACAGTCAGCTCCAGAGCTTCCATAAGAAGAAAACATAAGAGTGGTTAGTGATAAGCGGATTCCAGCACTTACAAGTTTGAACTTCGAGAGTGTTAACAGCATAGTTTCAAAACACAACTCTAATTCTCACAAAGGCTGTTCCTGAACCGGAGTCCCACAAGTGAGATAACGCGATGTACCGAAGTACACCTACGGTTCAGATGAGTCGCTGAGGTACACCGAAGCATCACCCCACGACTGTAGACCGTTTGAGACCACTAAGCGTAATCCATGGGGAGTTACCGAAGCGACCTGTTGTCAGGGCTGTTTGATGTTGACCCTGGCAGGAGTTTCCATTCAATCACTGAGGATCACAGATGTGAACCTCTTATAAATATTCTCGACAGATTGCTAAGATCTGTGAAGGACTCGATAAAATATCACTTGTGTCCTTATTGTTGAATGACAAGTGATGAAATGTCAAGTGTACCTAAGAGATCTTTTGATGAATCTCGTGGCTCTAGACTCAATAGTGCGCTTTGGTTTTCCTGAGCGGAGACTAGGGAGAGGGTCTCTTTCTTCAATACCAGCGATCTCTAAGAGAAGGCCGATAGTTTACGTAGGGTTTCCTGTGAGAATGAAACAAGCTTCTTTTGGGAGAAACTTGAGTGGCTAAGAAGGTTTAGTGCATGCGTCACTGGGTCCATGACGACTTTAAACTTCAATACCGGTGTCATCTAGTGACAACCAGTAGCATATGAATTGAACCCGGTGTCTGCCCTAAGTTGAATAATCTGGAGGGCTATTTCTTTTCACCCTTTTCTTTGTTTTTTTTTAAATTCTTCAACTCCTTCTTTCTCCGATTCTCATTTTCTCCTTTTTATAATCATACCTAAGGACTTCTAATTCTAACTATTGGTAGTGTCCTTGGGTAGATCCCTCCGGCTCTGGCGGATCATAGGACGGTTATTCCTAACCTTAATCGCCTTATAACTCCATTGCCATAAAACCATTTTCATGAAAATCTCTCAAAGTGATTATGAATAAGAAACATTTTAATACCACTGTTGAGAGTTTAAGATTTTGCAGAAATAATCCCCCTCCACACATGCTTGAGTGTTTTGACAGAAATTTGCATGGTGAGAGAAGAGCGCGCACTTTTGAATTGATCAACTCAAGATAGGCAATCCCCCGCGAGAAACGGTTACGTTGCATAGTTAAAGAGTTACATTGTCAGCTTTTAGGTGACAACTAGCTCTAATAACTATCTTGAAGGTGTGGACAAGCCTCGAAAGGTTGTCAAACCCCTCAAAGTTCATGTCTACCAAGAGTTTCTCGAATGGTATATTCTACTCGGACAAGTCCTTCGCGAGACACGTTTACATCACTAGCGAACTAGCTTGAAATTATTACCCATCCCGGACAAGTCTTTTCGAGTTACTAACATTTAAGATCTCGTCAATTCATTGGTTAAGTCTGTAGTACAATGATTCATTTGCAGTTACACAACATATTTCTTATCACGTAATTTTTCTCCCCCTAAAAAATGGCATATAAATATGTTATTTTTGAAGAAATGTTGAGAATAAATATGACCATTTTGAGTTTTGTGGGAAGATTACTACAAAGAACAATTTGTGAACAAATTTTTTCAGAAATACTCCCTCTCAACAAGTGATATTAACGGTTGAGGTTTTGAAAATCATAAGGGGAAGGACTTGTTCTTTTGAGCAAAACCTTTTAAGAATGAAAGGTTTGATAGGTTTTACTCAAAAGTAAGAAGCTTTCGCTCCTTTTATAAGGATTGTGGCACTGAAGCGTACCACAGGGTCCTTTCATTACAAGTACGGGTTGTACACTGTTATTTGTGCACAAGCCATTATCAATAAATAATCACACATCCAAATAGAAAATGAAATAGTTTAAGGGGTGCCAGGTAGTCCAGCAATATTTCCAGGAAATCGAACAGGGCGTTGATAGCCTGTGAGAGTAATCCTGGGACGACCACCTACGAAGCTCTCCAGAGTTCTGAACTGGTCCCTTCTGTACAACCTTTCATTGATCCGAGTGATGATCCTCTTAACATCCCGTCTTTCCTGAGAATTCCATCGCTTTGGAGACCCAATGCCTTCATGTATCACCTTCAACCTATAATCCAAGCCGTCCCTGACCTTCTTTAGTGTGTGATCCCCAAACTTATGAAGATCTCTACACGCCATCAAGCAGTTGCATTGTAGTTCACTACGGTAAACTACTCTGAATGGTTTGCTGACGAGAGTGTATTGTGGAAGCTGGTTGATGTCAGGAAGTTCTAGCTGAGGTCGGTGAGGTTGACACGTGTCGATCGATTCAACAGCAAGTAGTAAATCTTCTACACGTTCCTGGATCACTATGCTTCTGATGAAGATGAGCAAGGACTTGATGTATTCACGTTGAATTTCAGTCGAGAATTGTCTCATTCTTCCATGTACTTTGGCAAGATACAGATCTTCAATGTCATTGAGAGACAAGTTCTGAAAGTCCGCTTCACAGAATTCGTAGTCCCTTTCGTCTTGTCTTTTGACCACAATATTCTTGAGGAAGGTGTAATCCCATTTAGACGAAAGAGCTAAATGCTTAACAGCAACGATCCCTTTATCACTGTGCACTTCATGTTTAGATTTTCGAACCTGGCAACTTTTGTAGTAGATTCTTTGGCATTCCGGCCAATGGTGAATCCCATACATTGCATCGATGTCATACTGTTCCACACGGTTAGAAAACATGTGAGTAGCCTTTTCTTCGATGGCTATGCAGTTAGAGTATATGGCTGCCGGGAACGGAAGTGTAAGTGATGTAGCGTATTTCTTTGAACCATCGCTACCGTGTAGAAGAAATTCCAAGTCATTGTTGAAGAAGTAGCGGAATAGAATCTTAGGTTGATCTGGTTGGCCAATCGTTGGTAGAGGTCTAGACCAGTCGGTGTAGTATGGAGCCTTGTCTCTTCTGGTGAAGTCAATGTTTGCTTCAGGGTTGAGCCAATCAATGTTGTTAGACATGGCTCTTGCTATGTTTTCAAGGTGATATTCAACTTCAATAGCACTTTCCGAGCTGTCTTTGAGTAGTTGAAAGGCTTCATTCTTGATTCGTCTCAACTCTGATTTCGTCATCTTCTTCACTCGAAACTTTTCTTGCAGTAACTTAGCATGCTCCAACGTACGACCTTCTACCATATCTTGATCATCAGTTAGGGCGGGAGTAGCATCAACTAGTGTAGAGAACCATTCATACTATGTGTCATCTTCGTCTAGCCATGAGACGACATCAGCCTTAGGCGTTTTCTTCTTCTTCTTTGGCCTAAATGAGGATGCTGGTTTCTTTGATGAAGTGAGAGAGGTGGGTTGTTTTTGGGGCTCAGGGACTTCCTCATCGTCACCACCAGTGTATTGGAAATAATCACCGGTTTTCTCTGTCTGGGGTGGTGACTCAGAGTCCTGAGGTTTGTCAGCAGAAGAGCGTGGAGGAGATCGTTGTTGACCTGGAGTCCTTTGGGGTGGAGGTTGCATGGAGGATGATTCACCAGTTTTCTTCGGGCGTTTAGGCTCTTTATCTTTACCTTTATCCTTATCAGCATCGTCTCTTGGAAGCTTAGGCCTTTCAGCTTGCTCCTTGCATGAATTCTTGAGTTGATATTTCATTAATGCCTCAAAAAGTTTACCTTCGTCAGAGGTGAAAGTTGCAGATCGTTTACCCATTTGTAGAACTAGCTTGGAAATAAACTCTGCATCAGAGACAACTGCAGGCTCCATTGGATTGATCGTCATTGTCACCGGAGTGGATTGCATTATTTGCTTGACCAATTTCATGAGATTTGGATAGAGCTTTCTAGTAAACATCTCCCTTGTAACTCCAGGAACGGTGTCGAGAAGGAATTTGTGAGTATATCCCTTGATCATCTCTTTCATTTCCCCTTGAAGATCACGTTGCATGAACTTCTAGACGTACTCCCTTTCATTAGACATCTTGCCTATCTCGGTATGAAGAAAGTTGATGTTGTCAGCGAGTTGATTTAGCTTTTTGTTGAGCGCGTCTTTCTTCCTAACTTGCTTGACAGCTTTAAAAATCCTTGTTTTAGCCCGGGATAACCAAGAGTCTGTTGGTTTCTTCACAGATTTAGATGTGGATCTGGTTGAGCCTTTGGATGGTGGAGGTGAAGAGTGAGAAGACGAGTCTGATGATGAGGAGTCGTGAGGTGGCTCTGGGTCCTTTAGTGGCTCAGAAGTTTTCTCCTTGAAGCGTGCGGGACTGTCTAGAAGAAAAGTATCATAATCAAGATCATCATCATCATCATTTCCAGACTTAGCCGTTTCATCAGCCTTAGTATCATCACCAGAAGTTTTTTCAGTCTTTTCCGTGTCTGGTTCCTCTATGTCAAAGTTGATGGAATCCTCAATCTGCCTTTGTTGTTGTTCGTGGGTGGTGGTGGTACCAGTTCCCTTATCGGGTTGATTAACCGCATCGAAAACTAGTGTGGCTTGAGTTCCACCACTTGATCCTCCAGGGCCACGAGTTTGATCCTTTACGAATTCATCGGCAAAGTATTTTTGTCTGAGGTTCTTCAACTTCTTTTGATATTCTCTTTCCTCATCAAATGGTTCTTCTTCAAAACTTTCCTTATCATGCTCAAGCACAGGAGTTTTCCCTTTTCCTTTATCAGCTATTGGACTGGGAGGTTTAGCTACTGTTGGAGTGTCATCAATTGCAGTTTCAGAGTAGGTGACCTCTTCGTCTGATTCAGTTTCCTCAAAGCTTTCATCCAGTAGCTTTCGTTGCGGTTCAGGCTCAGGAATAGGAATAGGAACAGCTTCCTTAGAGGGAACTTTCATTTTGAGTGCAGGTTTCCTCTTAGGGAACTTTCTTTGACTCTCAGTGCTTGTAACACTTCCTGCACTACCTCTCCAGGTTTTCCTAGTAGGTGTACCGGAGGACTTTTCATCAAGAAATCCTACTTTGCCTTCATCAACCACTACCAGATACCTTTTGTATGAATAGAGTTGTTTGACTGCATCGGTTAGAAGGTGATCTGGCAAAACTGCACCCTGTTTCTTTGTTGTAGATTCCTTAAATCTGACTGTGAGTGTAGGCTCATACAACATGGAGTGATTGTTGGGGTCATTGGTTCTCAAGGGGATATCAAGATTATACCCTAGAGCTCGTTGGATCAACAGTTTGGTATATCTGATATATGGGATCTTGGAGCCAAGCTTTTTGAGGAATGACATCATGTCGTCCCATATCAGAGCTTCAACTTCAATGTGTTTCATGTTGACCAACGCCCAAAAGATCTGTAGTTCCATGAGCTTGGGATGCTCATAGCCACTATCACGTCCAGAAACGGATTTGGTGATGATGATGTAGAGGGTTCTCCATGGCTGAGGAATATTCTTAAGATCCATGTATGAATGCTTTATGATTACTCCTGAAGCTTCGTCATAACCAATGTCGATCATGAATTGTAGAACAGCCTCTTCAGTAGGTGTGGCATTGTATTCGGTTGGCTCGATGACAGGAATGAGGAGAATAGCCCTTAAATCTGCAGGTGTGATGGTGACTTGTTTGTCATTGAGCGTCACCGTCACAACATTTTGTCCTTTGATCTTTCGCATTGTATGCCAGAACTGGTGAATGTAGATCTCCGGCACTGTAGCATAATTGGTGAGCATGTTCTGATAAGGGTGATTCTTCAGAATGTCCACAGCTATTAAGCAAGAAGACTCTGAGCAGGTGAGACTATCAAAATCAACACGAAGGTTTTTCTTTCCAATCTTCATCGGATAGCCATTCGGGAAGATATCTTCAACGGTGAGAATGTTTGGTGCTTCCATGTTTTGCATTTGAGCGTCCATGTCGTGATCTGAAAGATATTTAGCCAAAAGAACCAATATATCGAAAGACATTACGTTAGTCAACAGATGGTTTTATTGTCTAATTATTGAATGTTATATGTCGATGATTGTTACGAGTCCAATATCACTTGTTAGTCCAATAGTCCAAAGACGTCGTGAAACGTTTCGTGAGTTATTTAACTTCAAGTTTTAAAGTCTATGTTTTCACTTATTTTTCACAACTTATTACATTTAAGCTTATTAGTGACATTATTGGTTTCGTGGCGTTATGATTTATTTATTTACAAGTTTGCACGCATAACAATTCACAATTAAGGTTATACTAGGCTTAGGCGTAGAAATGGCAAGCTTATGCGTAAACAGGAGTGATTATACGCGTAAACGTAAGCTTATGCGTAGGTTCTTGACTTACGCGTAAGAAATATTACGCGTAGGAAAAGAGGACCTTATGCGTAGAGCTTACGCGTAAGCGTATATGGAACCTTACACGTAAGGCTTACTCGTAAAAGTGAACCTTATGCATAGAGGTTACTGTTTACGCATATCCTTCACAGGATACGCGTAGTCCCCAATGTAGAACCTTATGCGTAAACGTTACGCGTAAGATTTCTCTTACGCATAACATGCTACGCGTAAGGTGATCCTTATGCGTAGATGGCAAGTAACCTTGATTCTAAATTTTCACGCGTAGAAAACCTGAAATAAGTTCATCATATCACCAATCTTAACACATACATTCAATCTTTATCAGTTCAAACCATGAATACTCATTAAACAGTTATGCGTATAAACAGGTTACGCGTAAACTTAAAACCCTAAAGTTCAATTTTTACGAGTAAGTGTTCTAGCCATAGGAATTGCACCAAAGTTTTTCTGGGATGTATAGGAAGCATATTGAGTTGTTCTATCCAAGTTTTAACATCAAAATCAAAGCATATTAAAAATACCCAAATACTAAGAACATAAACCCTAGTTTTCAATTTTAAGGCAATTGATGTTTCTGGGTAATTTCTGAGCCTAGATATGATCAATTAATCATGAAAACAACATCAACCAACTATCTTTTTCACCAGAAACACTCACATATGAGAATACCCAAACTTACGCATAAACCCTAACTTTTAAAATCAATCAATTTGAGTTTCTGGGTGAGTATAAATGATAGAAATGGTGTTATTGTGATAATAAAAATATTTTGACACAACCATTAACACCAAAAACACTCAACCTTGATTATGTGTTCATACGCTTATGCGTAGAACACAAAATCACTTCTAGACAAAAATCTAACCGTTAGTTTTAAAAACGATTCAAAACCCATGTTTAGATTGTTACAAAGAATGTTTTAACACTTACAAATTGAAGATCAAAAGCACGGATTTGCAGATTGTATGTTAGGCGTAGGATGAGGTTGGTGAAAAATTAAATGTGAAGAGTTAATGTGGTTAGGTGGGTGTTTTTGTTAAAATAACTTTGAGCTTGTGACAGTTTTAGTCCCTCCACCTTAACCATTTATATCCCATGCCCATAACTTCCATTTTGGTAACCAAACAAAGGATATTTGGAAAGAATTTAGACGACACTCCCCTTTGGCTTAAGAAATAATGAATTTTTATAAATTTTAGTCCGAGGAGTGTTAGTAAACCAGAGATGTTACCACCATAATTAAAGAAACAACCGGGATGAGGTAACATGCAAGTACAAGGTTTTATGAAACCGAAAAATATTTGCTTTCTCCCCCTCAACACTTGATCGAGAAAATACTGAATTTTGAAAGATTAAAGTGTTGGCGGAAGGTTTGTACTTGCCATGTTAAGAGAAATATAGATAGAAGAATATTTTTGTTGTTTTATCAGATTTTATATTTTTGTATTTTGTTTTTGAAAAATATTTACAAAAGAGGTTTTGGTGTTTGACTGGTTTTAATAATGTTTTAAGAGTTCATCCAGTTCCTCTTGAGTCAAACACCGCATGCCAATCCGGTGGACCAACTCATTAAACCTAGCAGGAGCTAAGGCTTTGGTGAGAAGATCTGCCAGTTGGTATTCAGTACCCACAAAGTATAATTCAACTGTACCCTGTTCCACGTGGTCCTTGATGAAATGATATCGAAGATCGATGTGCTTTGATTTCGAATGTTGAACAGAGTTGCACGAGATCGCAATAGCACTCCGATTGTCGCAGTACATCGGGATTCTGTCAAATACGTAACCATAGTCTTTGAGTTGTGTTCTCATCCAAATGACTTGAGCACAACACGCCGACATGGCTACATATTCTGCTTCGGTTGAGGACAGCGATGTACAGTCATGCTTCTTCAATTGCCATGACACCAGTTTATCACCAAGAAATTGTAATGCTCCTGACGTACTTTTCCGTGAATCTAAACATCATGCGTGATCAGCGTCTGAAAAAGCTATTAGTTCAAAACCAGAATCCTTCGGATACCATATCCCCAAATTGATGGTTCCCTTGATGTATCGGAGGATTCTTTTAGCCTTAGAGAGATGGGTTTCAGTTGGTCTCGACTGATAACGGGAGCAGAGATATACGGCAAAAACAATATCAGGTCTGCTAGTTGTTAGATACATGAGAGACCCAATGATACTATGGTATTTGGTATGGTCCACCAATTTCCCATATAAATCAGCGTCTAGCTTCTTGGTATGAGCCATTGGTGTGGCATAGGTGTCACAGTTTTACATTCCAAATTTGTTTAGCAGTTCAAGGGCATATTTGGACTGACTCAAGAAAATACCACGGGGTGATTGATGAACTTGTAGTTCTAGAAAGAACGTAAGTTCACCCATCATGGACATTTCAAAATGTTTCTTCATTAGTTTTGCAAAAGCGATTGAGTACTTTTTATGTGTTGACCCAAAAATGATGACATCCACGTAAATTTGAACAATTAAGATGTGTGCCCCGTGATATTGTATGAAAAGAGTTGGGTCGACCGAACCTTTGGTAAAATTATTGGCAATGAGGAAGGATGATACTTATCGTACCACGCCCGAGGAGCTTGTTTGAGTCCATACAGAGCTTTGTTCAGTTTGTAGACATTGTTCGGGAACTCGGGATCAACGAATCCTTCTGGCTGGCTGACATAAACCGTTTCTTTCAGTTGCCCATTCAGAAAAGCAGTTTTGACGTCCATCTGAAAGACCGTTATATTCATATGAGGCGCGAACGCAAGAAAGATCCGAACAGCCTCAAGACGAGCAACCGGAGCGAATGATTCTTCAAAGTCAATACCCTCTTCCTGTCTATAACCCTTAGCCACCAGACGTGACTTGTTTCTGATTACGTTCCCTTCATCATCCAATTTGTTCTTCCAAATCCATTTGAGACCAATGACGTAGACCCCTGTTGGTATTTCAACCAGTTCCCATACTTCAAGACGTTTGAATTGGTTGAGTTCTTCTTGCATGGATTCAATCCAGTTGTCCTTTGTCATTGCGTCTTTAATGGTTTTAGGCTCAGATTGGCAGATAGTGAGTGCATAAATGCAATGTTCACCATCTGTGTAAATACGTTATCTCGTTACGACTGGTTGATTCGAGTTACCAATAATATTCTCAAGAGGATGGTCTTTTGTCCAACGATGTGTAGAGGGTTGATGTTGGTATACATTGTGCAGATTTTGAGGATTCAAATGGCTTGTAGATGATTCCGCAACATCAGGTGCAGCAGTTTCATTAGCAAACGGGTTAAAGAACGCATTTGGATCAAAATCTACAGGTGGGGGTACTTCATTAAGAACATCATCAGCTGTTTCAGCGTCGTTGGATGCAGTTTGTTCAACTTTTGTTGTAGAGTCAACTGGTGGTGCTTCTTCAACCGTAGTTGTTATAGCAGGTGTATCAGGTATTGGAATGAGATCAGGTTGAGCAGCGGAAACATCGGATACACCTGGAGCACGTTCATCAATGTCATCACTAAACAGCGGAGCAAATAGCTTTTCCATTTGTTGACGAGTAAGCTGGGGGCTTGGTTCACCTGATGATGGGGTTTGAGGGAAGTTTAAACGGTTGTGACCGGGTTCCAAGCTGTTATGCTCATAAGCCATTTCTGTAAGCTCATCGAAATTTGCATGAATCGTTTCCATAACCTGCTTTGTACGACGATTCCAGATCCGGTAACCTTTAGAGTTCTCACAGTATCCAATAAAGACTCCAATGTCAGCTTTGGCTTTGAGCTTTCCAAAGTCATCACGATCATTATTTGGGTAGCAAAGAGATCCAAATACATGAAAGTGTTTGAGATTCGGTTTTCTGTTGTGGATAAGCTCAAAAGGTGTTTTGTTGTGGCGTTTTGTAATCATTGATCGGTTTTGAGTGTAGCATGTAGTTGATACAGCTTCTGCCCACAAGTAATCTGGAAGTTTAGCATTGATTAACATGGTTCTTGCAGCTTCCACTAACGTACGGTTTCGTCTTTCAACAACTCCGTTTTGTTCTGGTGTACGTGCAATAGATGTCTGATGCTCAATTCCCACTTTCTCATAAAATTCTCGAAGAGTTTGGTTCACAAATTCAGTTCCTTTGTCTGTTCTTATTTGGCGGACGGTGTTCCGGAGCTGAACTTGAATTTTCGTGAGAAAGGTGATGATCATCTGTGGAGCTTGATCTTTGCTTCGAAGAAAGTAGACCCAAGTCCATCGTGAGTAGTCATCGACAATTACCAAGATGTAGCATTTTCCATTAATCGTTTGCACGCGCATCGGGCCACACAAATTCATGTGAAGAAGATGAAGCACATGCTGAGAGCTGTGTTCCACCTTTGAAGGAAAATGAGCACGAGTGCTTTTTCCTTGTTCACAAGCTGAGCAAAGGTGATCTTTAGAATATCGGAATCTCGGGAGACCTTCAACAAGTTTGTATCGAGCAAGGTTGGTTATGGTTTGAAAGTTTAAATGTGAGAGACGACGGTGCCATAGCCAAGATTTTGTAGATGTTGCCTTTGAAAGTAGACAGATGGGAGATGAAGCAATCATGTCTTGCATTGAGATTGTATAGAGACTAGAATTGCGAGTGCCAGACATAAGATCGTTTCCTTGTAGATCACGAATGAAACAAGTTTTCTCCCTAAAGGCAACTTCCAAATCTCCATCACAGAACTAACCAACAGAGAAGAGATTGTGACCGAGGCCTTCCACATAGTAAACCCTGCTAATTTCGATGTTTCCATTGATGTAATCTCCGTAGCCCATGATAGCTGTGAAGTGATCATTCCCGAATCTGACAGTGCCAATGAACTTTGCAACAAAGTTTGATAACAGTTTGAGATTGCCTGTCATGTGTCGGGAACATCCGCTATCAACAATCCAAAGGATGATCTATATCACCTGCATTACACACAGACGACACAGATGGAATAGAAGTAGATGTGGAACCCGAAGAGTTAGAGGGTTCCGAAGCAGTTATGTTAGAAATACACACATCAATGATTTTAGGTATCCATTTAAAACCTAGTGTATTATGTATCCATTTCTGCCATCTCCAACTAGTCTTTGCTTTAGTCTTAGTGAATGTACTAGGTGGTACTACGTTCCTTGGAGGTGATACAGGAGCTATAGGGACACCAATGCATTTCTTAGAATCTAAAGAGGATGGCTTACCAAGCACAGACTTAGAAGCAGTAGTGGGCCTAGAGGTATTCCGTTTCTTAGGATTCCGTAAACGAGACAAGATAGCTTTAGCAACACATTTATCATGACAATCAGAAAGCATACTTTTACGTCATATAACACAAGAAGCATCAGACTTAATATCAAAAGTACTTAAAGGTTCAGCATTCGTTACATCACTTTTTCTATTACATTTATAAGACGCAATATCTAAAGTGGGTGCAACTTGAGTCTTATTCAAAGTCCTAGGGTGTTCTTCTACTTCAGCATTCTTTATTGTTCTTTTCTTAGGTCGCAACTTCCTATTCTTCCTTGTATTGCTCCTAGGCTGTGAAGTGCGGACGTTTGGAAAAGAGGCAACTATTCCTGTTTCAGTAGAGGGAAGCACATTAGTATCTTGTGTTTTTTCAGTAGGCATTATGTGTTCACGTTTTCTAAGTGTTACAAGTGCAATCTTCTTAATGATGCTAGGCTGAACATGTTCATACTTTCGTAACATTTCCCTTAACTTAATGATAGTGTGCACCAAATCTTGATTTTCAGAACGAAGATTTCCAGAAAAATTCATGACTTATTTAGTGTGTGCAAGATAATGATCAAGTTCGTGTGATGCTTCATCACGAGTCTGTTTGAGTAAATCAAATATGACACCATATTCCTTTTTAACTGTTGCAAGTTCTTGTTCATATTTTGAGATTTGACATTTCAAAGACGTTTTGATCATCCAGTTGCTCAAATTTTGGATTAAACGTTTTGGAATGCAACTCGTTGATTTTGTTTTGCAAAGCAAGTTCACGATTTTGACAATCCTTTTGACACCATTGAAGACGACGTTTTGCATTTGAAAGTTCGTTTAACAGTCGTTCATTTTTAACTTTTAAAGATTGGATCTGATGCACATTGTCAGTATTCTTAATAATTTCAACAGAATCAACAGAATCAGCAGAGAGAAAATCAGATGCATATGGCAAAGAATTCAATAACACAACATTATGGATATCATCACAGATAACATCTTCCAAGAGTCGATCAACATCTTTTCTCAACAATTTCTTTTTACGTTTAGTATTTGAAATCGATGAATCTGTTTTCTCGAAAACTGTTTTCATAAGACCAAGTTCCTTGTGAAAATCCCTTTCCCAATATAGTGCACAAGTTTTCAAATTTTTGACATGGGGTAAAATTCTTTTCTGAAGAATATCTCTTTGTTCTCGCGCCATCGGCGATTGAAAATGTTCAACTTTTATTTCAGAATGAAATTCAATCTCACGTTCCAAAATTTTGAGGTCAGATAAGAAAGTGTCAAAATATTTGATAACGCGACAAATTTTGGCTTTTGTTTTAACTTCACTAAGTGAAGGTAAAGGACCATTAATTTGTGCACCATTATGTTGGGGACGAACTTCAGAAACTGGTGTGATAACCAAAGGTTTGTTAGAAGTATCTTGTTGTGTGACAAAAGTTACGGTTTTTGAATAGTTAAATGGTTTGTTATAAACGACATTTTCCATTTTTGACCGACTCTCGTCATCTGCATCTAATTCCTCCATGCGATTATATTCAACAACAGTCATAATTGAATCATCAATTCTATGTTCTGCACTGTAAACTTCAGGATTTGGTTTGAATGCTCTGTTTGAAAACTTAGGTTTGTAATCAGCAAGAATCGGTCCATATCCATTTGGATTTGGTTTAAAAGTAAACTTTTGAATAGTTGTGATTGACTCACCATGTTTATAAACAACATTTTGAAACTCTTTGATTTTGTGTTGTAAGTCGACAATTTCAATAAGATAGTTATCTATTCATTTCGTGGAATGTTTTTTGTACTCAGAGAACTGTTTTTGACAAGTTAACAACTCAGCCTTGGCTTTTTGAGTTTCCAAAGTAAGAGCGTTAAGTTGTTGTTTATGTTCATGTTTCAGTTGTTCTATTTGAGACAACAAAGCATTCTTGGATGCGGCTAGATCACGTATCTGTCGTTCTAATGATTTTTCGTTTTGATGAGATTTAGCAAAAGCGACTTCAAAACGTTTTTCACGTTTTTCTTGAGTTTTAAAAACGTTGATTTGTCTAATTAAGCATTCATTATCCCTTATTAACAGTGCATTTTTATATTTTAATTGCTTGCAAATTTCCAAACGAGATTCTTGGTCTTTAATTAAGGTCAGGAGCTCAATTTCTCTATTAGACAAAAGCTCATCTTGTTCAACGTGAGTCTCAACATGATCATTATTTAGATCCTCAAATATAACCACGGAGTCAACTTGATGATCAATATTAACCATAAGGTTATCTTGATCGTCAAATATAACTACGGGATCTATTTGATAATCATCGGAATGAGATGTAGATGGCTCATGTTGAACACTCTGATCCTTGTCGGATGGAGAAATTGGCGGAGATATCAGATCATTAATGAGTATATTTTGTTCCGGTACCTGAGACAAGCCGTCAGTGTCACACACTGGGCCTGTGTCACTCATGTGTAGAGCTTGCATATGTGCCATCAACATCACTGCTGCATTAGCCTGCAAGTCCTCTATATCATCATCAGAATCTGCATCTGCCATAAAGCTCTGTTCCTTGTTGGTAAGAGTGCCACCAGCTTCATCCTTGAGAGCCAAGAGCAAAGCCTCGTTGTGATAAGCACTGCCTCTTGTCCTCGGCTTAGGGCATGCATTAGCCAGATGACCCTTCTCATTACAGTTATAACAACGAAGACCATTAACCCCATTCTGAGCATTCCCCTGTTCAACCACTTGAGCCCTTTGTTGTTGCGGAGCACCCATGTTATTCCTCCCCATAGCATTAAACCCTTGACCACCTCCCATCTGACGAACATTACCATGATTCTGAACTTCAACTCGTCCATTGTTAACCACAGCCTGATTCCTTGTGTTTGATGAAGTACGAATGCGATTGTTGGATTTGTTTGAGTATCGGCCGAAGGCTCTAGCAATCATGACAAATTCTTGTTGCAAGGCACCAAAAGCTTTAGTATCCTCATTTGATTCACTGTAAAGTGCTTGATCAGTGTTGTTGTTGTATGGAACCAATTGAGTTTCTTGAGATTGTTGCTGTGACGGATTATATGGTGTAATTTTTGCAGTTGGTTGAGGAGCGGGTTGGGGAGGAAAACTAGTTTGAGCCCACAAAGCAAGTTGTTGATTGTCCGGAAGTGACTGTGGAGTCGGGAGTCCACGGATAGTCCTTTCTTTGTCAACTTCTTTTTGGTGAGGCTTCAAATAGTCGTACAACAATCCGTATGTAGCATGATGAAGATTCTTAGCTTGACGGAGAAAAATGACATACTTCTCCCATTCCGGACCAAGACTACTTAGGAACTTAGTGTTGACAGCAATTCGTGGCATGATGATGTTGTGTTTGTCCAAATCATTAATGATATCTGAAAAGCGATGATGATATGACTCTAATGTCTCTCCTGGTTCAATCATGAAGTGTTCATAAGCCAAGTAGATTTTGGATTCCATGTCTTCTTGATTAAGTGTTGTGCCTTCCATAAGAAGATGAATATGTTCCCACATTGCTTTTGCAGTCTTTTGAGCATCAACACTTCGAAGGATTGGATTGGGTAATCCTAAAAGGATGTATTGCATTGCAAGTTCATCGGCTTCAAAATGTAGAAGTTCATCAGCAGTGAGGTCTGAAATAGTTGCAATGTTGGTGACAGCATCTCTTGGTGGATTGGCATCTGGATCTGCGGGTGTTACGATAGTAGGCATCTGGAATGGACCTTCCATAATGACCTTCTTTAAGAACTTTCCATGTGGATTTTTTAGATCACAAAACCTAAAGAACCTTATCACCCATTGATCATAATTTCTGGGAGTGAGCATTGGAGGTCTATCAAGTGATCCAGTTTCATGAATTGATTGTTGGCTACTTAAGGCTTCACACATCTTGCCAAACCATGTCGGTTCCTTCATAGTACTCCTGGATGGATGTTGATTGTAAAAGTTTGTGTAAGGTTGTACTTGAAGACTAGGTGGTGGTTGAACCATTTGTGGTGGAATTGCTCCAAGTTGTGGAGTATGTTGTTGATTAAATTGTTGTTGATAAATTTGTTGTTGTTGATTGAATTGTTGATGTTGTGGACTGAGTTGTTGTTGTTGTTGTTGTTGATTATACATGTAAGGAAAGTAGTTAGAGTATGGAGGTTGAGACATGTTGAAAACTTGTGTTGTAAAATGGATCTTTGTAGTCGAATGAAACGTTGTTGATGAAGTGTCCTGAAGCGTAGAAACCAAGTTTAGGCAAAGAAAACTTAAGCGTAAAAACACCAATACTTACGCGTAAAAGTGATATTTACGTGTAGGATTAGCTTACGCGTAAGAATTGAGAAACACTAAGATTAGGCGTAAACTGAAAGTTAGGCGTAGAAAACTTATGCGTAAGATTACCTTATGCGTAAGACAAGGCTTAGGCGTAAGAATAAGCTTAGGCGTAAAAGAGTTCTACGCGTAAGATTTGAGCTTATGCGTAAAATTAGGGTTTAGCCCAAAAAATCCTTTACACTATCACAGTGTAAGAGATATCCAAAGTCGAAGTGTTTTCAGGCTTATCCAAGCAAGAAAATACTGAGTAAACTACGAAAACTGAAGATCAAACCACGGATGACTTACGCGTAAGATTAGGGTTTTCTTACGCGAAGAAAGCAACCAAAACTGATTTCTGCCCAAAGATGTTTCTAAACCAAATTTTTGTGATGAAACAGCTTCAATATCACCAAAATAACACAAAAGTGTGAAACTTGATGATCCAAAACTACTAAACACCTTATGCTTAGAAATGAAACCACGTATGAAACCAAGCTTAAAAACGAAGAATTACGCGTAAAGTTTGAAAATTTTTGCTTAAAACTAAAATTTTAACACTTAAAAACGTTGAAAGTACAAGAATCTTGGATTGAAAAGTGTAAAAAATGAATTTTTAAATCTGACAAAGTGTGTAAACCGTGAGTGCTTAGTAACAGTATAAAACACATCTTGAGAAACTTTCAATGCAATAGATAATTCATGAAATCGAGAAGCAGTAATAGAGTGCTTAGTAACAGTATAAAACACATCTTGAGCAACACAACTTGAAATCAAGTTCTCATTTAAGATATGCAAGTTCTTCCTTTCAACTTCATTATATTTGAGTTCCTGTTCATAATCATTGACCTCAACTATCATTGCATCAAATTCCTTTTCCATTTCTTTAATATCTGAATTTATTCCTTTTTGAAGACTCTCAAATTGACCTTTTAATTGTTTAAAGAAAGGCATGACCTCAGTTAAATAACATTCTTTAGTTTGCTCAAAACCCCTTTCCCCCTCAGTTATCCCTGTAGGTGTGATTCTCTTCTTACACGTTTTCTTAAAATCAACAAACAGCTGATAAACAACATACAGACTGATTAAGGTTTTTCTATTAGTGGCAATAGATCTAGGAACTAAATGCATTGGTGTATTTGGAGGATAAACAGTAGCTGCAGGCATTTTCCTAAGGGGGGTGTTAGTTTCAACAAGTACATTAGCTTTTTGTTTATCCATATCTTTCTTCCAAAAAATCTGTTCTGGGGTTAATTGAGTTTGAGGCTTAAACATGTTAAGGGAGATCCAATTTTCTTTAGTGTAGTCATGGGGATTGATCGTTATGTTTTTCTCTTTACATGCAGGATCGTTAAGTTTCTTATCCATTTTCTCCCTAGATGCATCATCTAATTTTCTATCCTCTTCAGTGCTTCCAATACATGATGGTGTTTGCCTAGGCTTAAGAATCTCATTACCATCATACAGTACCTTATGAGCAGTTCTAGCCTTTTTAACTACCTCGGGATTTGGTTCCTCAACAAGGGGAATGCTATGCTTATCGCTTAAGACTCTATGCTTAGTGATCAAGTGAGCAGTCTGAATAGTATTCCCTTGTACGTACAACTTATTTTCAAGCTTGTTTTTCAAAGTTTTAGATTGGAAAAATCATTCAAAAGTTTTGATTCCTTAGCATTGAATTCTTGCTTAAGCATTTTAACATTTTCTTGAAGTTCTTGTTTTTGCTTAGCAGTTTTAGAAAGCTTTTCTTGTAAGGAGTTTAACTCTTGTTTTAATACTTCTTCTCTAAAATTACTTTTTCTAATAATTGTACGCATTTGGTCATCCATTTCCTGCTCACGGGTGGTTAACTCAAACTTAGCACGTTGTTCATAAATAGCAACTTGTTCTTTATAGGCATTCAGTTCAGAGGTAACAGAATCATCAGGGGCACATGCAGTGTATTCATCAAAAACATAGTCATCATTGACTGCAGAAGATGCATCACTTGGTTCAGTCACACTCTCACTTTGGATCACATATTGATCATATGGGACAATATTATTATTACCCAAATTAGCAATATCTGAGTCACAAGTTTCCTATGATTGCACTTTATCACGCATCTTTTGCTGATCAATATCATCATAACTTCTGAGATGATTGATTCTTTGGATGGACCAGCTTGCTGTGATGATGAGACCTTTGGACAGACCATTGGAAAAATGCTAGCCATGAAAATTGTTTATGCAGTAGGTTCATCATCGACGTCAGAGTCGTATGCATCACAGTCAGCGACTTGAAAGGCATTCTAATGATTGTGACCTATCTCCTGAATTGGCTGCTCATCTACATCTGCATCATATGTCTTGGCATTGCCCTCAGTAAGAAATAACAACTCCTCTTCATCCAAAACAGCACCATTATCCTGAGTTTGCACAAGTAACATCTTGTCTCTGAAGTACTCTACATTTTGAGGACGTTTTGGAGATGTGCAGTTCCTTGCTATATGTCCATCACCACCACAGTTGTAGCACTTAATTGGCTTAGCTTGACCTTGATTTCCATTCCTTCCCTGATTCTGATTTGCAATATAACCTCCACCTACTCCACCTCTTCCCGGTTCATATTGTCTTCCTTGAACTGGTTGCACCATAACTTTTCCATCTCTGACAACAGCATGATTGTGTAGATTGGATGCAGTTCTTATCTCATTGTTAGTGTGAAGACTGTTGGTATGTGGATTAAGGGTCAAGTTTTGTTTAACCATAAGAGCCAGTTGATTGATGAAGTGTCCCATGACTGCATCAGCATCATCTTGCTTGAAACTCGGATCAGGAATGAGTTTGTGATTACCATTACCCGTGGGTATGACTTGAGAAGCTTTGGTCGTAATACCCACATTGGTGTAGAAAGATGTTGAATCATTTGATGGGCTTGTTTCTCCCTGGTTGGTTTTGATTCAAGAATCCTTTTTTCAAACATAGCATGTCTCTCATTCTGAAGAAGGAAGGCATACAATTGCTCATAGTTTGTATTCTTCAATCCTTTGGTTAGCTTCACAGCGGTGACAAATTTGTGCCATTCGGGATTCATGTTGTTCACAAACTTTGAGTTCAGTTGAATGTTTGGCATGGTCATTTTGATATTCCTCATATCATTCACAAGCTTGTGGAATCTCACGTAATATTCATAGACACTCTCATCAGGTTTCATCTTGAAGTGCTCAAATTCATCATACAGTTGTGATTCTCTGTCTTCCTTAGTTAATTCAGAAACCGAGAGAAGCATCTTGACATTATCCCAAACCGCCTTGGCTTCGGTGTTGTGATTGATAAGCTTGTAGATATCTTTTGGAAGACCTCAAGTATAATGTTAGAAGCCCTGATATCAACATCGAAACTCTTTTTCTCCTTATCACTGAGCTCATCATATGTTTTTGGTCTGTCCAATCCAAAGATCATTGTTCCGTCTGCAGCAGTATCAATTATGTCTCTTGTAGTCTCAATCTGATAAGGTCCTTCATCAATTGATTTGAGAATGTTGACCCCATTTTCTTTTCCCAAACAGTACAATCGGATTCGTTGAGCCCATGAGTCATAATCGTTCGTCAAGCATAGGTGGACGAGTATCGATCCAAATGCTTGAACGTCCTCAGCTGCAGAAGAAACGATAGTAGGTACGATGTTTGACATGATTACAAGTTCTACGGGATTTTACTATTCTTTGATTAAACCGGGAAATTGATTCTTTCACGGGATTTTACTAAACCAAAAGAACAACCGTAAAAATGTAGCACGAAGAAGTGACAAGTCTCAATAGACAAGTAGCTAAACAGTCAACTCGCTTTGGTATCAACTCGCTAAACAGACAACTCGCTTAAAGAAACAAGTCGCTTAAAACTCAAGTCGCTTAAAGAAACAACTCGCTTAATAGCCAAGTCGCATACAGAAACGACTCGCTTAACCACCACGTCACTTAAAATAATTCGCTAGCAGTACAACTCGCTTAATAGCCAAGTCGCTTTAGAACTCAAGTCGCTTAAAGAAACAACTCGCTTAGAACCCAAGTCGCATAAAGAGTCAACTCGCTAAATAGCCAAGTCGCATATACCAACTCGCTTCCAATAACAAAGCAACTCGCTTCGAAGAAACACAACTCCGAGACTCAACTCGCTTCGTACAACTTTCAAAAACAACCACTTTATCAATCAAAAACAACCAAACCACAATGATTTAAGCCTTCCAACTCAAAACCTAAACACATATGATGATCCTAAACACAAAAGTACAAACAAAATTCAAACTTTAACACTAGAATTTGTCCAAATGATTCAAACTCTCCTAAACACTTATAACCCCAAAAGCCTTATGAAATCCACCAAAACAAAGAGCATGAAAGATGAGTGATCAAACCATGGCTCTTGATACCAAATGTAAGATATGGGATTTCACAAACACATCAAACCATAATCACATAAGGCGTACAAGGATGTTTAGAGAGAGAAAGTACTAGAGAGAGAAAGGGAAGAGAGTTGGGAACTATGTGAAACAAAGAAAAATAGTATTGAAGCTCCAACCCTCTACCTTGGGAGGTAGAGGGTATTTATAGTGTCTTGCAAATAAACGCCACCTACGGGCTGTGGATCAGGCATACAGTGGGTAAAAACCCGTTCGTCCTCCACGGTGTTACTTAACAAACTTCTTAATAACATAACTTGACTACGACTACGAGCTTTCTAACGAATACGTATACTTGAGGTGACCGATTCTTTAACGACTGAATTTCCTAATTCCTAACAGAGATTTAGATTATAATCACCTTAATGATATCTGATGCAGGTTTTACTAACCAGGTTTTAATATTTATATTGTCTCGTTATACCTATGGTCTACCCTAATGCACTAACGGGCAGTGTACCCGGTTGTGTGTAGCGTAGTAATTCGGTAAAACCGAGGTCGTCCCAAGAGCTATGTGTGCGGATTTTAACTAAGTCTAGGTGCCGCATATTTTAATAGGTTGAAATGATTAATTGAAACTAAAGACAAGAAAATTAAAAAAAAAAAAAAAAAAAAAAGGCAAGGGTTGTGATCAATAGGGGAGAAGTGTGCTAACCTAGTTAGTCATCCTATCATGTTAAGTTCACGTTTAATTACTTCCAATTGCTTCAAGTGAGGGTAAAGGTTGCTAGGACAGCATTTGGTCAGTTCGTCCTAACCTATCAGCAAAGGTTTCCACCGGAGATCGCAGGTGACCCGTTGAAAGTCCAGTTGTTTTTAGTCCCCTAAGCCAAGTCATTAAGTACCGCTACATGCAATATTTGTAACAATGAGTGCCCGGGCCCTAGCATCTTAAACACTCATCCTTAACTTCTTAAGTTCATCCAAACGGTAGGTGATCAGTTGGTCAAATCGCACAAGCGAAGAAGGGTCGTCAGTTGGTCAATTCTTACCCTTCCCGCTCAGTCTAACTACTTAGGGTCAGTTGGTCATATCTCCTAAGTAACTAGCCACTACCGCCATTCAAAACTACCAAAACAAGGGTAGCTACCAACAAACTATGCATGCATACACTAGAAACAATTATACAGAAGCAATGTAAACATAAACAAAACAATTAAAGAATCATAACTAGGCTAGCACCAGAGGTGCTTAGCCGCTCATATTAATTAAAACAATCGATTCAATGTTTAACATTACGAAATACATGAATTTAAAGTAAAGAAATGATAAAATGCTAATGCTTATCGTAGGGGAGTGATTTCTCCCTTGGAGATAGCTCCGTATGCTCCCTAAGATCTGCCTTCAACCTTCTACTCACGTTCTCTGAATTGGTGTGTAAAGTGGATGATCAAAAATGATGGAATTTGGGAGGTATTTATAGGCCAGATCTGGTTACGGCGTAACTTAAGTTAAGAGTTACGCCGTAACATCCGTTTCTTCGTAATTTGCTCTGGAAAAGCTGGTTACGGCGTAACATCAGGAATGAGTTACGCCTTATCTTCAATAAATCGTGGTTACGCCGTAATTGTGGAATTAGTTACGTCGTAGCTTGCAAAGGCGCGGAACCTCATTTGACCTAATTAGTTACGGCGTAATCCTAGGAGAGAGTTACGCCGTAATCTTCCATTTAGTTGGTTTTCTGAGCCACGCTTCTGTTACGGCGTAATGTGATAGTGGAGTTACGCCGTAACATCTTCAAAATGAGCATACTATCATATATCTTCAATAAACTCTCCAAATCCGCGTCTCTTTAGCTCCAATGCTCGTAATTTACC
This sequence comes from Chrysanthemum makinoi, assembly GCA_910596185.1. Taxonomy (NCBI): domain Eukaryota; kingdom Viridiplantae; phylum Streptophyta; class Magnoliopsida; order Asterales; family Asteraceae; genus Chrysanthemum; species Chrysanthemum makinoi. The sequence goes on from OU343219.1 coordinate 3,327,677, forward strand.
TGAAAGTGAAATATAGAGGAAAACAAGCGTAAATCCATATAAATGATATAAAATACGAGCATTATCGGGGGAAATTGACACTTAATATTCAGGACTATTTGATGTTATCAATATCGTTCATGTCATCATAGTTATGGTGTAAGTTATCTACAGAGAACTGATAAAATGGATCAAAAGTGGGTCAACCCACCCGTCAGACACTTTTTAGCTTGAACCCATTTTGACCTGTTGTCTAACCACCTGGCGCATCCACCTTGCAACCTTTGGTTTTCCCCCTAATTTATCGTTGCATTTACCGATTTAGTGATGAATGTTTTATAAAGTCTTTGTATATATACCAACTGATTTCCATCATATATGTGCAGTATGATCAAGATTAGTTTCCTGGTTGGAGGAAAAAGATGAAAAGATTGGAAATAAGGGCAAGATGGATTTCCATGTTTTGATTAACATACTGCAACTGATATCGACGATCTTATAATTTCTTATTTCTTATTTCTTCTAAGCTTACTTCTGCAGTTCTATTTGGGGTTTCAGGAATCGTTCTATTTTCAATGCGACGCCTCCTAGAAGATCGATGATGTTTGACGATATCGTCTCTTTGTCTTTTAATTGGTGTTCTAGTAGATGTAATAGGGCGATTTCTTAGGATTCTTGGTTAAAAATCCCCATTTAATTTTCTTGTAATTTTCTTCTAGCTTCTTGTTAGTTTTTTATTAAATGTTGTCTTATTGTGTATAAGAACTCTAAGATCACTTTCTCTTTGTTTTAGCTTTTTCTCTATTAGTACTCATATGAGTATCATATTAGCTTAAGCATAGTAATAGTCTAATATCATTGAATCCCAATGATTTAGGTCTAATACATTGAATATGCACTATGGGCGACATTTGACTGATTACCTGACGAGATTTGCTTTTGTGAGTAAACCAACATAATTTTAGATAGTTTTTAAAAGAAATAAATTTATAACAAAATCAAGCTTTTTTATGTAATCAGACTTTACTGTCCGACTTTCACAAAAAGCAAATCACAACACATGTAAACAGATATATACGATGTTTTCAAAAAATAAAATAGATAATAATAATAATAATAATAATAATAATAATAAGAAGAAGAAGAAGAAACCATATTTAATTTATTTTTAAAACTCATATGAATCTTATAACTATAGTTAAAATGAAAGATAATATTCATCCAACATCATTAGATTAAAAAGACATACTTTAATTTCTTATTTTTAGTACAATAAGTAAAACTATTTAGGACATATTAATTTGTTTATATTGATCTTTAAAAAAGGGCATATTGCATAAAAAGGTATCAAACTTATGTTCAATTTTAATTTAAGGTACTAATCTTTTTTTTTCTCAATTTAAGGTATCAAACTTTTTTTTCTTTGCAATCCCAGGCAATTAACAGGTTTCAGGTCATAGAAATATAGGCAGCAGGTCACACTCCAAAACACTCTCTTAGGGGGCGTTTGGTTGGGGCAATTTGGGGGATATTGGAGGCATTTGCATTTTAATTCCCTTCAAATGTCATGTTTGGTAACTCAAATGGGGGAAATTGAAGCAATTTACAATTCCTCGAATTGCCAAAATGGGGAGAATCAGAATGCCTCCAAAAAGTGAGAAATTTTAATTTGCTTGAAAAAAAAATTATAAACTTTTTTTCTTATTGTTTTTTTTATAAACTTTTAAATAGAATATTTATAATTTTTTTTTATAAACTTTTTTTATAAATTTTTTATAAACTATTTTATAGATTTTTTTTAAACTTTTATTATAAATTTTTTATAAACTTTTTTTTATAAATTTCTTATAGATTTTTTTAAACTTTTTTTATAAACTCTTTTATAAACTTTTATAAATTTTTTATAAACTTTTTTTTTTTAATTTTTTATAAACTTTTTTTATAAACTTTTTTATAAACTTTTATAAATTTTTTATAAACTTTTTTTTATAAATTTCTTATAAACTTTTTATAAACTTTTTTAATAAATTTTTTATAAACTTTTTTCATAAATTATTTATAAACTTTTTTTTATAAATTTTTTATAAACTTTTTTTTATAAATTTTTTTAAACTTTTTTTATAATTTTTTTTATAAACTTTTAAATAGAATTTTTATGAAATTTATATTAAAAAAATAAAAAAAAAAATTATAAATTTCTGTGAACCAAACATGCGAAGGTATTTTAAATTCCGGAATTTTAAATTCTCAAGAATTTAAATTTTCTAGAATTTAAAATTCCGGAATTTCAAATTACCCCAACCAAACGCCCTTATAGTCTTATCTTTTTATTACACCTAAATCCAAACACCATGATCACTTAAGTATATCTAAACCCAAATTCATCAAAATCGCTGAAGTACCTTTCTTCTTCGACCTAACTTTTTCACAACCTATCTTCAACCTCACAAATTCATCAAAATCTAAATGGTTTAATTCCAATTTTCAATTTTGTTCATAATATATTATAACTACAGCAAACCATATTCTGATATTCAACCATAGGTCTCATTGAATTAAACTATTAAAGTAATAAACCCATTATTAACGAAAGAAACACTCACTTGTATAAATAAATAAACGAACCTGATTTATGTTGCTAGTAGTTTGGATCATCGTACGATTGTTTTTCCAATAAAAAGATGATATTAAATTTTAAGAGAAGCACTAATAGATGGACACGTTAGGTTGTCCTCTGTTTTCACAATATTGTCTATGGGAACAATTTTTCAAAAAGATATAGGAGAAGTCAACGGTTTGTAAAACCTTTAGAATTAGTCATTGGTCTGGCTTGATAGGCTGTGATAAAGAATTTTAATGGTGAGTGTGGTCTGTGATAATGGTGAATCAAATGTTGAAGAAGGTGACTGTTTGGATTCAGATTTAGTGACCCGTTACCGGACTAGTAGGTAAAAAAATCCTTAAGTTGTACAACTTAAAAACTTTGATACCTTAAATTAAGAAAAAAAAAGTTTGATACCTTAAATTGATATTGGACATAAGTTTAATACCTTTTTATGCTATTTGCCCTTTAAAAAATACATAATTAAGCTTTTTCTAAAAGAAATCCCATGTGTGCATGGGTATTATAACTAGTAACCTGTTATAGTGGTATGATTATTCACATAAATTTGGTTAATTGGAAGTTGTTGCACGACTTATTAACCCTTGATCCGTCTATTTTGTTTATTGTTCTTTTACATTCTAGTGACTTCTAAATCTAATCTTTTATATAATGAAGGAAAAAACGGAATTTGTCATTTTGAACGACTAAATCTTTTTATTTATTTATTTTTATTTAAACACGTGACATTGGTCCATAAAGGATGTTTTGTAATGTACATCAACACTTGAACACTCTTACATAATTTGGTTTTTAAAATTCATATCTATGTTTAATAGACGAATACTCGTTCAAAGCAACAGTGTATAACTTTGTGATTTTGGTGTGACTTTTGATGCAACGCTTACGAGTTCAATTTGTAGTAATTGCAAGAAAATAGTTTTTATGTGCTATAAATGAAAAATGATAAAACTTTGAAGACTAGACAATATATAAAATATTAATATAGTTGTGGATGTTATATTTTTAATTAAAGCAAATTATTTTAACTTTTTTTACTCTTTTTAAAGTTTTAAGAATAGCAAATTTGATATTTGATTTATGAGTAGCAAAGATATTGTCGCTTTTCCTTACTCAAGTGTTCGACTTTTATTCAAGTAACACAACCTTCAATATTTCAATTAATAAAGTTCTCATTGACATTTTTAAAACATGGAAATAATTTTTATTTGAAATAGACAAAAAAATAAAAAGATAAAAATAAAATTGTAACCTTTATTAAATAGGGATGTTTTGTACAATTAATAAACCTTAAAATAGAAATTTAAAAGCTAAACAAACGTCACAATTTCACCCTACTCCAACAAGTTCACTAATACCAAGCTAGATAATAGTTTGTACACTTTAAATTGGGATATATTTATGGATGTGTGGCACATATATAATGCAAGCAAATGACGTTAAAGTTATCCAAACAAAATATATACTTGTTATAGTAAAAATTCACTAATGCTCCACGTATTATTATCACACATACACAATGCATATTTCTAATCCCACCTTTAGAGTTAAGAGAAGCCCATATATTTAGTTTTTTTATCCCATGCTAACCCATCTGATGCGTTGTATTCATCCTTTTTAAAATTTATATTAACTAGGAAATACTGAGGACTAACACATACTAACAGGCAAAGAACCCGGTCATATGTAGCATAGTCTAGGTAATTCCGAGTGTCGTCCCAAGAGAGCTGTTATCCGAAAACACTAAGGTAATATGTGCTACCGTTCTTGATCAAAATGAAGGTTCCAATATGATTACTAATCAGATGCAGGAAGATATCAAATACATTGTTATGTATTCTTTAACAGTTGCCGAACCATGTTTTAAAAATTATGCTACAAGAAGGTGCAAGTGACAAACAAGGTCGACCACAAGATGACATTGACATCATAGAACCTGAATCGGCTGTTGATCAAGACCATGATATGCGACATCATGATAGGGAAGAACCGCCTCAAGAAGAAACGAAAGGATATGATCCATCACAAGAAGATCTTGAAACCCCTGATACCACGTCTCATAGTTCCAAATATATGCAACAAGATGGCGTAAGTCATAAACAAGGTCCACTACAAGACGTTGATGAGTTTAAAGACCCATCTGTTGAATGTGATCAAGAGTATGATATGCAATTCCCAAGCTTACGTCCATGTAAAAAAGGTCCATCCCAAGAAAGAATGAATGATGGTTATCGATTACAAGAAAACGATAAAGCTAAACATGAGGATGTTATTGAGAAAAAACCAATGCACAAAGGTGATGGTAAACAAAGTCCAGAACTTATCGCGGAAATTTGCAATTTGCAAGCGGGAAGTGGCAGTTGTGGGTACTCATGCTGGAAGGAATCGATTTTCGCTAGGTGAATATTTCACATTTACAAAGACTACCAGATCGAAGAAACCATAAAAGTGTTGATTAGTCTTAGTTGCCCGTTTTATGATTTCTTTTATGCATTAACGGATGTAATTGTAGGCACAACTGTCAGGAAACACATCATTATAAATGAATGTTTCTTGAGCTTCAGTTTAAGTTTTTTTATAGGACACAACCAATGAATATGTAGGTGATTACTACAACTAATGACCCTCTTTAAGTGTTCTAATTAAGATAAACAGTTATTTAGGCTGTTTAACATTAGTGTTTACAAATTGAATCTGCCAAAACACTCGAAAACAATTGTTAACTTCTGCGTTTTGATACACCATGAACAAATCAAAACACTTTATTTGTATTGTGTTTTTATACAACCTTAAGCACTTGGTAAATACAACATACTATGTCAATCCTTATTCATAACAGCTCCAACAGTTCTATAACTCTATAATTGCCAGTATAACATCATCAATATCTACTATTAAAACCATTGACAGAACTTGTAACACACACTACACTATATAAATCACAAAAAAGTAGTCCATCTTTTTTCTTTTTTCTAAAATCAACAAAACCAAGTTTGATTACCTCAATTTCTCTTAAAAAAATCACTAAAGTGTCCTGTTCCTGTTTTTGTTGTGATCCCAAGTTTGATTAGTCAGCAAATTCTCAGTTAAATAAAAGTAATACATAAACAAAGAGCTGAGTTTTCGCGTAGAAGTGCCAAGTGGATTCTTTGATCTTACATAATCAAACTCATACACGCAGTAGAACGATACAAACATGATATGAAGCAAAAGTGATGGTCAACAAAAGTCAGCAATAAAGTCAACATAGAAAAAGTCAAACATCAACATAACTGCATTTCCCGCCTTATTCATTCACTTCACATTTTCACACTTTTGCTCCATATCATGCTTGAATCCCTTCGTCGTCAATTTAGAGTTCCTGCTTTTGGATTTTTCTTCTTCATTTCTTTATGATTTCTAGAAGAACATAATCTGCACCTATCAAAACACTAGAAACTAGATAATTCGACTTGAAATCTCGTTACAAATAATGATCTTTAAGTGGATTAAAAGAATCTATCGTAGTATACTATTTACTTCTCGCATATGGCAGTCTTTTTATTATTTTTTGTCTGTTACTTGTCACATGTTTTTCAGGCGTAAGTTTAGCAGCATTAGCTAAAAACAGTAAGTGCTTGCAGATAGGGTGTTTATGATCGGTTAACCAAACCGCAATGAAGTTCCAGCACGTTACTGTATAAGACTACTCAGGATCTTCCTGAGCCGAACTCTAAAAGTTGACTGTTCAGTCAGTTACTCACGTTCAGGTTCAGTTACCACTTTAACCTTTGGTGATTATCATTTATCTGCTCACCCAACTTACCAAGTAATTTAAGATGACATGTTTATGGGTCTGTCTAAAAGGTACAGCATGTGCATGTGCTTAAACACCAGCATATATGCCTTTTCTTAGGATCCATCTAATCTAGTATCATGAAAAGACACATCTAACATGTAAACAAACAAATCGAGTGATCACAAATTATAAATCTTAAAAGGAAATTACACACGAGAATTAAGATTCTAACAATCCATAACTAATACTAGACACAAATAAGCACATGAAACTGGAAATTACTTCATCTGATTTGCAGACTTAATGTCAAATGATGAAGTCCCGACTAATATATCACATTTCCAAATTTAAGGGCTAGTGGAGGTCGTTTCTGTTTCTTGAAAACTTTCACTCTAAATTATAAATGATAATTCAATTACCTTTTCACATACACGTGATTAATTTTGTTGGGGTTGAAGCATGTCCATTCACAATTTTAGTTCAAAATATATCTAGGTTCTAACAGAATAAGTTTTTAGTGCACTCTTGGATTAGGTTCAATCTTTAATACTGCTAATTTAGTTTTCAATTATATCAGACAGAACATGAATGCCTATAAGCATTATTTTCATTTCAACTAAACAACAAAGTTTAACAGATAGAAAAAAATTAACTATTGGAAGTACAAGGTTAATATATAAGACTCAATTCAGTCTAGAAGACACTTAAAGTATGAAAGAAAGAGTAGGTTCACGCAATCACGCATCCAGATATGATCAAAACATAGATTGATTACAATTAATAGTCAAGTCATTCAACATCCATTATGCAAATAAGATGGTACTATCATGAGCAGGCCTAACTGCAAGTTATAAAGGGCAATTTTTCCTATCTGGATATAAGTAGACATCCAAGGTTGTGGTGAAGACATAATTGTGGAACACCTACAGTTTCTAGTAGCAATTACCCAGAGTATCAATATATCTATGATCTCATTCTTAAATTCTTTTAGAAAGTATCATGTTCATAGTCTATCACTATAAATCTAACGATTCCATCAGCTACCACTCAAACTCATAGAGAATGATAAACATTCATATACATTGAATGTGAATGCATCCACCACACCAAGTAGTTAAAATTCTACATAACTATGGTCTGGTTATCAACATATGGTGCCAGACCAAACCGTTAGACATAAACATAGAGAAAAGGGACAAAAGGTCGGGTCCAGAACACAACAAAGTTCTCACCAACTAACAACCCACATTATTGATCATTAATAACCGACATGCCCTAGGTTGCATAAGATTTCCCTATATCATCAGGGGAAGCATTTCATGGCCATTTTTTGGTGTTCGGGGGTGACACCAGATGTTTCCGCAGTTTCAACTTCAAGGCAACATTAGGGACAAAGGCCAACTATAAGCATCAGCTCGTGAAGGCACAAGATTTTCAACCAAATAATAACACCTACATTATTTTGGTGTTGGGCTGGCAACAAGGTTTTCAAATCAGTTTCAACTATGAGCCAACATTCCAGACAAAAGCAAACTCCTTGCTAGCAACCCAATTTAACAACATAGGTTATTTTTAAAGTAATTACTGAGCTTGGTCAAATGTAGCAAAGCCAACGGCTGCATCCCTTAGCCATCCAGCCGAAGAGATGCCAACACGCCCTGCTCCAAAAAACAGGAAGTTTAGTATGTATGCCAATAATCTAAATAAAGACATTGATTTGACATGCTTTAACAATCAAATGTTATGCTCAGACACAAACAGCCATTGCTTTATCAGTCATGCAAACAACCGCTATATTTCTTGACATAAAAAAGCAGTCATCTATAACATTCACTTGGTCTTATTAATGTCAGATAAACTAATTTTGTTTCTAACTTTCAATAAATTGTGTTTATTTTTCAAATAAGGATTCTCACTATAGGACCACGATAGAAATAGAAAATTTGTTCATTATGAATTTTATACCTAAAACGACCTAAAAACTTTAACAAGTCCAATAAATAATTTCTTTTAAGACTTTGTTTTCAATAAGAAAGAAAAATCTTAAGTTGTTCCATGTAAATTTTTGATAATGATATCCTTAGATTAACTAACAAAGACATTAACAAATTACCATCAGACTTGGTAGACAAAAAAAAATCCATACAACATTCTTTTGCAGAAGAGACCAAAATTTATTAACCTTCTTACCTGGCCTGCTTGTCTCAAGAGGAAGATCAATTGCAGCTGGATGATTTTCAAAATTTTCAACAATGCCCTCAGAGGTTTGTGTTATCTCTTAAAGAAGTTGCCCTCTAAGTCATCATAAATGAGACTTAGTAGCAAGATCATTAGAAACACTCTCCCTTCATCATCGGGTCTTTAAGTCTTTGAGATTGACTATCAGTGTTATCAAAAATTATAACTAAATCAGTTTTATTAGGTTAATTAACCTCCACTTAAAATCATTTTACTTCATTTTCAACCAAATGAAAATTTTGTTAACTTTTTAACTTCAAGACAGTTTCAAAAATTTTACTCCATTTTAATACAAAGACAGTTTTAAATATTTTAAAATCTTTGAAAAACTAAACCATTTGACTTAAAACAGTTTTTATCTCTTTTACAAGAAAAGACTAACAAAATGAAACACACATGAAAATTTATAGTTGATAAAAATAGAAAAACATAGTCAACCAAAGACTTAAGTGGGAGAGTGATGGTTAAAAACCATAGACTTGAAATGGCAGCACATGATAGGCTTTGACGTAGAGCACGTGTCACACTACAGGCGGGACAAAGGCCGACTGGTGAACGTACCCGCTTGCCAACCACCTATTAGCACCCCCTTATGTCAAGTAAAACAGACATGCCCAAGTGTGCATGAAAACCCCCAAAAGGAAGCATAACATGCCTATATATTGATGTCTGGGCTTGACACCAAACATTTTCACAGTTAAAGGCAACATTAGGGACAAATTCACTCAAAAGGCAGCACATGATAGGCGTTGACGTAGAGCACGTGTCACACTACAAACGGGACAAAGGCCGAATGGTGAACGTACCCGCTTGCCAACCACCTATTAGCACCCCCCTATATCAAGAATAACCGACATGCCCAAGTGTGCATGAAAACCCCCAAAAGGAAGCTTAACATGTCTATATATTGGTGTCTGGGCTTGACACCAAACATTTTCACAGTTAAAGGCAACATTAGGGACAATTGCAGCTGGATGATTTTCAAAATTTTCAACATTGCCCTCAGAGGTTTGTGTTCTCTCTTATTGAAGTTGCCCACTAAGTCATCATAAATGAGACTTAGCAGCAAGATCATTAGAAACACGCTCCCTTCATCATCGGGTCTTTAAGTCTTTGAGTTTGACTATCAGTGTTATAAAAAATTATAAGTAAATCGGTTTTATTAGGTTAATTAACCTCCACTTAAAATCATTTTACTTCATTTTCAACCAAATGACAATTTTGTTAACTTTTTTGCTTCAAGACAGTTTCAAAAATTTTACTCCATTTTAATACAAAGACAGTTTCAAATATTTTAAAATCTTTGAAAAAGCTAAACCATTCGACTTAAAACAGTCTTTATCTCTTTTACAAGAAAAGACTAACAAAATGAAACACACATGAAAATTTATAATTAATAAAAATAGAAAAACGTAGTCAACCAAAGACTTAAGTGGGAGAGTGATGGTTAAAAACCATAGACTTGAAAAGCAACCAGCACCAGCTCACTGTCCACAATAAGCAACATGGCCTAAAGTGCATGACGAGCTCCAAAACCATCATGGGAAGCATGTCATGCTCGTATGTTGATGCCCGGGCTTGACACCAAACATTGTCGCAGTTTCCCGATGAGTCCTAAGACCCAACGAAAACCCACTCGGAAGGCAGCATACGTAGGCTTTGACGTAAAGCACGTGTCATACTACAGACGGGACAAAGGCAACATCAGGGACAAAGGTCGGGTCATGAACACGCCAAAGTTCTTACCAACTAATAACAACCCACATAATTGATCAATAATAACCGACGTGCCCTACGTTGCATGAAATTTCCCTAAATCATCACGGGAAGCATTTTATGGCCATGTTTTGGTGTCTGGGCGTGACACCAGATGTTTTCACACTTTCAACTTCATGGCAACATTAGGGACAAAAGCCAACTATAAACATCAGCTCGTGGAGGCATTAGATTTTCAATCATATTAACACCCACATTATTTTGGTGTTGGGCTGGCAACAAAGGTTTTCAAATCAGTTTCAACTATGAGGCAACTTTCGGGACAAAGACCACCTCAAAAGCAAACTCGTAAACCACCAAAATAGCAAACGTTTACTAATCAAGCATTTTCACAGTTCAAGGCAACATTAGGGACAAATTCACTCAAAAGGCAGCACATGATAGGCTTTGACGTAGAGCACGTGTCACACTACAAACGGGACAAAGGCCGACTGGTGAACGTACCCGCTTGCCAAACACCTATTAGCACCCCCTTATATCAAGTATAACCGACATGCCCAAGCGTGCATGAAAACCCCCCAAAAGGAAGCATAACATGCCTATATTTGGTGTCTGGGCTTGACACCAAACATTTTCACAGTTTAAGGCAACATTAAGGACAAATTCACTCAAAAGGCAGCACATGATAGGCTTTGACGTAGAGCACGTGTCACACTACAAACGGGACAAAGGCCGACTGGTGAACGTACCCGCTTGCCAAACACCTATTAGCACCCCCTTATATCAAGTATAACCGACATGCCCAAGTGTACATGAAAACCCCCAAAAGGAGGCATTACATGTCTATATATTGGTGTCTGGGCTTGACACCAAAACATTTTCACAGTTTAAGGCAACATTAGGGACAAATTCACTCGAAAGGCAGCATATGATAGGCTTTGACGTAGAGCACGTGTCATACTGCAGACGGGACAAAGGCCGACTGGTGAACGTACCCGCTTGCCAAACACCTATTAGCACCCCTTTATATCAAGTATAACCGACATGCCCAAGTGTACATGAAAGCCCCCAAAAGGAAGCATAACATGCCTATATTTGGTGTCTGGGCTTGACACCAAACATTTTCACAGTTTAAGGCAACATTAGGGACAAATTCACTCAAAAGGCAGCACATGATAGGCTTTGACGTAGAGCACGTGTCACACTACAGACGGGACAAAGGCCGACTGGTGAACGTACCCGCTTGCCAACCACCTATTAGCGCCCCCCCTTATATCAAGTATAACCGACATGCCCAAGTGTGCATGAAAACCCCCAAAATGAAGCTTAACATGCCTATATATTGTTGTCTGGGCTTGACACCAAACATTTTCACAGTTAAAGGCAACATTAGGGACAAATTCCAGACTCGTGCTAATAGCTTGCCGCCAACGTTGTTGCAGGTACCCGATGATTCCAAAAACCCTATAAAAAACAACATTATTAGTTCTCAAGTACAAGAGTAAGAAAATGTATATACGATAACGCAATGCCTAAGCACTTTTAACAACAGCACAATGAAAATTTGACACAAAGTATGGTGTTCAACAGATTAACAAACTTGAACTATTTAAAGGTAAATATTTCTGAATTGAATTAAGTCTAAAAGAAAAATGAAAACATTAATTTAGTTTCATATTTATCATGCACGTACATTTCGAATTACCAGGAAAAAAAAAGTACAGTGAATACTTATACTATATTTATCCACCACATACAACAGATGCTAAATTTGGTACTCAACTAGTCATCAGTAAAGATTTGTAGCAAACAAATGTCATAAAAGATTAACAAGACATTTTAAGACCAGAAAAACAGCAACCAAAATCAAAGAACTTACTTTCTTCAGTGCCATTTTATCGAGACCCGCTCCATGATGTCGTCCAAGTTATCAAGCACAGCAGCCCGGGATCCATGATTTCCCCTTTAAAGAGAGACAAGCATTAATGATCAATTGTAAAAATCTCAGACAATTTAAAAGTTAAAATAGCAACATTTTAGTATCAGCAAGCAATCCGTTATTCATCAACATTTGATCTGTCAAAAGCATTAAGCAACCACTAGCAATTTCATTCAGATATGCTAAAATAATCAATTGTAAGAATCTTAGAATTTAAAAGCTAAAATAGCAACATTCCGTTATTCATCAACATTTGATCTGTCAAACCACTAGCAATTTCATTCAGATATGTTATCTGCTATATGTATTAAAATCAATGATCCACACAAGTTGCCATAAAGTATCCTCTCGACAAGGGTAATTTATGTGCTAATTTGAACAGAAAGAATGTGTTGGTTTACACATAACTTAAAGAGATAAAAGATCAAAAGTTTTATGCATGTTACAAACATTTTACTCAATATGTGGCGAAACCTATTAATTGATTTGAACAACCTGTTTAACAAACTGCAGATCTTAGACACAACTCACAATATTAATTTGTTCCAAAGTTTTTGAAGAATTAACACAAACAACCAAAATGTATTTATATTATACAACTGCATAACATTATTAAAAAAAAATTAACTTTTAACCTTGAAACCTAATGAAAGTGAGTACAACAGAACATATACTTAATTCATTTATAAAAAAAAAAAAAAATGGGTAACAATGAAAATGAGGCTAGATCTAGATAGTGTGTGTTTTAGGAGGATGAAATGAATATATAAGGACAGGAGTGGAGAGTGGACACTAGGGTTTCTTTGGTGGGAGGGAAAATGTCCCGCCCGCTCAATTTGTTCAATCAGCGGGGGAATTGGGAATACTAGGTTGGTTTTTAATGCCTGCCATTTTTTATTTCAAAGGATCATAGGAAAGCGAAAGATATATGATTTCTGGCTTCGGCAGCTGTGGAGTTTTTGACTAGGGTTCAACGGGTTGTGCAAAGTAATTTTGCGACCCTAAGTCACAAAATTTCATTTTTAGTATAATTGGTTTTGCTATTCAAAAAGGGGTTGCGGCACAGTTTGTTGCCCGTTTGCCTGCCATCTTATTGTAATCAGTTATTACAAGTAAATTCTATGAAAAAAAAAAACTATATGATTCATTAAAAAAAACCAGCCATGAATTTGTAAAGAAAAAAGTAGATTGATTTTGATTGGGATACACTATTGCTACGGGGGCTACCCATAGCCCCTGCCACTTTTGTCCCCTTTGTCCCCCCGCTTTTTCCAGTACAACACAGTTTTTTGTCAGTTTCTGTTCCGTATTTCTGACAGTTTTAAGCGTTTGGCTTATTAAACTTTATATTTACAGTTCCGCATTTTCAGGTTTATAGCTTTTTGATATAAACAAAATTATAAAAAAAAATAAAAAAAAATAAAATAAAAAAAAAAAAAAATAGCCCCCGTATGAATAAAAACATAGCCACCGTATGAATAACTCATCCCTTTTGATTTTGAAGAATGCAAATGGTAACCAGCTATTTAGAACAAAGAACAAAGTAAACACAAAATGTCAAAAAAAAAAACAAATGTAGCCGGCTATTGTTTGACTTAGGTGCTGTTTGGTTAGTGTTTTTTTATGATAACTTTGGACTCAAAGTTAAAAATTCTTGTTTGGATGATTAAAGTGGGCCCATAATTTGGAGTTGAGTCCCTTATATCCGGCGTGCACCAATGTCAGGTAAGTATATGAGAATATCAAATATGTGGGCCTTATTTTAATCACAATCACAAATTCTCAATTTATTGATTTTTTTAATAATAAATTTAGATTTTATATAATTTAATAAATTATAAATAATTATTTATATATTTTATAATATATTTTCTCTATCCTACATTTAATTCAAATCCAAATCCTAATCTAAATTCTAATTCAAATCCAAATCCAAATCTTAATCCTAAACCCATTTACAAACCAAACGGGCCCTTACTTTTTAACAAAAGGGCATGATATTTGTTATTGTATTAATCAATCTTGGGAAATACTAAAATGACAATTATCAACAACTTCTTCAAATGTAAAAGAGAAAGTAAAGTTGTCCAACTTAGTATCACTTGTATTGTATAATAATATAATATTTGTATTTGTGAGTTTGTTTTCAAAAAATCTATAAAAAAATAAGATTAGTACTCAAAAGTGAAAGATATATATTGTAGTAAATTTATGGTTTAAATGAAGCTAATTTTAAGTGACACAACATAATTTTCATTTTGGTTGTTAGAAACATGCACTTTTACTACAAGAATAAGATGCATCATTATTTTGAGTCAGATTGGTTATTGACAATGCTAAACCAAGCTTGGGTGATTTAGAATCCTAGCAATCCGAACTCAGCCATGCAATATGCATTATCAGGAGACTACTCGTGCATTGCGGCGGGAGGTTCATGAAATATAACTTTCGGTAAATCATGTATTCTAATTTACTGTATTATTTTTATTGACAATAAATTTAAAGATATCAAAAATTCCTAACAGTTTGAACTTTTGGACTTATCACAAGATCCCATAAATTACGGGATACACAAGATCCAAATTGATTTATACAAATCAGAAAATTTGGACTTTTGGACTTATCACAATTATTCTGTTAACAGTTTGAACTATCAAAACACGTCAAAAAAATGATGACAGTGAACAAAGAATACATGATTGGTAATCAAGAAGGACAAAAAAAATGGAAGATAACATGATTGGTAACAGTGTTCGACTATATATATTGTGTAACCCAACATCATCATTTGTAAAATGAAAGATAACATGATTGGTAACAGTGTTCGAATATTTAAAATTTTGCAATTTTGAGATTTTTGAATAAATTCAGTTTTGAAATTTGAACATTTGAATAATTTCTGTTTTGAATTGAATTTTTGAAAAATTAAATTTTTAAACATATCAAACGTTGAAAATCTCGAAATCTTAGAAAGTTGAAAATCTTGAGAGTCGAAAATTTTGAAAGTTGAAACTTTCAAATCTTAAAACATTGAACTAAAAGTGATAGGTGTTATAGCATGCCAATAATTGTTATTAGTGCCTACACGGTGCACCTTTAGAAAATGTGATGATAAAAATTGAAAAAAAAAAATTGAAGTTAAAAAGGACAACGTCTTTACTTTTGATCACAAAACTTATTAGAATGCATAAATAAATTTGGCAAAAAAGCATTGTTTATTTTAATCATTTGTCACCGATTAATTGAAAACCCATAAACTATTTTATATTTTACTTGATATTTACTTCAACATTCCTAACAGTTTGAACTTTTGGACTTATCACAAGATCCCATAAAATACGGGATACACAAGATCCAAATTGATTTATACAAATCAGAAAATTTGGACTTTTGGACTTATCACAATTATTCTGTTAACAGTTTGAACTATCAAAATATGTCAAAAAAGTGATGACAGTGAAGAAAGAATACATGATTGGTAATCAAGAAGGACAAATTTATGTTGTGAAAATTGGCCATGGTTTGTTAACTTGCGTTCAACACAAAAGAAAAAGAGGGAAAAAAAATTATAAATGAGTACATGTATTTGTGCTTGCTGTTGTGTGGGGTTCCTAAAGCAAAATGATTGATGATTAAAGTAAGCACAAGACCAAAGATTGAAAATTTCTTTTTACTTGTACTCTTTTTGTTTAAAGTTTTGTTTGAAATATAATCTGCTACAAAAGAAAACCATTGTCACAAATAGGTAGGGATGCATTTGATTAGATCATGGGCCAAACCCAAAGGAGAGAAAAGAAAAGGGTGGTCGTTTAGTTTACGGGCACAAGACCAAATAGGTGTCGGCTTGATAAAAGTCCGCCAATAATTTAGTGGATTTTACGGAGTACAATCCGTGTCTTGTTGAGTTTAAAGTTCGAAACGAAAGAAAAAAAATGTAGGCATGAAAACCGGTATGGAAATTTACGAGTTATTACAGTACCTACCCCTTAAAAGAAACCACGTCCTCGTGGTTTAATCTATGGTAGTTGTCGGGTTGTCTCGTTATTATTTCCCTTAAACAGTAATCCCAACGGCCCTCAATAGTAGCCCAACGGCTACGAATAGTAGCCTAACGGCTACTTCTTGCTCTATAAATGCAAATTTTTAACTTATATTTCCTCTTCTCATAACACAAAAAATTTCACCTACATTTCTCTCATCAATACTCAAGATGCCGCATGTTATCACCATTGTTGCGATCGTGTATGTTGTAGCCGCTGCTATCTACTTGGCCAACGCCCCAAATGAAGAAGGTTATGAGTATTTGGCGGGGGGTCTTAGTGGTTCTAGCTCCAATCGTGGTCCTAGCGGTTGGCGTAGATATACTTTGGAGGTAATAGATAGTATTGCACGCATAAGTGTTAGTAATAAATCATTGTTTTAGTTTAGTTCTTATGAACTTTTTTTTTTTTTTTTTTTTTTAAGATAAACAAATGTGTTATGACAATTCTATTTATGTTCTTTACTTATCGATCTATGTCTCTTAACATTTTACTTACCGCACTCAATAACCCGCTTTTATTCTCGTATTACGCAGAATATTTATGGTGTTGCATCCGGTTGTGATTCTTGCTCTCGTGGGCGTAGTGTTGTTTTTCGTTAGCTTAGTGGGTCAACCGTTCAATGATTCCCTTCCCTACTTGGTGGTCTTTGTCACATTAGCTCTACCGTTGTTGATTGTATCGTTATGTATTAATATTTATGGATTCTAATGTAATAATAATTTACGTCGGTTAAACCAGTCAAAGAGTTCCGTCAAGCAGGAATCTACACTTCAAATGTTGTGTATCAAGAAGTTTTACGTGACGAGTAACGTGTGTTGTTAGTTTTTATCTCAAAACTGATGTAATGTTTACTTTCAGTTTTCTTAAACGTTTTTATATGTTGTTTGATAGATGTTAAGATTTTTTTTCTAGACTTTAGTTATCGTATAGTACAACCGTATGCAATTACATTTG
This sequence comes from Chrysanthemum makinoi, assembly GCA_910596185.1. Taxonomy (NCBI): domain Eukaryota; kingdom Viridiplantae; phylum Streptophyta; class Magnoliopsida; order Asterales; family Asteraceae; genus Chrysanthemum; species Chrysanthemum makinoi. The sequence goes on from OU343219.1 coordinate 3,344,947, forward strand.
GATCGGTTCATGTTCTATTTTGAACACTACACAAAACACTCACCACAATATCAAAAATCGTAATTATATGCCGCTAGGAATTTCCATTGCTAATGCACAGGTACTCGCCTAGTCTATCTTAATATATAAAATAGTAAGTTTTTGCACAAGTGTTTTAAAGCACGTGTATTAAATAATTTCATTAATTTATTTCCTTTTGTGTCATTAATGTATATAATATTTTAAAGCTCATACACAATGTCACCACTAACATTTAATTCTAACATTTAATTCATTCAATCGTCTATGCTATTTTTGTACAGTAATTATTATCATAAAACCTTTTCAATCAGTTACTCTTGATTTAATGCAATCAATAATATGCTAAAATAATTCCACTGATTATTTGTGATTCAAACCACCGAAATACTTCTTCTATACGCTCCAGTTTGATATATTTTTTAAGGGTAGTGATTGGCATACCTAATTGGTATGCCTAATTTTGTGCCTGTTAATACAATTTTGGGCGCTCCCCTGACGAAGATTAGTGTATGCTAACTTCCCAGGAAATAGATCTTGTATTAAGTGAAATTCTTGATCGCTAGCTGCTAAGAAAACCAACACCGTTAGTCTCACCGCGGAACGGGGTTCCGCGGTTAACCTCCGGCGTGAGAGTAAGTGATAGTTTTAGGAAGATAAAGTTAGTTCTAGAGAGAGAGTGTGTGTTTTTGTTACCGTTTGAGTAGAGGTGAGACCTCTATTTATATGGTTGACCTTCCTGTCGTGTTCTCAAGGTCACGGGTCTTGAGAGCGACAGTTTGTGACGTAAGTCAACTGCAGAGCTTGTCCGCTTGTTGTGATGGTGATGTTTTCGGGCGGGAATTGTCCCGCTTTCCCTTTTTGGGGACTGCAGGTTGTAGTATATCCAGCCTGGGCAAGATTCCTTTCCCTTTATGTTGGGCGCGGTTGCGCCCTTCTTCGGACGTATCTAATGTCCGCGGAAAGGTTGAGTGAAATAGCCGGGCTACGTGTCTAGTCCGCGACCGATCCATATGGGTGCCGGGGTATTCACGATATCATGGTTAGTCCGCGCCAGACCGTATTGGTGCCGGGGAGGTCATACGTGATCAAGTCCCCCCAGTCTAGTTGTGCTTGTCGGTCTTGGTACAAGCGCTGCTAGACTTAGTTATTCCGCCCATCCGCGGCTGGATGTATAGCATGAAATCCTAATCACTGCTGACTGTATCTTCCACTTATTCCAAGGATAAGCATTACAGCTGTCCCTTGGGATTCGCGGACCGCCCTTAGCCGCGTATTTTCTGACTGACGTGACGTTTTGGCTGCTTCCATCGCGTCCGTTGATCTAAACAGATCTAGACCGTTAGTTATGAGCCGGAGACGTGGCATTTTTTCAGCCGTTCGATTGAACCGTTGGTTTTTCTCTTTTGAGAGTATAAATACCCCCCCTTTTTTACTTTCTTGGCTACTGTTGCCATTTCGTCTTCGCGAGTAAAAAAGAAAATCGTCTACTAAGATCTGTGTGTGCGTCCCAACTTTATCAGGTTAGGTTTTTCTTCCTTCATTGTAATTCCATGGCTAAGAAACTTCTCAGCGACTTTACCTGTAAGTTATCACAGCGAGATTTGAGTGATTTTTGCTCTAAATACCACATCCTTCTACCGTGCACCCTCTTCTTCCTGGCCCTGAGGATACCATAAAGGATGCCCCTAAGGGTAAAATAGGAGTATACACTAGGTTTTTTGAGCTTTGCAACTTTAGGATACCCCTGTCTGCGTTCCTGTGTAGGGTTTTAGAATATTTTCAGGTCCATTTGTCTCAGTTGTCTGTGTTAGCCGCCGCTAGGATTAGCCACTTTGAGATCCTTTGCCGCGTTCATGGTGGAACACCCACTGTACCGTTGTTTAGGAAGTTCTATTACTCCGGAATGAAAGATGGGTGGATGACCCTAGAGAAGCGTAAGGGTCCGAAGTCATTAATTGTACCGGTTTGTTATACCACGCCTTTGGACTCTGTAAAGAACTGGAAGGAATATTTCTTCTGGGTTGACGCGACTGTGTTTCCTTTGGCCATCTCGTGGAACGAGAAAGTCTCTGTTGACCGTGACCCGCCTCCTTCCGATGATGATGTTGACATGGGGTTGTTACACCTCCTTAACACGCAACGTGCTCCGTTTAAAAAATTCCCGGAGCTGTTCTTGGCCGTGATTGGTCTTAGCCGTGCTTGAGATGACACGACGGCGCAGCCTACCTTTAAAGTTTCGGATACTGAGGGTGGGTTCTTTTTTAGGGTTTGTCGCGTCTTATTATCTTTTCTTTTATGCTTTGTTACTAACTTGTGCATTATTGCTTGCAGATATGTCTCTCTTTGCCTTCATTAACCAGCCGGACCCTTTTGAAGTAACCTCCGGAGAGAGAACTCTACAGGAAGGTGAGCGGACGTTACAGGATGAGACTGCTAGTCGCGTTATCGAGCCTTCCGAGAACGTCATCACCTTAGTCCAAGAGACTATCGTGGATAATATTGAAGCGGCTAAGGCTAGTAAGGCAGCTGGGAAGAAGAGGGTTAGAGTTGCTGTTCCTTCCAAGCAACCGGAGAAGAAGAGGCCTACTTCTGTGCCGGCAAAGGATGCCGGGTCCATTGCTGGTATGGCATCTTCATTATGTTGATGATTGTTTTATTTTTTATTTTATTTTTGAAAAAAAATAACTTAAGTGTTATTATGCAGGGAATGCGACCGCGGGGTCTGCTCTTGTGATGGAGCTTCGTGACGAGTCCGATTCTGGGCCTCTTCCGCGGGAGGTGACCCATATTTCTTCTGAGGCCACTCCGGACTTTCAGGTCAATCCGGATTCTATTTCAAAAACATCCACCCCAGCCCATCAAGAAAACTTGGATGTAGATATGTCTGGTCCGTCCCAGCCACCACCTGTGCAGCAAGAGAGTGCTTTTGCGGTCGAGTCTCCGCCGCAGGACCAGTCTGTTCACCGTCCTGCGGCCTCGGATAACGACTTTTACGAGTCTCTATCCGTGGAGACTGCGGAAGCAAAAAATGTTTATGTTCCCAAGTGACTGCCTACCAATGACTTCCGGATGAATGATGGTTGGGTCTGCCAAAGCATGCTGGACAACCTTGCTACTCCTGGCTACTTGTCGGTGTTACGCAACATGCCGCATGCAGATTTGCTGGAGCAATATAACATTGCCACTATCCAGCAAACTTGTATGTCATCTGAGGTGCGTCTGCGGTTAGAGTTTGAGTTGAATTAGACGAACAGGCTGAACAAGAGACTTGAGAGGAGAGATGCAAGGATCGAGACCCTCAAGCAAAAAGTGCAGGAGTTGGAATCTGAAGCTGCGGAGGCGAAGGGTCTCCGTGAGCGTGTTGGTCAACTTGAATCTGAGTCCGAGGAGGTGAAGAGGTTGCAGGAGCGCGTGGCGCAGCTGGAGGGTATGATTGTTCCTAAGGACGAACAGTTGGCTAATTTGACCGTTGAAAATGCTGAGTTAAAGGGTAAAGTGGCCGGGCTCACCTCTGTTTGTGAAGAGCTCAAAGGGCAGGTTAAGGGTGCTGGGTTGCTAAAGGGAAAATTGAAGGATTGCGAGGAAAGAGTCCGCAGTGAATATGATAATAAACTCGCACAGTTAGATCAGAGATTAGCGGAACTCAACCGTGACTTTGATGAGGACCTATTCCCGAGCACTCTTGTGGCCATTGAAGGTAAGAGGTGGGTTATTGGGCATGGTTTCCGCAGGGCGTGGGTGGCGTTCAAACAATCTGAGGAACTGCAGACGCGGTTGGGGGATTGTGTTAGCAAGGCTATCGCTGAGGGCCTAAGACAGGGTTTGGAAGCTGGGATCGTTCATGGTTCCAAGGGTCGAAAGCTGGAGCAGATCAAGGCCTACAATCCCCGGGCTAAGGAGGTTTATCGCGAGGCTGTCATTCGCCTTAGCGATGTTCCTTTCCCCCTTCTGGATTCCCTAGAGGCGTGCAAGGACTCTTCTTTGGAGTTCCTTATGCCTCAGTTGGTGCTGCAAGAGGAACGACCAAGTGGCTCGGGGCAATTCTTTTTTAATGCCCCGGTGGAGGAAGAGGTTACCCTTCCCAATTCTTTGCTTCAAACCATCACCAGGCGCCCGCGCGCCATTGCCGCGTACAAGGAGAGGAAAAGTAAGGTGTATGGTAAGAAGTTTGATGTGTGGAACCCCGAGTTAATTGTTTCGGAGGTTGAGCACGTGTTACTTCTACGGAGAGCCCTCCATGGTGATTGTTCCACCTGGCCAGACCCCTTCCTCCGCAGTTACTGGCCCTACCGGGGAGGATGAAACAGAAGAAGAGGAAGGGTCCGCCCATGATGATATGTTCGACACGAGTGTGCTTGACCATGCCGGGGATCACGCTGGTGGTACTTGAAGTAGCCCTTTTTGTGGGCGGCATTTAGACTATGCCGCCTTTTCAATTCATAGTGAAGCTTGGGTAACATTGTTAGCTTGTTCTTAGGGTCGCAGTTATCGCGATGCCTCTTTTTTTTGTATGCCGGGGGTATGCCCCCGAGCATTTGTAAATAAATTTTTCGTACTTAATGTGAATATTTTTATTGATCGTACGCATATTCTTTTATTTGTTTGCCGGAGTTGGTTGATCCGGGCTTTGAGTTGTACCCTTGGCCGTACTTGGGGGGTCCGGGGGTAATAAAGAATGGTCAATGGGCTTGCAATACCACTTATATGCCTGAGTCAATTTTGAGGTTGCTCGTCCTTTACGCGCGACATTGTTTATCGCGGATGTGAGAATTATGCAAAAGATGTAAAAAAATGTGATTGAATCTTTATTTTGGAAATTTTGTAGAGCGGGCCAGGCATCTACGTTTCATTACTTAGAAAACATTACAATAGAAATAAGAAATATGAAAACTTAACGTTCCCTGTTGTCCGGACCTGATCCGTGATCAACTTACAAGAGGCGGGGAAAACCTACTTACTCTTAGATGTAACATTTCTTCAAGTTGCGGATGTTCCATGTTCTAGGGAGCATCTCCCCATCCGGGCCTCTGAGCTTGTAGGTTCCATTCCCTAGCGCTTCCATCACTTCATATGGCCCTTCCCACTTTGGGCCAAGCTTTCCGGTGTCTTCCGCTCTACTAGCTTCGTTGCTGCGGTAGACAAACTCTCCGGGCCTGAAGACTGTGCTTCGCACTTTGGCGTTATAGTACCCCTCCATCCTTGCTTTGCTACGTGCTTCTTCAATGGCAGCGGCTTCTCGCTTTTCTTCTAGGATGTCCAGATTCAGGCGAAGCTCTTGGTCGTTGGAGATTTGGTTTACGGCCGTGCATCGGAGACTTGGCATTCCAATCTCGACCGGGATAACGCCTCGCCATATGTAAGGAAAATGGGGTTTCCCCGTTGCTTGTTTTGATCATAGTTCTGTGCCGAGCACATGCGGCACTTCTTCCACCTAGTCTTTGCTTCCTCTCTCGGCCTTGCTTTGATGCCTTCTCCCGGACTTTTGTTCGCGCTTTCGACCAGCCCGTTTGCTGCGGATGCTTTTTGACGCAAACCGTTGTTTGATGTTGAGCTTCGAAACCAATCCTTGAACGGGTTGTCGCGGGCGCTTTCCGTTGTCCGATACTATTTCTCCAGGCAAGCCAAAGCGGCAGACTATGTTATCCCAAACAAACTTCTTCACTTGCCTTCCTGTGATGGAGGCTAAGGGTTTGGCTTCGATCCATTTAGTGAAGTAGTCTATCGCGACGATCATAAACTTTACCTTGCCGGGGCCTTCTGGGAAAGGTCCGCAGATGTCTATACCCCACTTGTAGAAAGGCCACGGGGAGGTGATTGGGGTCAGATTTTGCTGCGGGTTCTTTGGTACCGGGCGGTGGACTTGGCAATCTTCGCACTTCTGAATTAGCTCACGTGCATCCCATTGCATCGTCGGCCAGTAATATCCGGTTCTAATTGCTTTGGCTACCACTGCCCTTGGGCCAGAGTGCATGCTACACGACCCTTCGTGGATCTCTCGCAGCACGTAGTTGGCTTGGGTGGGGCCTACACATCGGAGCCATGGTTCTAGAAAAGATTTCCGAACAGATTCCGTCTCTCAACGCGTACTGCCTTGCCTTGATCCGCAGCTTTCTTGCCTTGTTGTCGTCCGTCGGTAGTATTTCATCCCTCAGGTACTCGATCAGGGGTGTCATCCATGTATCCCCGTCATCTTCCACAATTGCCAGCACCTCTTTTTCTTCGATGGATTTTTCTTTCAAGACTTCCACAAGGACCTGTCTTGTCAGGTGGGCAAAGCTGGTGGATGCAATTTTACTTAGCGCATCTGCTTGTTTGTTTTGGCTCCGGGGAATCTGTCTGATGGAGAACGTCCGGAACCCTTCAATCAATGCTTTGGCCTTTTCCAAGTAGCGCGCCATGCTTTCCTCCTTTGCTTCGTATGATCCGTTTATCTGATTTGCCACGAGACGAGAGTCAACATTTGCTGATAAGTCTTTTACCCGCATTTGTTCAGCGATCCTTAGTCCTGCGATGAGTGCCGTACTCAGCCGTTGTTGGAGGCCTTAAACTCGAAGCGGAGGGCGTAGGTGAATTCTTGCCCTTCCGGGTTTGTCAGGATCAAACCTGCTCCGGACCCTTCCATACACGAGGATCCGTCCGTGAATAGTTTCCACGACTCCGAGTATTGTTGCTGGTCCTTCTTCTTGTCAAGGATTTCTTCCTCTGGGATCTCAACAATGAAGTCCGCTAGAACCTGTCCCTTTATGGCTGTCCGGGGTCGGAAAGTGATGTCATGCTCGTCTAACTCTATTGCCCATCCGGCCATTCTCCCACTCTTTTCTGTCTTGGTCAAGACTTGCTTCAGTGGCTGGTCTGTGATGACCGCTACTGGATGTGCTTGGAAGTATCGCCGCAACCTACGGGACGCATGTACTAGTGCCAGGATAAGCTTCTCAATTGGAGTGTAATTCACTTCCGGGCCTTTTAGAGCGCGGATGACGAAGTATACTGGCTGTTGCCTCAACTCCCTTTGTGCTAACAACACCGCACTTACAGCTTCTTGGGACGCGGCTAAATACATGATCAACTCCTCCTTTGGTTGTGGAGCGATGACCATTGGCAGGTTGGCAATGTGCTGCTTCATTTCTTTGAACGCTTGCTCCGCGTCCGATGTCCAGTAGAAGTCACTCTTTTTGATGCACTTCTTCAGCGTCTTGAAGAATGGAAGGGACCTTTCCGCTGACTTGGACATGAATCGGCTGAGACTGGCTAATTTTCCATTCAGAGACTGCACTTCCTTTTTGGTTGTCGGGGATTTGAGAGTAGCTACGGCGCGAGACTTGTCGGGCAGGCTCGATGCCCTCCTTACTCACCACATGACCCGAAACATCCTGTTCCGCCCGAATGTGCACTTCATGGGGTTAAGCTTCATATTGATGTTCCTTAGGGTCTTGAAGGTTTCGTTCATATCCCTGAGTACTTCTTCCTCTGAATGGCTCTTGATGACTAGATCGTCAACGTACACTTCCAAATTTCTTCCAATCTGTTTTTCAAACGCCTTGTCTACGAGCCTTTGGTATGTGGCACCGGCGTTCTTGAACCGAAAGGCATTTTGGTGTAACAGAAGATGCCTTGGTTTGTGTGAAACGATGTCTTTTCCTCGTCCCCGGCTGCCATTTGTATCTGGTGATACCCTTTGTATGCGTCGAGAAAACACTTGAATGGGTATCCGCAGAGGGATTCGACCTTCGGTCGATCTCCGACAAGGGGTAGCAATCTTTTGGACAGGCTTTGTTTAAGTTCTTGAAGTCCACACACATTCTCCAGCTTCCGTCACTCTTTTTGACGAGCACGGGGTTAGACAACCAATCGTGGTAGTGTACCTCTTTCATGATCCCTGCTGCAACTAGCTTGGTAACATCTTCATTGATTGCTTTGTTTCTTTCCGGGGCCTGTTCTCTTTTCTTTTGTCGTACAGGGTCGTAACCGTCCCGGACATTCAGTTTGTGTTCCGCGATTGTCCGCGGAACTCCAGTCATGTCGGAGGGTTCCCAAGCAAAGATGTCCAAGTTATTCTTGAGTAGGTCGCAGAGGCTCTTTTTTCCTTTCTCGCTTAACCCGCCCCCTGTGGTGACCGTTTGGTCGGGGAATTTGGGATTGATTGCCACCGCGACTCCTTCACGTCACTTGTGTGGTTGTACTGCCGGGTTCGGTTCCGCGATCATTCTGCACTCAACCGGACCACCTTGTCACTTTGTGCAAAGTCACAACTCCGCCATTGTAGGAAATTTCAAAGATCCCATGCGCCGTGGATGGCACTATCCTTAATAGCCTAATCCCGGGACGTCCGATTATTCCGTTGTAGGGAGACGGAGATCGCACCACCATGAAGTTCATCCAAGCACTAGCTGATTTCTCTTTGTCTCCCAATGTAACTTCTAAGAGGATCTGTCCTAACGGCCACGAGAGTTCTCCACTGAAACCCAACAGTGGTGATGTAGCAGGAATTAGTCTTTTGCGGATGTCTGGGCTTAGCTTGTTAAAGCAATGTTCGTACAGGACTTCTGAAGCACTTCCGTTGTCCACATACATCCTGTGGACCATGCACCCCTCTATGTCTGCCTTGATCACCAGCGGATGATCATCCCAGTCATCCCCGGATATGGGGGAAAAGATATTTCCATGTTCAAGACCGCTTAGGACCCCGTTTGGGTTTGACCGACCGTTGCCAGGTGTTGACCATGTATATGGCGTGAGATTTGTCCTTGGCCGCGGTGTCTTTCTTTCCGCCCTTGGGGCCACCATTCTTTTGCGCCCCATTCTTGATCTCTTTGACCAGATGTGCGAGTTGTCCAGACCTGACTGCCTCTTCTATCTGTTTTTTCAACTGATAGCATTCGTCCGTGTTGTACCCCTTTTCTCTGTGAAAGTCGCAGTACTTGTCTTTATTCCTAGACTCGGCTAGGCTGGACATTGGCGGAGGAGCTGTGAATTTGACTGTATCCATGGCCAGTATTTCTTTCGGCGTCTTCGTGAGGGGGGTGAACCTATCCCCCCTTTTCCTCTCCGGCCTTGGGCGGGCCTTGAACTCCCCTTTTCTTTCAAAGATCTGGATGTTTTTCTATCCTCCATCCTGGTTCTTCCACTGGGAGTGTTTCTTCTTTGACTGGTTGGTCGCGGCTACCTCACCTCTGAGGAATGCTTTCACGACCTTCCACATTTCATCCTGCGACTGGGGGATGTTGTCATTGAGCCTTTTGATTAGTTCCGGGTTTGTTATCCCGTGCATAAAGCCAGACACTCTCATGCACTCTGGAGCTCCATTCACATACATGCTCTCTGTCTTGAAGCGTTCCACGAACGCCTCCGTGGACTCCCCTTCTCGCTGCTTTATGTGGTGTAGTTCGACAGGATCTTTCGTATACTTCTTTTCTTTGTAGGAAGTATGAGAGAAAACTCGATCTCAACTCCTCAAAGCTGTCAATGCTCTCCGGATGCAGCTCATCAAACCCCGCGTGTCCAACAAGGGTGGAGTTGAACATGTGGCACCATGTGGGCATGGCCCATCTTTCCACTTTGGCCGCGGTCGGAAGATCTTCGATGATCCTCCGGATCTCCCCTGTCCCCATCGTATGTTCTGATGTGAGTGGCATTCTTGTTCTGTCCGGGAACTCGAAATTCATTATCTGACGGGTAAAGGGGTCTGTGTCAGCCACGTCATATGGGGAGTAGAGGTCGTCATCTTCCCGTTTCTTACTTTTCGGGGTGGACTTCCAATGTCCTCCAGTGCTTTCCTCGCTTTCCGGGGGAGACACTTCCCTGGTTCTACTGCGGCACGAGTGGTATGTTTCTCCTCTGCCTGACTTCGAGTGGGAAGCACTACCGTGGGTAGCACTTCGGCTTCGTTGGTGTCTATCGGCCGAACCCTTTTCGGTCATGTCCCGTTTACTTCGCTTTTCTGCTTCTCTTTTGCGTCGCCTACGGGAGTGACCTTTGACTGGATTCTGGAGAACACGGTTGGTTTTTGGTCACCAAGTCTCGTGGACACATGCGGACGTTCCTTTTCTAGTATTGAGAATACATCCGGTCGCGGCCTCTTGGCTTCCCACCGGTTCTTTTCTCTAGGACCCTCACCGTTTCGACTGCTGAGTCTCGAGAAGACACTTTGCGACCTGGAATATTTCGACTGGTCTGACCTGGCACTAGGACTGGCTTCGCGCCTCCTTTTAGGTACCCCCTTTCTTTCAGATGTTGGGCGGGTATTTCGGGCGTGTTCTCGAGATCTCTCATTTCTAGCCTCATCGTCGAAATCCAGACGGGTTTTGACCCGGTCCAGTTTTTCCTGATGGACCTTTTCTGCCATGAAGGGCAATATCTGATGGTAGTGCCTTTCGCAGAACTCCCTTACGACGCAGCGTCATCCGTATTAGGGCGGTGTTGTTCAGGTGTCTTGCACTTTCTCATTCCCTCCCGTGTTTCCGACCGTTGACGGCTCAGTGACGGGAAGGGTTTTCTTAAATTGCTCATTAGAGTTTTTTTTATGCAAAAGGGAAACGCGTTATGTCACTGGTCCCACTGATGGCGCCAAATTGTTAATACAATTCTGGGCGCTCCCCTGACGAAGATTAGTGTAGGCTAACTTCCCAGGAAATAGATCTTGTATTAAGTGAAATTCTTGATCGCTAGCTGCTAAGAAAACCAACACCGTTAGTCTCACCGCGGAACGGGGTTCCGCGGTCAACCTCCGGCGTGAGAGTAAGTGATAGTTTTAGGAAGATAAAGTTAGTTCTAGAGAGAGAGTGTGTGTTTTTGTTACCGTTTGAGTAGAGGTGAGACCTCTATTTATATGGTTGACCTTCCTGTCGTGTTCTCAAGGTCACGGGTCTTGAGAGCGACAGTTTGTGACGTAAGTCAACTGCAGAGCTTGTCCGCTTGTTGTGATGGTGATGTTTTCGGGCGGGAATTGTCCCGCTTTCCCTTTATGGGGACTGCAGGTTGTAGTATATCCAGCCTGGGCAAGATTCCTTTCCCTTTATGTTGGGCGCGGTTGCGCCCTTCTTCGGACGTATCTACTGTCCGCGGAAAGGTTGGGTGACATAGCCGGGCTACGTGTCTAGTCCGCGACCGATCCATATGGGTGTCGGGGTATTCACGATATCATGGTTAGTCCGCGCCAGACCGTATTGGTGCCGGGGAGGTCATACGTGATCAGTGCCTAACAAAGATCTTGATACATTTGGCAAAATCAATGGTATATGTGAGAAGAAAGAGATAGCGGAATCCGTGTGTTCAATAATGAATGGAGTAGGCATATAATTAGTCATGTGAAGTAGTCATCCCAATCATTTTCCATTTTTTAATTGATCTTCAAGAATTCCCATATAAGTTGGTTGTTTCATTTGTCGATTTAATGACATCGGTGTGGTTCCAGTCATGGTTGCATCATTTTTCTGTGCCATACATCCTAAATCAGTCAATAAAAATTTTTGGTTGCATCATTAGCATCAACCCTAAGAAGTCAATATATGCAATGGGTTTCTGCTGGTCAAACCTTCAAATCGGTAATTATCTCTTAATTTTGAGCATGTTCAATTTAATAGTTTGAAATTTATTTTATTTGATATCGATTGTTTGTATGTTTGATAGTTAAGTCTGTAAGACGTTTGATCTGTTACAGTTTTTAGTTTAATTGTTGTTGATTGTATGTTTGATAAGATTTAGTGTTGTTGATGATCGGTTAAATTTTGGGTTTTCTATAGTATTGCATTGAATTTTTACTTCTGGATATATAGATGATCGTTTTTGTATTTTTGTGCATTTTTTTGGTTGCTAAGTAAGTCGACATTGAAGCCTTCAATAAGAGGAATGTTGCTTGAATCACCAATCAAAGAATTCAAATCAATTGCTCCTTCAAATCATTTTTTGAATACCGATCATGGAGTAATTGGTAAGTATCAATTTAATTTAATATTTAGGGTTTCAAATTATGTGTTGCAAATTACAATTATTTTGATGTGAATTGTTTATTAGAGGTTATTTGGGTCAAAAGGGCGGAGGTCCTTTCTACCTTTGGTAGAATCAGACCTTTACTAAAATAATGACCCGCTTTCACTTTCCTATGCTACTTTTGCGTTGTAAAGATCTACTGAAGCAACAACAGGGCAGTGGACCAAAAGGGAAACAAAAAAATGTTCCTGGAGCAGAGGAAATTGTTCCTCCTTTGCTTGAAGCGAAAGGAAAACTTGAGGTTTTGATCACAACCTTATTTTGTACTCATTTGTTCCATTGTTTTTTTTATTCATATTTTTATCTTATTTTCGTTGGTACAGATCAGAACATATCTGATTGCGTTTACTTGAAAGTGTGAAAAACCTTTTTCTATGCCCAAAAATAATTTAAACATATTAGTGCTTTAAATATGACTACAAATTCTATATGGTTGCATACTTAGTATATTTATTTGAATGCAAAGAATTTGTGAAGTGGTATGAACAAAATATTCATTTTGGATCACTTTCGACCCTTTTGACCCATTTTACAAGATTTTTGTTAACCAAATTTCTTATATTACTCTTTTGACTTGCTAGAGTTTTAAAATAAACCAAATTGATATGTTCATTAGTAAATGTGCCAAAATTATGACCTTCCATCAGTTTATTCATGACACATTATTTGCAATCTATTAAAAAATAAACGTTCGGGAACTTTAAGGATGTTCTTGACTCTATTTTATAATGCGCTGACAATCCCGGGAAGTACTTTGACAAGGTATTCTTTGTATGTGCTTTACATTATGCAGCTTCGTTACACACTAAAGCTTTAGAACCCACAAGTGACGTTTGGAATTGCTTATAGGGACTGTTTGGGATTGATCATCAAAGTAACTACACTTAGCTATTTAAAGGTTATTTGGAATTGCTTACAGTGGATGTAAATTGTTTATTAGAGTATGCTTTAAGGTTTGTGTGGAAAAGTAGAGGGGGGGTGAATACGTTACCGTTTAAAAACTTTAGATCTTTAGTATCAAATCATTTATGAAACTTGTTATAATATGAAAGTACCAATTATTGTTTGTGACTAATATAAAACATAGTAAACTGATCTGGGCTGAACCGTCAAGTTATCTCACGCAAGCTAGCCACTTGTGAATGACCAACTGTAAGAAACTTAAAACAGCTCAGAGCACAAATACAATTAAGATCAGAGGAATACAGGGGATTCCCCGGGTCGTTAAGTCCCACGGAGGATGAATTGGTGTTAAAACAACTTCAGATGGTAGAATGATCACTAAGGATAGTGATCGATAAGGTTTTGGATGGAAAATTATACCTAAAGAGAAAATCTACAAATTAAAGCGACTTAAATGCAAATTAAAAGAAATAAAAGATAAAATCTATTAAATAAACGCTATCACTATTTTTAAAGTGATGAACGTTTATGTCCTACAATTTAAAACTTACGTTTAAAATAAAATTACGTCTACGTACAAAATAAAAAGTGAGTTTTAAAGAAATAAAAGACCTACAAATATGAAAATGGTATTTTTACAATCCTAATAATAAAAGAAAATTATTAGAAAAAGAAAATTATTTTTACAACTATTTATTTAATTATTATTAATTAAAAACTATTTATTAAGTATTTAAATTGCACTAAAATACAAGAAAATACAAAATTAACCTAGAAAAATGAAATTATAACTTAGAAAAATCTAAAATATGATAAAACTTATTTTAAAACTAAAAATATATTTTTTAAACTTATTATGTATTTATTATTAATTTAAAACTATTTAAAACTAATTAAAATGCTAAAAATACTTTTTAAACTAAGAAAATTATGGAAAAATACTTTTTATTACTTTTATAATTATCTTAACCTAAGAAAATTGAAAAATCATTTTTTAAAGCTTTTTATAATTTATTTGTATTAAAAGCTATTTAAAAATACCTAAAAACTGTTTTTAATTAAGAAAAATAGCAAACAGTTATGAAAAATTATGAAAATTTCAGGAAAAGTCTATTTTAATCTACTGAGTCTAAGAAAAATAGAAAAACATGGTCTTGTTTGGAGAAATTAGCAACTGTAGTGGCAACTGCTTATTTATAAGCACTTGAAAAAGCAAAATGATAACCAAAGACCACCAAACTTACACAGAAGCTATATTAAGCTAAAAGAATTCTATTTCAACTAAAAACAACAAACCATGACCTCTGGATTACAAGTTTAACACAGATTTGATGTTTGAGTTAAATAAGCAAAACAGAATTTGGAGGGTTACTTTGAGCTTAACCACAGAACACCCAATAAGCTAAAAATGAAAAGTAATGACTGGAACTTGTATAAGACCTGGTTAGCTACCTAGAAACAAAAGTTGAGATCAAAACAAGCTAAAATGAGCTTGTGAGAATCTATTTCAAAACCTGAGAATCCACTGAGTAAAACTCAGTCAATACTGACTTACTTGTGACAAAATGAAAAGCTCAAGCAGGCCAAGTAAATAAGCTTCAAATTGAGATTTTTAACTTGGAACTTAAAGAGGACCAGGTTAGCTATCTTAAAACCAAAAATCAGAGGTTATGGACAAGTAATAAGCTTTGTAGAAGCTTATGATTGAGCTGTTAAAACTGGTGTACAGGGCATATTTGCAAACAGGTGTGAAAAATAAGCTAAACAAAAAGCTATCAAATAAGCTATAATTGGAAAATAAGAACTTGTAACCTTGAGAAAGCTTGGTTGGCTTCTCAAAAAGCCAAAACACACAGGATAATGATCACTAATAAGCTCTCTAAGAGCTTATGAACTTGCTACCAAATCTGTGCACAGGACAGATTTTTGACTTTTTTATGACACACTCAGTTTGACTTTTATGAGATTGCAACTAATTCCATGAACTGAATAAGTTGTTTTAAGTTATAATAAGATTGACTTAAGATAAATTACTAAGTTGCAAACTCCTTTAATGAGATTTGAACTTAAAAATCACAACAGTTATAGATTTAGGACAGATTTAGAGTAAGTTTGACTTTGGTGATATTGCAGACCAAAACTAAAACTTGAATGAGCTCAAATAGGCTTAACAAACATGAACCATAGAAGAGCTATCACTGAATGCACCCTTATGATAGTTAAGACAAGAAAACCAAACACACCTTTTAATGACTGTTTTTGAGCTTTTCAAAGTATTTCACTGACTCAAACCATAAAATTGATTACAGAACTTGTAATATTGATTACTAGGACTATTGAAACATTAAACAACAGAATCAATACCATGAAACTCAAGATTAATAAAAATGCTATATTGACTGTTAAAATAGAATTTTTACTAACTACTGATTTAAAGGAACAAACCACTGATTTTAAAACTTAAATACACTTAATTATGACTAATGAGCATTAAGAAACAGATATTACACTTTCTAGACAACTAAAACATATAAATGCAAAAATTGATAAAAAGGCTTACAAGTGGCTATGAACTGAGAACACAGAACCAAAGTCACAAACACAACCTATAGAACCTCCACAGGTTCTCTAACCCATTTCCATCCAAATCAAACTGCTTCAGCTTTCTTGATCACCTTCACCATTGATTTTTTATTTTTCACTGAATTTTTTAGTATTTTTGGTATTTTCTGATTTTGCTTCTAAACTATATTTTAAAGTCTCTAAAAGCTTCAATAAGCTTTCTTAGGAGCTTATATGACTTACTCAGTCCAAACTAACATCTTCTAACAACATTTCACTATATTGAGATTTTTTTGAATTCGTAAAAATTGCATAACATGAGATAAGACCTCAAAAGTGAAATTGATGATATCAAAAGGTTTATGTTACACTGGAAACATGAAATACAAGATTTAAAAGCTTTAAGATACACTTGAATTAAAAGTTAAGTTTAAACGACATTAAAAAGTAAAATTACACTAGATATATTTCTTCCATGACTCCTCTGCTTTCTTTATAGCTTTTCTGAACTCTCCACTTGATTCTGAACATATCCCATCAACAATATCAACCATTGATTCAGTCAAATGTATCTTAACCATCAAACTTACTTTTGGCGCCAAAATTGAGATAAGGTAGCTTGGGACAGTTTCAAACTAATTAAAGAAGTTTGGAGTGTTATGTGAGGTGTAGGAGACAATTTGTGAAGTAGGCATGGGTTTAGGGTGATTTTTCAGAGAAAACAGGGATTGTGAGATAAACAGTAAAGGTTCAATGGTGGGGATGCATTAAATGCAAGGTGGGCTAATGAGAGGAGGGGGGATGAGCTGGAAATGGTGGATGAGGTGGAAAGGGTGAGGTGGAGGTGATAAAACCACCTCTGGTT
This sequence comes from Chrysanthemum makinoi, assembly GCA_910596185.1. NCBI lineage: Eukaryota > Viridiplantae > Streptophyta > Magnoliopsida > Asterales > Asteraceae > Chrysanthemum > Chrysanthemum makinoi. The sequence goes on from OU343219.1 coordinate 3,361,283, forward strand.
TTGAGATACAGGGGTGGGGGAGATGGGTCTACAGTGTAGGCGGTTTATCCGTTTTTAAAATTTGGGCCGGGTTCTTGTTTCGGATTGGATTTGGGCTAATAGTAATAATAGGGTCCGTTTGGTTTGGTTTAGTAAACAAGGACCATATTTGCAATTCTGCCAAAGTTGAGGGTCTGATTTTTACAAGTCTCCAAACTTTATCACAAGGGTAAAACCTGCCAAGTAAGATTAGTACAAGGACCTTAGTTGAAAATTTCCATTTTTACAAATCCAGGGACCAAAATTGTCAAGTTAGAAACTTGAGGGACCAATATTGTAATTTTCTCCAAAGTTTATCATAAGGACCATTTTTGTCAAATATGAATAGAACAAGGTTAAAACTTGATAATTTTCACTTTTTAAATTAACCAAGGACTATTTCTGACATTTTTCCAAAGTTAAAGGACTAAAGTTGTCAATTTGTGATTTTTAAACTTGGAAGGGTTTGTTTTGACAACTTTTGAATCCCATGGACCTTAAATGACTTTTTACAAGTTTTTGAATTACTGGGGACTGATTTTGACAACTTTTGAAACTTAGGGGACTAAAACTGCCAATTATGCAAACTTGATACGTTTTCACCAGATTTTGATGTTTTTGCATTTAAAACATATAAAACACTTGTTTGTGATATTTTTATCATTTTGATGTGTTTCTGAGTGTTTTCAGATGTTTTTGGCATTTTAACAGTATAAAAATGATGAGTATTTAGACACTCATCATAAACCAAGTTGTCACACAATCATGAACACAAAACCACATCACAAACAATAGTATAGTGCAAGTATAAAAGTAAAGAGATAAAGAAAGGAAAGTGCAAACCGAACACGAGGATTTATAGTGGTTCGGTCACGGATCTCCTTTCCGCCCTACTCCACTCCCCGAGTACCCAACTCGAGAGTTACTTCACTAAATCAACAAGCTCCCTTCTCGGCGGAGAAAACCTTACAATCGTCGCTACACTTTTTCGGTACAAAGCTAAATACCGGGTTCTAGTTCGAGGTAGAACCAACCTAACGTCGCCTATACAATATTTCCGACACTAAGCTAGATGTCGAGTTCTTTTACAAGGGTACAACCACTCCCAATATGTTTTATGGCCCAACATAATAAACCTTGTGTTTTATGGCACAAACACATAAACCATCTAATCTAGTTTGGTGAAAGTGTTGTTATGATGCAATGATGTTTACACTAATGATCCATGACACAAATGTCTAATGGATATGAATAACTACTTCTAAATGAACTTCCATTGATAGGAAGCCTTCATGATGAAGATCACAAGTTCCCTAAACTTGTTGTGATAGATCTTCAGCTTGTGGTGAGTGGGGATGGCTAAATCTCCAAACTTTCCTTGGTTGATCAAAGAGTATGCTTACAACAAAGATGAATGTTAGAAGCATTATGATCATGATCATTAGGGTGTTTAATGTATGTTATTACATTGTTAATGATTGATCTAAATGTATGCAAGAAGGTGGAGAAGATGTGATTTGAAGTGGTGAAGAAATGGGAAAACAATGGGCTTCTATTTATAGGCAAAAGTGCTCAGGAGCGTCCACGGACCAAGGATCCCTTTAAAGGGTTCCGTCCTTTATACAAATTGGTACCGTGGGTGCCTGCCATAAAATCTAAAAAATCTTTCTTCAAATCTTTCCAAGATATTACCAAATCTTACTAAGATCACATTTGATATATTGTGTGTCAATCTAACCAAAATATTCAAGTGATCTTCCAAGGATTTCAAAGATGATGCATGACATGATGTAACATGTATTTCCATTTTTAGATTAAAAAGTTTATCAAGGTAAACTTGTAAAATGTATTATGTAACTAGTTAATAAAATGTCTAGTTACCTTTTGTAAAAGAGTGCTTGTCAAAATAAAATATATTTTGTCAAGTGTAAGTAAACTTTAGTATTTGTATGAAATACTTGTGAATGCAAAATGTAAAATGAGGTTCGAAATAGAATGGTTAACCTATTAAAATACTTAGTGACTCTAAACGTATTTTAAACATTCTAAATGATTTGTTAATGGGTTTGATCATAATGCCACATAACAAACATGTACGAACCTGTGTTGTAACATACGAGGATTTGAGACATCGAGAGGTGTTGAATGTATGTTGAGACAAAGTGTGATTACAAGTAACTTGTACATTTTACGTTATGTATTACAAGTTACATGTTTGTCATCAATCAAAACAAACGAGACTGTATAGATTAAATATCGTAATATTTGCACTAACAATCTCCCCCTTTTTGATGATGACAAATATATGTAAACGTAATAGAAAGTAAAATGTAAAACGTTACTTGTATCCTTACTACCTTTACATTACCTTCTCCGTTTACACTCTTCTCCCCCTTTTGTCAAAACAAAAAGGGCGTGTCCTTGAGTTTAACTTAATTTCTCCCCAAAAGGCGAGCTTGCATCATCCCTAGTGAAGTTAAATCGTCCACTTCAATCCGTCCCTTGTTTGGTAGCGGATCCATGGATCAAATAAAGAGGCTTAACCTACATCAAGGTTAGTTTTATGCAACAAAAATTATGAGAAATATATGAAAAAGAAAAATGCATAGCAATGTTAGCCTATTTTCTCCACTTTTATCGAAGCACAAATGCTTGTTGAAAAGTGAGAATGATGCTAAATGCGTGCATGCTCCCCTTGACGGTTGCTCCCCCTTGTTTGAGGCGTCAGGGTATGATTAAAAACCTATAAAACAAATATTAGTGCAAGACTATATTCGTCAATGGACGAGTGAGTGATATACAACAAAGTGTGTATAAGATGCATTCAGTAAATTCTTGACGGAAGCTCCCTTGCTCTAGGGCGTCAAGATGAACCTTCAAAATAAATATTAGTATAATAGAAGCTTTGTCTTAAGACAAATATGTCATATACACCCAAGTGTATAGACGATGCAATATGAGTGCTTAAAGGATATTCCTCCTTGTTCAAGGGTGTCAAGAAGCACCTAAAATAAGAAAAATAATTGATGCAAACTTCATCCTTAGATGAGTAAGTTATATACAATCGAGTGTATATGATAATGAACCTACAATGAAGAACATTAGTGAAATATATTTCATCTTTTTCGCAAAGAAAAATAAGATGTATATATGTGATAAATGATATAATCAAAGGTCTCATGAAGTGTAGTCTCCTAATTACAATCACAAGAAAAATGAGAATATAATATGATAAAAGACGTACAAAATAGTTTCTAGAAAAAAGATATGAAGTCTCCCACCGGGTGTGCAACTAGTGGTGCTAGTGTTGGTGTCGGTTTACTAGTAGGATTCATGTGGTGATGGTAGATGACTCGATATTTACAAAAGTAAGTTTTCGCTAATCCATGGTAGTGATGATTAGTAAAAGTGGTGATGGAAGGTGGTGGTGATTAGGTAGGAAGCTATTAAGGAGTTAGAAACTCATATGTATAGCAAATATAAAAAATATAGACTCATGCAATCCTTTCGTTTGACCAAAGCTAAGAGAAATATGAATGGACATTGCATTTCAATGATGCATAAGGGTTAAGATTTGAATGATTTATTGATGCTAACAACCTATTGTTTTGAGCAAGTTTTCATATGCTTCAACCCAAGAGTAATCAATAATGCGTTCTATCTAAGAATATATAAATGAAGATACCAAAAGAAATAAAAGTGATGAAGATAAATTCGTTCATTGATTGACACGAATTATAAAAATGACATATTCTAGGTGACAATGGGAAAGGTAGTATTAGCATGGTTTTGACCGACATGGATGATTATCACTTTGAAAAGAAGTGAAGACAATATGGAAAATACTAATAATGAGTACCTATATGAGGATGAGAATGACATCATATGAGTGAGAGTTGGATGGACCAACGTGTTGGAGATGGCTGTTTTGATTAATATATCGTTTGCACTGACAAGGACATGCATGATAAGCGAGAAAAGGATAAGATCCTATGATGGTGTTTTAGATAGTGAATTTGTAAGGTACTAGTTTAAGGAAAATCCTATATGTGGAGATGAAGACGTTTTGTAAAAACACATGATGCGTTTTTCACTTGATGAGGTATTGGTGCGAAAAAGGTTGAACTAGTTGTGGTTTCATGAACCGGTTTTAGCTAAGTGGTGTTTACCTATGTGTTGGTATCGTAGAGTCTAAGAGACATAAAATTTGACAAAAGGCAATTATGTGAATGAATATCTCTCCCCTTAATTGGTGGACATCCAACATAATGTGTAATGTATCAAATAAGGAATGACAACAAAGTGTTTAGGAGGTTATTCGGGCTAACGAAAGAGATGAGCTTAGTGATGTTTTTCTGGATGATGGTTAGCATACAATGAACCTCATCCTTAAAGTCATGTACCTCTTCTCGATTAATACGAGATGATCGTATGATGAGGCATGTGGTTTCCTAATAGGAAGTGAAGAGGATTAGACTATTGTTATAACTAAAAAATGATGGAGGTGATTTTTGGAAAGCGGAAGCAAAAATGAGATTTGGAAAGAGGTCGGTTGAAAGACAAAAATGCAAAGCCAACCCTCTAGAACTTAATTCTATATGCTTTTAAACTATATGCAAGTGTAGGGGTCCCATGAAGCATAGTACTAATCTACGTAGCAATAAAGGGGATTATGCAAAATAAGCATACAAAAGTTAAAACCAAATGAGATAACAAATAATTTGTTATCAACCCACAAAACAAATTTGTTAGTGACAAAAGATGTTAACATGATAGAAATCAAATGATAACATGTTATATAAGCAAGAACAACATATTGCACTTAAGTAGACAAGAAATCACCATACAAGATAGCATCAAGACAATCATATTATGCAAGAATACAACTTTATTCAAGACATTTCATTTTGAGATTGTTTTGTCGTTAGACTTAGACGTATAAGCATACTTGGCTTATAAATTAACACAACAATCTATGTGATTAATTTGTAAGATAAAAAGGCTTCTAAAAGTTTGTCATACCAAAAGCACTTTGACATATTATATGTGCACACGTAGCAAACAAATTATGTGACAAGAAGCAAAAGAAACAAGATGAAAGAGTCATGCAAGCCATGTTTAAGACATAACAATTTGGAGCATGTATCATTTAGATCGTCCTACACATAGATATAATGAATGCCAACTAATAGCTTTCAAACACAAATATATCATATCAAAATTATCACATATCAAAATGACATATTATGAGTTCATAAGCAACATGTTAATCATGCTAAGGATAATTCAAAAGTAAGTATCATGCAAATAAAGTTTAGGTTTTAAACGTTTAGTAGCATGCAACAAGGATACAAGCATTATAAAAACCGTACTAAGGTTTACACATTTGACTAGTTATCAAACACTAAGATAATGTCAAATCAACTTATTGTATCAAACAAGAACATGTAATCAACACATGTAAGTGCAATGCAAGTGGTTTTACTAAGGTTTATACATTTGACTAGTTATCAAACACTAAGATAATGTCAAATCAACTTATCGTATCAAACAAGAACATGTAATCAACACATGTAAGTGCAATGCAAGTGGTTTTAAAAGAAAAGTCATATATACTACTTGTTTGATTAGTATTCCTAAGGCGAGGCAAACTATCAATGTTTTAACACTTACTTTAGGCAAGTATAGGAATACAGATTTTTCAAGTTGGAGAATGAATATGAGACTATTACTAGCGGTGCTCAATTAAGGCTAAACACGACCATTTTTACGGGTGATTCCACATACCCAACTTCTCTCCAGGAAGCAATTCAACCGTTAGGTCAAATTGAGTTTCTAGTGCAATAGGTTCTCCAGTAGTCATTCTCATGTTAGTAAGATGGGAACTCCTACTTTTGCATATTAAAGTGCATAAAAGATGATAGTCTACCAATACTTATCTTAATGTGACTTAACTAATATGCAATATAACTAAAGTGATGAAGACGTCATGTTATACACATGAATTTTAACAATGGTGTGTTTGATAAACAATGTGTTTTAATCTTGTGTTAAGAATCTAAGGTTTGTTCAAATTACAAAGCTAATTGTATGATCTAATTGATGACATCTTTTATGTTGAAGTGTATACTTTAAAAGTGATTTGATTATCTAAGACTAGGGAATGGAATATGTTAAATTAAGAATGTTCTCAAGAAAGTTCTTTGGAACTTTATTTGACAAGAATCTAAATAAGGTTACTAACTTCAATAGATCATGTGTATGTTCTAGAGATGTGTAGTTTCAACCTTGGATGTGCACAAGGTTTGAGCAAGGTTAGGTTATGATGTACGCTTGAAAGGAAATGAATACAAATAGTATCTTTCAACAAATGAGATTATCGCATGGGATAAAGTTATCATGCTTATGAAAATAAGTATGACAAGATGAATTGGATATGCTAGTTCATAGAACTTTTGGATGTTCGTTTCAAGATCATTTAGCCAATGAGGTGTAATGAAATCTCTTGTAACATAACCATATATGTCGCAAGGAGAGAATGATGCATAGGATATACAATATCCTTTTAATAAGATGAATACTTAGCATGATTTCTTAGGTATAATGTTTTTCAAAACATCATGTTTTCCTAAATGAAGATATGAAGCCAAAGTGTTTGAATTGGATAGTCCTATCTAAATAAACTTGGTCTCAAGATTATATTCACTAGATGATGACAAGAGGAATTCACTCGAGTTTCTTATGTATACTCCTCAAGAGTCATTGTTGCTTGGGGTGTATGATGTTGCCTTTGAGATTGCATTTTAACATATGTTGTTAAAATGTTGATTTGAGGTTTAACGAAATTTATGCGAAGTTTAATGACAAATTATTACTAATACTTTGATAATTTGTGAAGGTAGTACTACTTATACCTAGTGGAAATTGACAACAATTACCAAGAGCACCATGCTTATTTGATAGTTGAGGTTCTAGCCATAATGAATTATCTAAGTCCTTATATGTGGGAAAAGATGTTTGAGTTTGTTCAAACGTGCATTTGATTCAGTACAAGTGTTGGACACAAGGGCTTTTTGAGCAATACACTTAACAAATTCAAATGATGGTAAGGATGGTGGATTGGTTGATCTAGGTGGTAGGTTTTCTAGTGTGTCTAAAAAGGATGTGGTGATGTAGGGGTTTGTTGTGCTATGTGAATACTTAGGTTGATTGTCCATAGATGTTGAACATAAAAGTACGGATACTAATTCTTATGGTTCATTGGTTGCTACAACTAGTGGGTGAAGTGCTTGAAGCTTTGGTTATGTCTATGAAGCTTAAGGGTTGAGGTATAGGTTCACCTTGAAAGAACGCGTTTGATTTAAAGGTTGCTCTTGGAAGTTCATGAGCAATACGCTTAATGGTGCCAAAAGATGGAAGAGGGATAGTAGGTGTCAAAGAGGGATAAGTGGCACAGTGTGTTGTTTGTTTTGGATAAGTGTTTCAACATGTGTTGTTAAAATACTTGGGTGTTGATTTTTCGGATTTGACTTTTAATGACTACAATCGTAAGTCGCATATGCTTGAATATTTCGGATGAAATACTTAAGTTGTCAATCCTAATTTGTTGAGATTATAAAGCTTAGATTGAACTCAAGGATAACAAGACTTGATAGTATGTCTTTAACATACATGTGAGTTATGACTCTATGTAAATACTTATCGTCTTTGAAGGATGACACATTATTTTCATGTTAACCAAGTGAGGCAATACATGTAGATACAAAACAATATCTATAGTCATATGATAGACTTGTGTATGATATCTTTGCAAGTAATGAGTCCAGATTTGTTAGTCTTGGTAAGTCATCTAAGTCATCCGCAAACGGGTGAGGAGATGTTGGTGGTGTTTGCACAAAGTACAAGTTTTGGAGACTTTGGTAGTGAAGGTGTTTTTGGATGATGGTGGGTGATTTTGGTGGTGGAGTTGGAGTACTTAAGTTTAGAAAGTTCACATCTTGAATGGGTGATGAGATATTGAGAGGTAATGAGTCTGAGGATGAAGAGTTCAAGTTAATGAAGCAACAAGATCGAATGCTAATCCTAGTGGTTTTTCTTAAGTGAATTATTTGAGGTTGAGGATTTAGTCATTTTGACTTTGCTTTGAGAAATGCTAAGCTTAAGGAAAAGTAACAGTGAAGGTGTGAAAATGACCATCTTGAATGTGTCGATTTATGGAACTAAGGATTCATGCACTTGATGTTAATTCATACAAAGATAGTAGTTTCTAATGAGATGGAAGTGTCTAAGATCATGTCAAACATCCTAAGTTAATTCATTGAGGATGTGTTGAGTGAGGTATGAAAGATATGCATTAACAACTATCCTAGAAACAAAATTTGGTAAATTAGATTTAGTAAAATTAAACAACTTACCTGTAGAATCCACGGCACCAATTTTTTACGCAGGGAACCCTTAATTTGGTACCGCCTGGTCCGCCTGTCACAGAACGGCGGTACCAAAGTGCATAACAGACGGTACCAAATTTTTGGTGCCGTCTAATCCGTGGACACCAGAAAACTTCACAGACCCATTTTTTAGGTGTCGGGGAGTTTTCGAAACACTGAATTTTGCTTAAAACATCTGACATTAATCATTTCTAGTTAGGAAAAGTCAATAACACATATATAAACATAGTGGAGCATAGACTTTGACCAAGGGCTAACGATTTTCACATATAAGTGAAAATGGGTAAAATTTGATAACACCCGTGTGTTATCCCCTGCATGAACCAGTTAGCATACATCAATGTTTTAAGTTAGTTTATCATCCTACGAAGTGAAAACATATAAATTACATCATACAACATTGTTTTTGTCCTTGTACCAAACACTCTCTTAAAACCTTCATTTTTCAAAGTACTTGACTAATTTACTTAGTACTTATTGCTAAGTGAGTTATGACATTTCATAAGTTATGCGAGATGTTAGTATAACCTATGCAAATGAAGTGATCTAATTCTACAAGCGATGGTAAAACAATTTTCCAACTTAGTGCACAAAATCTATCAAATAACCTATTGTGCATAAACAAGTAATCGTCAAACAAACGAATAAATAACATGGCAAGATTGACACTTATATTATGCAAACAAACAAGTGTAAACAACAATTTGAAAAGTAAGCAAGCAACATATATGCAAACAACATAAACAAGTGGTCATTTAGCATAACATAACAAGAAAGACACTTTTCATCATTTTGCGTTTAAATATGACGATGTATACCAAGCTTGATTAGTTTCCTTTAAACATATTACCAAATTATTTAGTTTCAAAGGAAGTTGTATCAAAGTTCTAAGAATACCAACTTAAATCGCTTGATTCAAAAAATTGAGTTTTTATGTTAAAGCGAAACTCAATATTTTAGACATACTGTAGTATTTGGTCTATTTTACTTATTTAGAATTAGACTCAGGCCATGAAAGTATTTTTAAGTGAAAGTAGACTCAATTCCCTTTAAAATGATAGGTGGCTCGACTCGTGCGGACTTACGGTTAATTAGTTATGATTTTTGAAGTTGCCCAAAAAGCGCATCTGTACACACGGATTTCACGGAACCAAATAAAGGGATCCGCCCTTTATAAGATTTGGTGCCGTGGTCCTCTGAGACAGATTCACCAAAACTAGTATTTGACATAGAGAAAACGTGTGTGACTTACTAGATTTCATAGTAAACATATAATACACATATTTAACAACATATCTACTTGTGTAACTTATCTTAAACATTTACGGAGGTGATTTTTCAACTAAATTTATAGTTATCCCAAACACTCCTTTAAAATCATATTTCTTCGTAAATTTTCTATAAGCACACAATACAATACTTACTAGTTCTTTCAACAAACTTTTTATTTTATTTTTCAAGAAAACCTTCAAGCTTGTATACAAAGTTACATTTAACAACAAAATTTCTAAGTATAACAAGCAAAACATTTTTCATATTATTTTTCGCTTCAATGGTAATTTGATACATGGATCGTACTCTATTTAAAAACCATTTGTTTTGAAAATAAGAGCTACATGGCTCTGATACCAATTGTGGAAACGTAGAGGGGGGGGTGAATACGTTACCGTTTAAAAACTTTAGATCTTTAGTATCAAATCATTTATGAAACTTGTTATAATATGAAAGTACCAATTATTGTTTGTGACTAATATAAAACATAGTAAACCAAGTTGTCACACAATCATGAACACAAAACCACATCACAAACAATAGTATAGTGCAAGTATAAAGGTAAAGAGATAAAGAAAGGAAAGTGCAAACCGAACACGAGGATTTATAGTGGTTCGGTCACGGATCTCCTTTCCGCCCTACTCCACTCCCCGAGTACCCAACTCGAGAGTTACTTCACTAAATCAACAAGCTCCCTTCTCGGCGGAGAAAACCTTACAATCGTCGCTTACACTTTTTCCGGTACAAAGCTAGATACCGGGTTCTAGTTCGAGGTAGAACCAACCTAACGTCGCCTATACAATATTTCCGACACTAAGCTAGATGTCGAGTTCTTTTACAAGGGTACAACCACTCCCAATATGTTTTATGGCCCAACATAATAAACCTTGTGTTTTATGGCACAAACACATAAACCATCTAATCTAGTTTGGTGAAAGTGTTGTTATGATGCAATGATGTTTACACTAATGATCCATGACACAAATGTCTAATGGATATGAATAACTACTTCTAAATGAACTTCCATTGATAGGAAGCCTTCATGATGAAGATCACAAGTTCCCTACACTTGTTGTGATAGATCTTCAGCTTGTGGTGAGTGGGGATGGCTAAATCTCCAAACTTTCCTTGGTTGATCAAAGAGTATGCTTACAACAAAGATGAATGTTAGAAGCATTATGATCATGATCATTAGGGTGTTTAATGTATGTTATTACATTGTTAATGATTGATCTAAATGTATGCAAGAAGGTGGAGAAGATGTGATTTGAAGTGGTGAAGAAATGGGAAAACAATGGGCTTCTATTTATAGGCAAAAGTGCTCGGGGCGTCCACGGACCAATGATCCCTTTAAAGGGTTCCGTCCTTTATACAAATTGGTACCGTGGGTGCCTGCCATAAAATCTAAAAAATCTTTCTTCAAATCTTTCCAAGATATTACCAAATCTTACTAAGATCACATTTGATATATTGTGTGTCAATCTAACCAAAATATTCAAGTGATCTTCCAAGGATTTCAAAGATGATGCATGACATGACGTAACATGTATTTCCATTTTTAGATTAAAAAGTTTATCAAGGTAAACTTGTAAAATGTATTATGTAACTAGTTAATAAAATGTCTAGTTACCTTTTGTATAAGAGTGCTTGTCAAAATAAAATATATTTTGTCAAGTGTAAGTAAACTTTAGTATTTGTATGAAATACTTGTGAATGCAAAATGTAAAATGAGGTTCGAAATAGAATGGTTAACCTATTAAAATACTTAGTGACTCTAAACGTATTTTAAACATTCTAAATGATTTGTTAATGGGTTTGATCATAATGCCACATAACAAACATGTACGAACCTGTGTTGTAACATACGAGGATTTGAGACATCGAGAGGTGTTGAATGTATGTTGAGACAAAGTGTGATTACAAGTAACTTGTACATTTTACGTTATGTATTACAAGTTACATGTTTGTCATCAATCAAAACAAACGAGACTGTATAGATTAAATATCGTAATATTTGCACTAACAGTTTGTTTGGTGTTTGACTATTTAAAAAAACTTATAGAGCCTATTTGTAATTGATATATAAACTGTTTAAAGGGTTGTTTTGGATCACTTATTAGATAAATTGTTTAGGAGGATTAAACCACCCCTTAAGAATCATTGTTGATATAAAGGTATATAGAAGCTCAAATAGATGTCGCTAAAAGGGTATGCATAAGGTTTTTAGAGGGTATATTCTCTTCTTTTTTTCCTATAGAAAGATAAAAGCTACAAAAAGATTTACAGTGCACTTAGCCATTGCAAGTAGATCAAACAAATCCTCGGTGTTTTTTTATGAGAATGGTGGGATACACATCATCTGCTAATTTGACATCGCAAGCTACCTGCAGCTTCTATTAACATCGTAATTGTTTGTAGCATATTCCATATAAGCTACAAATCTATAAGTATGTCAAATAAGTAATCATCCGGTAGTTTCTTTCCGACTATAGTTTTGTTCATTGGTTTAGGATGATAGACTTTCCATTCCTCATTACCATCATGACACGTAGTGGTTCTTAAAAATGATGTTAATAAGTTAAATTGTAGGTAGTACATTGGCCTAATACGGGTTGAATCGGGTTGTAATTTATATACGTAAGGTTACAACTGAACTCGAGAAAAAATAAGAAACAAATTAAATAGGTTGAACAAGTATATTCATAAGGTAGATTGCAAACATCAACAACAACAACACCGTTATGCAACCCCATTGTTCTCTTATTTTCAAGTAAATGTGATATTGAATATTGCTTAGTTTGGCATTGTTAAGAAATATGTTTATTGAAAGTTAATATGCATTCAAAAATAAACTTTTGCACTCGGTATAATGCATGGTAAATCTAAAGTTTATTGGTAGATTTTGAACTAATGTATAAAGGTGTATTAAGACACACAATTTAGGAAATCGAGCAAATCTCCATTGAAGTCGAATGTTTGAAAGCATAAGTTACTATGTGATAAATAATCTATATGCCTTTATCGAGTGGATAAATGATTTTCAAGATGCAAAATCGATACAATTCTTTGCCCGTGAGGTGAGGTTATGTGCGTTATGGTATTTTAGGGACTGTTTGAGGGGGCTTATTGGAGCTTCTTATAGGGGTTGTTTGGGTGGGACAAACCAGTTTTCCAATTTTCTCAGTGGAATTAGCTATCATTATATGACCATATGATTCACTGTCGTACCCTTTTGTGTGAATTACAAGTTAATAAACATTTTTTGGGTCTAAAAAAACTAAAAAAGTAGGTGGAACATAATGACCAGCAATACATTTACCCTATCCCCTTAACAGAACATAGTCGCAGTTGGTTATCATATTCTGAGTACTTAGCATCACATAATTACTTCTAAAGCATAAATGATGCATCTACAAATAAAATACTTTGAAAAGGCAATGGAAAACCTTCAAACATGGAAAACCAGGTACCTAAAATTGGAATTTTTGAAAGTTATATACCTCTAAGAAAATACTTTTCAGATTTTGATGGTTCTATTTTGACATTTTTTTAGTTGAAACTTGAAAATGCATAATTATTCCACTCAATAGTTAAGTATAATGACATTTTCTCTATATGATAATTATTTAACCATATGAACTTAACAAAAAAAAAGTTATTTGCAGAAGAATTGGTTTTCATTATAGGACGTCTTTATTTGACCCTTTACGATTAAAAAAGCTTGGTGGTTTTGCTTTTTACGGTCCACGGGATTACACCTTTTCTCTTAAATGAAAGATGCCCAAATTCAGACTCTGGACTTTATTGGATTTGCTCCGATTAATGATTTATTTTGTAAAAAAGAAGTAAGTTTGTGTTGATCCCAGTTGAGCAAACGATCTAATATAGAAACTGACTTGGAATAACAACTTATTAAGTATTATGCGGAATTTAACACTTAACATTAAGAAGAAGAACAGTTAACATTCAACACCTCAATATTATTTATTAATACGAATACTCTTACAGTATTAGGGTTTTGCAACCTTGAAGTGTATCGACCTTTAGATATAAAACTTATGTATATCTAATCTAACCTAGGACCTCTTTTTATAGACTAAGGAGTCCTTTACATAATACAATACGTAACCTACAAGATAAATATCTTTACCATATTTATCTAATACAATAAACTAAGCCGACTATACAAAACACTAGCAGTGGTTACAATATATCATCCGTGGTTACACATTACTACTAGTCGTGGTTGTCTTTATCAGCGGTTACATACTTCTGTCCGTGGTTATATCAAACCTGTCCGTGGTTCCAGTACTTAAAGTAATTCATGATTCAAGGAACCAAAAACCCAACAGTTTGCACTGTTAACCCATGAGCCACTAGGGTTGTCTTTGCCTTTAGATAATTCAGTTAATCTTACATTCTATAGTGAATCCCATGAGTTTTTTTATATATATTTTGTATTACGAATAACCTTGAGGTTACTTTATATGTTTATATGTTACAGACATGGGGTGTATATGGAAGAGGCTTAAAATATTGGAGTGGTTGGGAAAAGATTGAGCAACACGTGTTTTGGGCGAGTTTGATGGATTTTGCAGTCTTTAAGGGTGTGTGGATATTGATTTTCCCAAGCAAAAATAATTCTCATCTATGTTTTAATTAGTTCAAGGATAACATAAGATTAACGAGGATTTATTTGTTTTTCAATGATGATTTTTTTAGCAGTGCTAAAGTGTGTTTGGTTGTTAAACATTTTGTGCAGTACTAAAGAGATGGCAAGGTGTCATAATTATGTTGGGATTTTGATACTGTAACTTCTTTTGTGGGCTATATAAAGGGCAAATTACCCAAAAATGTAGTTAACTTGCCACTTTTTCCCATTGTATGTAGCATTCTTTTTTTTTTTCTCATTATGTCAATAAACCTCTATCGTTAGTCCTTTGTGTGTACCCGTTACCAAAAAAACCTGCATCGTTAGTCCTTTATGCTAACGACCGTTAATAAATAACTTAAAATTTGGTTATCTTACGCTAAACTTGCGTCGTTGGTCCTTTATACTAACGATCGTTAAAAAATAACTTAAAATTTCGTTTTCTTACGTTTCCGTCCGTTTTTTCACGTTTTCGTCCGTTTTTACATGTTTTCGTTCGTTTTAACATGTTTTTGTCCGTTTTTTCACGTTTTCATACGTTTTTACACGCTTTCATCAGCTTTTTAAAGTTTTCGTCCGTTTTTTCACGTTTTCATATTTTTTTACACGTTTTTATTCCGTTTTTTATTTTCGACCGTTTTGCGCGCTTTCATTCGTTTTACGCGTTTTCGTCCGTTTTCTCGTTTCATCCGTTTTACATATGTATTCGTCCGTTTTACACGTTTTCTTCGTTTTTCACATTTTCATCCGTTTTGCACGTTTCATCCGTTTTAACACATTTTCGTTTTGCGTTTTCATCCGTTCTTACGTTTTCGTTTTAACACGTTTTCGTCCGTTTTTCCGCGTTTTCATCCGTTTTACGTGTTTTGTCCGTTTTACCGCGTTTTCGTCGTTTTTCACGCTTTCCGTCCGCCTTTACGTTTTGGTCGTTTAACGCTTTGTCAGCTTTTCCCGCGTTTTCATCCGTTTTTATATGTTTACATCCGTTTTTGCGTTTTATTTGTTTTTTCAGATTTCGTCTATTTTACACATTTTTGTTTTAACACGTTTTCGTCCGTTTTGCTCGTTTTCCTCCGTTTTACGTTTTCATCCGTCTCTACGCGTTTTTCACGATTTCATCCGTTTTTACACAATTTCATCCGTTTTTACAAAATGTGTAAACATTCGAAAAAGTATTAATATGCGAAAAAATAGACAAAATGTGCAACACGAACGAAAACGTGAAACAACGGATGAAAAAGTGTAAAAACTGATGAAAACGTGAAACAAATGACGAAAACATGTAAAAAAGGATGAAAACGTGTAGAAACAGATGAAAACGTGAAAAAATGGATGAAAACGTGAATAACGGACGAAAACGTGTTAAAATGGACGAAAGCGTGTTAAAACATATGAAAACGTGTAAAACAGAAGAAAACCTGCAAAAAAGGATGAAATTGTGTAAAAACAGATGAAAATGTGAAAAAACAGACGAAACCGTGTTAAAACGGACGAAACCGTGTTAAAGCGGATGAAAACGTGTAAAAACGTGCAAAAACGGACGAAAATGTGTAAAAATGGATGAAAACGTGTAAATACGGATGAAAACGTGAAAAAACGGACGAAACGGGGAAAAACAGACGAATGAAAACATGTAAAAACGGATAATAAAGTGAAAAAACGGAAGAAAGCGTGTTAAAACGAACGAAAATGTGTAAAAACGTACGAAAACGTGAAAAAACGGACGAAAAAGTAAGAAAACCAAATTTTAAGTTATTTTTTTAACGATCGTTAGTATAAAGGACCAACGTCGCAAGTTTAGCGTAAGATAACCAAATTTTAAGTTATTTATTAACGGTCGTTAGTATAAAGGACTAACGATGCAGGTTTTTTTGGTAACGGGTACACACAAAGGACTAACGATAGAGGTTTATTGACAGAATGAGAAAAAAAAAGAATGCTACATACAATAAAAAAAAGTGGCAAGTTAGCTACATTTTTAGATGATTTGCCCTAAATTTTTATACTCAGACTATTTTTTGGGGACAAAATATTGGAGGATATCCTTTAGCCATTAGCAATAGTTTCGATTCCCATGAAAACACCATTTTGCCCCAAATGAAGACAACAATATCAAACTTATTCATTGCAAGTTTTTTAGAAATGGGTTGACGTGTATTTCAAGGTAGTAAGCAAAAGTATCATATGTTTTCCCTGTATTTTTGTCCAAAATCAATGTTTGTTTAAAATACATTGGAAACTATAAGATAAAACATGGTTGATAATCATTTAAGCGGGTCTTTGGATGTTTATCTTTCAATGTTAATCACTTATTGTTGTTTGATAAAACCACCATTTGCTTTGAAGGGGTTTTTGTTAGCTTATCTCAAAAGGCTCATGCCTTTTTAGGGAGTAAATAAGCTAAGATGCATAAACACTTAGATTGGGCCTTCGTGAAATGAAAACAAAACTCTTAAGCATAAGCCTATCGAAACGCCCCTTTACTAATGCTTAAGACATGTCATTTCCACAGTCGGAAGCAAAACAAGTTTGAAGGTTGTCGTTTGTGATGAAGATGGTAAAATCTCAAAAAGTACTACAAAAGTTGTCTATAAAGAAGTACTTCAAGATCTATGATCAATGTTTAACATGTATGTACAACTATATAAATAATAAATTTAACTGCGATAAACAGGTTGTAGGAGTGACAATGTGATTTTGAATATAAGCGTAAGATATTTAACTGTAATGAAACGGGTTGTAGGAGTGATTAAGTGACTTCAAATATAAGCGTAAGACATTTAACTGTAATGAAACGGGATGTAGAAGTGATTAAATAATTTAGAATATAAGCGTAATATATTTAACTGTAATGAAACGAGTTGCAGGAGATGTTGAACACCTAAAATGAAACGGGTTGTAGGAGTGATTAAGTGATTTTGAAAATAAGCGTAAGATATTTAACTACAATGAAACATGTTGTATGAATGATTAAGTGATTTTGAATATAAGCGTAAGATATTTAACTGTAATGAAACGGGTTGTAGGAGTGATTAAGTGATTTTGAATATAAGTGTAAAATATTTAACTATAATGAAACGGGTTGTAGGAGTGATTAAATGATTTAGAATATAAGCGTAAGATATTTAACTGTAATGAAACGGCTTGTAGGAGATGGTAAATACCTAAAATGAAATGGGTAGTAGGAGTGATTAAGTGATTTTCAATATAAGCGTAAGATATTTAACTGCAATGAAACAGGTTGTAGGAGGGATTAAGTGATTTTGAATATAAGTGTTAGATATTTAACTGTAATGAAACGGGTTGTAGCAGTGATTAAGTGATTTTGAATATAAGCGTAAGATATATGAGATATATTGTAACGGGTTGTAAGAGTGATTAAATAATTTAGAATATAAGCGTAAGATATTTAACTATAATGAAACGAGTTGTAGTAGATGGTAAACACCTAAAATGAAACGGGTTGTAGGAGTGATTAAGTGATTTTGAATATAAGCGTAACATATTTAACTGCAATGAAACAGGTTGTAGGAGTGATTAAGTGATTTTGAATACAAGCGTAACATATCTAACTGTAATGAAATGGGTGGGAGGAGTGATTAAGTGGTTTTGAATATAAACGTAAGGTATTTAAATGTAATGAAACGGGTTGTAGGAGTGATTAAATGATTTAGAATATAAGCGTAAGATATGTGGAAAACTAGAAGGGGGGGGGGTCGAATAGTTTTATCAATTAAAACTTCCTTTTAATCTATTTAGATCGACTTATGTCAAACTATTTGGATGTGTGTGTTGGATGTTGATAAACAAGCATATAAAGGTAAGTAATGAAAAAGATAAGAGTAAGAAGCACAAAACCACAACGCAAATATTTATAGTGGTTCGGATACAAGGACACCTTCCTTGCCCTACTCCACTCCCCGAGTCACCTACTCGAGTTCGTAAACACTACACCAATCTCCTTATGGCGGAGAAGCCTTCACAACGCGCTACTTTTTCGGTGCTAGGTTAACCACCGGGTTCTTTCACTCCAAGGTGAACCACACCTACACAATGTCGCCTACCCTTTATAAGGTACTAGGCTAAGTACCTAGTTCTTTCACTCTAAGGTGAACTACACCTTCACAATGTCGCCTACCCTTTATTAGGTACTAGGCTAAGCACCTAGTTCTATTGCAATGGAGGAACTACTACCATACTACACCAACGACTAATCCCAAAGGAGATCTACTCCTTTACAACATCATCAAGGATATCAATATCCTTGGATCTAATACTAGTCTATCTTGTACATCGAAACACACCATATCGAATGTACATCTAAGGCACCTTTCACTAATGCCTTTGACTAGATCTACAAGACACCTTTCACTAATGTCTTGTGTCTTGACTTCTAAGCACCTTTCAATAATGCTTCTAGTCTTGACTTCTAAGCACCTACCACAAGTGCTTATGATATGGACGATAGATACCCTTCACTAATATCTTCGTCTTGACACTTGAGACATATTTCACTAATGTCTTCAACACTACACTTCTTTGAAGAAAGAAAGGAATCATCAACAAGAAGACTTCAGTAGCCTTGATGATGAGGAAGCATGGCAACTCATGGACTTGAGCTTGCTCGACTTCAAAGGTGGTGATCTTGCCTTTAAGAGGAACCTAAAAGATCACACAAAAACAAAACTACAAACATATATCTCTTGGATCTGAGGTTAGTGAGTTTTCAACTCAGGGAGAAAGTGTGTTAGACGGGGGTGAGAAATAATGAAGAAATGTCTCACTATTTATAGAAGAAAAAATCTACTGTTCCCCAGATCCCACGGATCCCTTCTACAAGGGATCCGTCTAGCGTTAGTAGGGATCCGTGAGACGCTCCCTTTTACCCATGGGTATTTTGGTTATGGGTCATGGGTCATGTGTTGAACCATGGATCTTTAGCTAGATACAATGTATCTTTGAGTGCAATGCACTTGGTCACTTGGGTATGGGTTGATCCATGGGTTATGGATATTATCCATGTATGATATAAGCATGATGTCATGCAATGGGTTATGGGTCAAGCTCCATGGGTCATGGGCTTTGGGTTGTACCCAACTACATTCAATGTATTTGCCCAATGGGTTGTGATACTTAAGTTTCTACCCATTTATATTACCCAATATACTACATACTAGTTATGTGTATATTTTACCCAAATATGTAAACACTAGTTGTTGTACATATGTAATATTAAATCATAAAATCACTTATACTTGTTTTAGTGTTTTATGTGAAAATGTGAATATGTTAGAAACTATTAGTTCAAACCATTTACGTATTTTATTTGTTTCGTTAAAATGATTTTACGTTTGTTATCGACAAAACATTAGAAGATCGTAAAATATAAATAAACGTTTTTACGGCTTATTTGTATTAACAAGATATTTAACTGTAATGAATCGGGTTGTAGGAGATGGTAAACACCTAAAATGAAACGGGTTGTAGGAGTGATTAAGTGCTTTTGAATATAAGCGTAAGATATTTAAATGCAATGAAACAGGTTGTAGGAGTGATTGAGTGATTTTGAATATAAGCGTAAGATATTTAATCCTAATGAAACGGGTTGTAGGAGTGGTTAATTGATATTAAATATAAGCGTAAGATATTTAACTGTAATGAAACGGGTTGTAGGAGTGATTAAATGATTTAGAATATAAGCGTAAGATATTTAACTGTAATGAAATGAGTTGTAGTAGATGGTAAACACCTAAAATGAAACGGGTTGTAAGAGTGATTAAGTGATTTTGAATATAAGCGTAACACATTTAACTGCAATAAAATAGGTTGTAGGAGTGATTAAGTGATTTTAAATACAAGCGTAACATATCTAACTGTAATGAAACGGGTTGGAGGAATGATTAAGTGGTTTTGAATATAAACATAAGATATTTAACTGTAATGAAACGGGTTGTAGGAGTGATTAAATGATTTAGAATATAAGCGTAAGATATTTAACTGTAATGAATCGGGTTGTAGGAGATGGTAAACACCTAAAATGAAACGGGTTGTAGGAGTGATTAAGTGCTTTTGAATATAAGCGTAAGATATTTAACTGCAATGAAACAGGTTGTAGGAGTGATTAAGTGATTTTGAATATAAGCGTAAGATATTTAATCCTAATGAAACGGGTTGTAGGAGTGGTTAACTGATATTAAATATAAGCGTAAGATATTTAACTGTAATGAAACGGGTTGTAGGAGTGATTAAATGATTTAGAATATAAGCGTAAGATATTTAACTATAATGAAACGGGTTGTAGGAGATCGTAAACACCTAAAATGAAACGGGTTGTAGGAGTGATTAAGTGATTTTGAATATAAGCGTAAGATATTTAAATGCAATGAAACAAGTTGTATGAGTGATTAAGTGATTTTGAATATAAGTGTAAGATATTTAACTACAATGAAATGGGTTGTAGGAGTGATTAAGTGATTTTAACTACAATATATATATCGGCATTAACGATGTGTTCCTAAACAATATTCTTTGTCGATTAATAGATTCTTTACTCACATATTCTCATCAATCGATCATGGATTAGTTAAATGTTAGTCTCTAATACAATTGATAATGTATACTTACATTTTTTATTTTTATAAAATCATTAGGTGTCCATGGAATAGGCATTGGCTATTAAATTGATGAGTCCTCATTGAATACATTTGCTCTTCATGACCATCACATTTGGAGACGTCAATGCATGGGGCGTTTATTTTTTTTAATTATTAAAAACTCAATTGTTTATCGAATAAGTCACTTATTACTTATTATTCATTTCAAATATTAATGGAACATGTTTACATTCGTTGTTTTCTTATTATCTCATTTTCATATTTCTTTAAAACCCCGTGAATCAACGGGTCTTTAAGCTAGTTACTATATATATTAAATACCGTCGATTCGGTGCGTTTTCATTGGCCGCTTATTTTATGCCCAGCTTCATCCGCTTTTTTTCTTGGGCTGCTGTATTTGGGCCGGCTGAGTTAGCCCATGACTGCTGGGTTGTATTTTTTTTCTTGGGCTGCTTCTAACTAATATTTCCTAGAAAGTTAATACAAAAAATAAAAAATGCAACAAAAACACACATACAAATAAAATCAGTACCAATAAGAAAAATAGGTACAATTACAAACGAAGTTTGACCCGTAAAATAGAACACGGTAACATAACCCGAGAGCGACAAATATTGCAAGTAAATATTCTTTCTCACACCCTTTTACAAAAAAAGTCATATCCCGACAACGACAAATATTTCAAAGAAAAATGCTAAATCATAAAACGCCAATCTTCGACGTGCCACCACAACGCGGCAGCTCGACGCCCCACTCGTTTAAATGAAAAAATAGTTGAAATACATTTCTTCTATTATATTAAAATAATAAATAAATTGGGACGATCATTCGATTATAAAAAGAATCAAACATAAGATTAAAAATAAGGGCCCGTTCGGTATGAAGGTGTCACAATTATTCAATTATATCATGGTTCTAAAAGGCTCGCAAAGGCGTGAGGCTTGGTCTTGCCGCCACGCCATGCCGCCTAACCGCCTTATGCCATATCTTTTTGTAAACTCGATATATATGAAATATGATATGAATATATAGATATTTCAATATTTTGTGCCGCCTTATGACATGCGTTATAAACGCGAAAAATTCGCCTTAACCATAAATGCGTGAGGCTTGATCATGCCGCTATGTCACGTCTCGCGCTATTTATAACCTTGAATTATATTAATTGTTGTTTGGTTTTAATTTTAGAAATGACATTTGGGTGGGTGAATGAGTGTTTTAATTTTAGAAATGACAAGCCTTATGGGTGGGTGAATGAGTGTTTTACACACAAAAGAATTCGAAGTCTTCAATAGTGTATAACTATTTGATGTCTACGTGTCTTTTTCTCATGTTGTTACACTAAAATGAGGGGCTTCTCATATATAAGAGCACTAGGTATCATGGTTGCATTTAACACGTTATTGGTATGCCACCTACACATCATACCCCTTCCAATAACACACCAATCATTCAAACACCACTATCTCATAACACACCACTAACACGTTATTGGGTCTCGCAAATTTTTTTTTTTCATTTTATCTATTTCTATTTCATACAAACACACAAACACATTTTATATAAAAATGCAAAATACTAAATATTATTAAAAAAATATAAATAAAAAAAAAAAAAAGAAGACTACATGATACGATTAAAAAAAAGATTACAAATAAAGTTTTTTAAATAAACTAAAATTTTTAAATATTAACATTTTATTGTGGCTAAATTACTGTATCAAATTTTTAAAGTTTTCTTAACATTTTTAAAGTTTTCTTAACATTACAGTGCAAATTGCTAAATTGAAAAGAAGAAAAAAAAAAAAAAGCTGTCCTACCTAACATTGCTACGTCTAAAACCTATCCTATCAAAATTATTACCTTTTTGCTAATATCCAAAAGAGTTGTTAAATCCAAATTAAAAGCAAATGTTGACTACACGTCTACACCCCATAAAAGACTTTTACTATACATCTTGACTTCACCTTCTTCCTACCTTGGCCGGTTTCTCTTTTTCACCATTTTTTCCGATCATACAAGATCACCGGAAACAGATTTCACATTCAATAAATACAACACAAGAAAAAAAAAAAAAAAAGGTTAAGTTGCATGCAATAAACGAATAGCGTGAGCCAGTGAAACAACTCAAAGACCAATGGCGTGTGAATGGGCGTGTTCGATGGTATGGTTTTGGCGGCGTTATTGGTATCCACAGGGACGAATGGCGTGTCCACGTATGAGCATACCGTGTGCTCTAAGAGCACAAGGTATGCAAAGACTCAATAACACATTATTGGTATGCCACCTCAGCGCCACATCATACACCTCTCAATAACACACTAATAACTCAAACAACCCTCCCTCATAACACACCACTAACATCACCTGTAGGTCCCGCAAAATACCCCACCAAATATACCACTCACTCACAATACAAAGAAAAAAACAAAACATACAAACACACACACACACACAAGATGCATTTGGCTTGAGTTAGTGCATTGGCTCAAAACACAAAAGTGTGCATTTGACACAAGTTTGGCATGTTAGCCGGTATGGTTGGCACACCAATGGCTCACCAACGGCACCCCATACCTTGTGCTCTAATAGGTAGATGTTAGCAACTATACAACAAATTGAATAAAGAATGTAATTTGGCCCCGTGAAAATAAATAGTTTAGACTCTGACTCCTTCGATAAAAAGGTTCAAGCTTCGCCTTTCATCAAATGTCTGACATCTCAGTTTTTCTGAAAACATGTATGTTAAATTTTTATATACATATATCAAACATGTTGTTGTTTTCGTTTTTGTATTAGGCTTGCAATATCTCTACTATTTATAAAACAAATTTGCTTATTCTTAAAAATTAATTTTTTTTTATAAATTAAGTAAAGGTAATTCCTAAATACCTTTTAAAATAATTAACTTACATCTATACTATATAAAATCACGAATTAAAAATGATAACAACATCTACAACTAATTTAATAGTTTAAATATTGTTTAATCCTCAAACTTTTATATTTTTCGTTTTGAATCCATAAAATTTATTTATCGCAATGACTACAAATTTAACCCGCAATGTCACACCAAAATCACAAGTTTATAAGTATAATTATTTCATGGTTATACACCGTCGCTTTGCATGAATATTCGTCTAGTTTGAGACAATTTGGATAATTACATTCAATTCAAGCCTTCTATTTAACAATCAGGCAATTGTTTTAATCATTTTTTCCAAACTGGTTTATTGTTGATGACATGATGCTTCAATTATTTTAATTTCTATCATCTTTTTAGATACTTGATGTACTTAGTATTTTTTTTGAGAAGGTGTGAGTTATCCACACCTTTTCATAGGGAGTTTATCCAATCCTTGAATGAATCATCGGCTTGTACGGTGTGCCTCGTAAGTTGTACGATTTGACCAAAACCTTTTGATGTGACAATATAAGGAGGGTTTGTATAAAATAGCCCTTTTGAGAAATATGCAGTTTCAAGATAATGATTTGGACACTCAATTTATGAGTGATTGGACATTTATACCCTTACAGGATTAACACAACTAAAAATAATGTGAGGGTATAAATGTCCAAACACAAAAAAAATGAGTGTCTCAATCATTTATGAGAGTGTACAAATCACCTCCCTTTCAAGATATACGTATGATGGCTTTACATGTTGTTTGTTTTTATTTGGCACTTTGATATATTTTTTTATGTTCACGTGTATGTGCAAAACATAATAAGTGTTTGTGCTTTCCTACCAATAGCTAACTATTTCTGCAATACATGATATCGCGTTTAATTTTACCTTTCATTTTAAAAACTCTGTGAATTTCACGAGTATTTTAGCTAGTTAGTAATAAATACTACTCAATTAACTATTGGCTATTGATGTATCTACAATTGGTAACAAATGTATAGTCTTTGATCACAGCCATTTAGAAATAACATGTCGAGCCTTCTAAAACCTAAAATCGTGGGTTCGCAACATCCTTAGCGGTCAATCCTAGCACCTTACATAACTCTGGAAACAAAGATTTTCGAATTTCAGAATACACTTCACCATCCCACTTCTTCTTGGCCAAATCCTCTCCCATGCTCACAGCAGCCTCCAACACACTCTCCTCATCGTCATGAGCCGAATCAACTAACCCTATTGCCACCGCCTCTTCCGCCTTTACCTTCACTCCTCGCAACAATACATCTCTTCGGGCTTCCGGTTTCCCCACCTTGGACCTCATCATGGCAATGAAATAGTCTGGTAACGTTATCCCTATGTCAAGTTCACTAATGTACAAAACACCACGATCACGCCTCATCAGGACGTAATCATGGCTAATAGCGAGAACTAGTCCTGCAGCACAAGCATGTCCCGTAATGGCTGCAATTGTTGGCATGGGTAAGGAGACTAAATCCGCGACAAGAGGCTTGAAGACATCTACCATGTTGAGAAGGAGATCAATGGTCTTGGAAGGGGATCCATCCGAGGCCGATTTAGCCCACTTGAGATCAAAACCATTGGAGAAATACTTGCCTTGGGCCGAGGTGATAAGTGCGGAGCCAGGAATGGACTGGGACTTAACCTCGGAAAGTGCTGAACGAATGGAGGAGATGAATGTAGGATTAAGGCAATGTTCATCATCGCCTGTAAGGGTGAGGAAGAATATATTGCCGCGTTTATCTAAGGTACACATTGTGGATTTTGATAATGAGTGTTTAATCTTGAGTTGAAGGATTTATAATGACAATTGTATGAATTAAAAGAAAAAATATGAGCATGGGAAATATTATCCTAACAACCTCAACCAAATCAGATTTTGGAAATTCTAGCTTAACAACTCCAACCAAATTTGGTCAGCATATATAACACTTTTCTTTGTTCGGATAATGCGTATAAAGAGTTATACATTTCGTTATTATAATAGTAGAACGATTACTCGGTTATAACAGCGTCAATGTATAGTGTTCGATAAAATTCAATTACGTCGATCCAGTGTGATCCATGTGTTTCTCTTTTATCATTTATTTGTGTGATGTCGAATATTTTTAATTGTGAATTTGCGGTTCAATGTTTCTCTATTTAATGAAATGTTACCTAACAATTTTATATTCTTACATAATATTTTATAGAGTTAATTGCATTTTTGGTCCTTGTGGTATGGCCAAATTGCAGATTTGGTCCCTAAAACTTTAAAAGTGCACCAGAGGTCCCTATTTTTAAGTTTTCGTTGCATGTTTAGTCCCTGATCAACATCAAATGTCTAAAATGCCCTTGTCTTCTTCTTTCCTATTTTCTTTTCAGTCCATCTCTTTAGTTTCTTACAAAAATGGTCCTTGTGTCTTGCCAAGTTTTACAAATTTAGTCTAATTTTTTTTTAATTATTTATTTAACTATTAATATTAGAACAAATTACACGTTTGGTCCCTGTGGTTTGCCCAAAATAACAACTTTAGTCCCTAAGTCATTTTTATTACACCAGCAATACCTAATTTTGAAACTATGCCCGCTTTTAGTCCCTATTTTGAAAAATAGAGACTATCCGTGTAATAAAAGAAAACTGTAAATAGCTACACGGATAGTCCCTATTTCTCAAAATAGGGACTAAAAGCGTGCATAGTTTCAAAATTAGGTATTGCTGGTGTAGTAAAAGTGACTTAGGGACTAAAGTTGTTATTTTGGGCAAACCACAGGGACCAAACATGTAATTTTTTCTTAATATTATATAAATGGACCAACAGTGTAATTTTCAAAAAAAATCAAACATTAAAAAAAAAAAAGTTTTTAAAAATTTTGAAAAATTTATTCGAAAAAAATTTTGAATATTTTTTTTTTCGAAAAAATCTATTCGAAAAAATTTCTAAAAATTTTTTTGAAAAATTTATTCAAAAAAATTTCCAAAAACAAATTTTTTGAAAATTTTTTTAATTCTTTTTCAAAAAAAATTTCCAGTAAAGTTTTTTCGAATAAAATTTCAAAAAAAAATTCGAAAAAAAAATTATTCGAAATTTTTTTTTAGAAATTTTTAGCCATTAGAAAAAAAAATTTGAAAAAAAATAAAATTCAAAAATATTTTTTTCGAAATTTTTTCGAATAACTTTAAAAAAAAAAAAAAAAAAATCAAATAATTTTTTCAAATTTTTGAAATTTTTTTCGAAAAAACTTTTCTAAAAATTTTTTTCAAAAAAAAATTTTCGAATACTTTTTTTTTTTGAAATTTTATTCGAAAAAACTTTTCTGAAATTTTTTTTTGAAAAAGAATTAAAAAAAATTTCAAAAAATTTGTTTTTCGAAAATTTTTTGAATAAATTTATATGAAATGCAATGAGACAAATGGGACAAGTATTCATTATTTTTTTATTCACTCATTAGTTTTTTTATGCAAACAATTAACAAGATCATACCTGACATATTACTTTTGACATGTTTATCATTTTTTTTGGCCACAAATTACCCATCTTGTTAGAACCTGATCTTCAAAAATCTTGGAACATAAATTCGTGGTGGGGAGAGATGATCAAGAGTTGTGCCGCCGGTAAAGACTACGGTATGAGAGAGAGGATGTAAGATGGTGGTGGTTGATTTATAATTAGGGTTAAGAGAAAGATGTTTGAGGGTGGAAGTGAATGAGATCTGAGAATTATTTTTTGTAATTATAATATTCTTCAGAAAAAGGAACGGTTTTGAAATTAATTAACGTGAAGTTCCTATAATACCCTTTCAGCTTTAGCATCATAATACCTCATCTTTTGTTTAATTACAATTTTGACACTTTTAATTTTGTCCATTGATTAACTCTTTCAATGGCCTAGATTTAGTTTAAGAGTACTGTAAAGTACTGCATATAATATCGGTACTGCATATAATACAACACTATATATATATATATATATATATATATATATATATATATATAGGGTAAAGTTAAAATAAAAAGACAAATATCCGTAAAAAGAATAAAAAGATTTATTTTTTTTAAAAAATTCTCCAAAAATTCCACAAAATCGGGTATGTTGGTGCATAAAACTTTTGTGAAAACATTTTTATAATTTTGAGTTTTGATACGTTTTTTTTAATGCACAAAAACTAATTTTGATCGAAAAAATTTTGATGTACAAAATTTTTAACTTGTTTTAGTTAGATGCGCAATGTTATTTTGATGAAAAAAGTCAAATGAAGTTGGGTGTAAAAACCAATTTTTGATGCACAAAAACGATTTAATCGCAAGAACGTATTTTTTCATAATTATTTTTCGAAAAAATATCCACTTTTAGAAAAAAGTTTTTCACAACTTTTTCATGCACCATCATACTCGATCTTGTGAAATTTTTTGGGAATTTTTCGAGAACTTTTTCAAAAAAATCTTTTTATCTTTTACGGATATTTGTCTTTTTATTTGATCTTTATCCTATATATATATATATATATATATATATATATATATATATATATATATATATATATATATATGGAAAATGCCCAAAGTAGACCATTTGCCTTAAGTCACATCATTTTTTAGACCTTTTTTTTGGCGTGCTTTCAGTGGACCAGTTGCCTTGGCAACTTGCACTACCCAACCAAAAGTCATCATGTGTCCGACATAAATGTACTAAAGTTGGGCAACTCACACCAGTTGCCCAGAAAGTACACCAGTTGCCCTATGAATCATCAACTAGTAATCAGTAAAGTCACACTTGTCGCTTACTAGGCCGAGTTGCCTAACGTGGCAGTTTCCCGTGGTCTAGTTTCGGCTCACCCAAAAAAAGGGGTCTAGAAAATGATGTGACCTAACGTACCTTGATTGAATGTGAGTTAAGATCGAGCCTTAAAGTTGGTACTAAATAAAAGGCTTATCATAAGCCACATGTAGTAGCCCAAGTTCTGTATTACTCACCATTGCAAATCCGGAAATGTATATTGCCACATAAGCTCTGCTAAACAAATTCTACAAAAAAATAGTTTTAAGTAATCAGTGTCGTAGGAACTTGGCAACATGTCTCATTCTTTTTTTATAGAAAAATACCTCTTTTAATTAATGCACCATGTCAGAATTTTACAAACACCAAATAATTAGTATCCAACTTCAAACAACATAAGAACACCAATGGTGCGTTTGGTTTATGGAGGTGGGGGTTAGGTATAGGGATGATGGTAGAGTTTATATGTTTGGTTTGATTTAGTGGGGCCTAAAAATAGCATTCATCTTTTAAAATTGGGCATGTAAAAATCCGAAGCAATATGTGGGGTTTTTGAAAAGTAATGTCACGTCACTTCTACTATGTGGGCTTTTATATGGTCTCCATCACTAGTTATTTATTATTATTATTTTTTCTAATAACAAAATTTAATTTTGAATATTTATACATTTAAATAACTAACAAATTTAAATATATTTTTTATTCAATTTCAAACCTAAATCCAAATCTTAATCCAAATCCTAAACCTGTCTACAAACCAAATGGGCCCCAAATTTTGTTTTTCAGTTGTTAAAGTGGCTCTTAAAGGGGATAAGGCGCAACCAATCTTATCCATCAAAACAATCCTCAAGCTAGAACTTTGTTACTTCAATTTTTGGCATTGTTGTGTTCTACCATAACCACCATTGGATCAGATGCTGTAAGATTTAGATCAAAGCACAATGATCAATAATTCAACCGAAAATCACAGTTTCGCTTCGTCGGCAGTAAAAGATTAAAATTCCTTTCATGGAAATAACCTTACCTTGGAATTATTTTTTCTTATGAATTATCAACATTATAAGATGATTTGGAGCTATTTTCGACTCAACACATTCTCAACAACTATACATTCCTTTTTTTTTTATGGGTTAAACCGTCGAATCAAAGGCCAGATACCTAAAATATGTTAAGAATGAGTAATAACACAACCCACAAAAAAGAAAAGAAAAGAATGAGCTAGCACCTTAGCAAAATTCAAGACACTAAAACAATCCAATAGTATTCATATTTAATTCAGGTCTTGCTTACTGCCATTTACACTAATCTCGCAGATTAAAAGGCCCTCTAATCCTTGCTTTTAACCATACCAAACCCTTTTGCCACATGCCATACCTTATACTTAATTACTGACAGCAACCCCTTCAAAAATTTCATACAAAACCAACCTCTTTGACTAGCCTAATGGAAGATCATAGACTACTCTATAGTTGCAAAAATGTCAAAAGAAAATAACAATTGAAGTTAGTGAAACTGAATTAACAATATTAATTTTGAAGAATGCCTGCTAATCAAAATCCATTATTTTTTATGAATCCAATGGCGCGCACAAATAAAAAAAAAAACACACTAAATTATTACATAAATCAATATCTTGAGGATTAATATACCTTTAATTCGTGAAACATGAAATATACCTTAGATTAATAGATTGAGTGAGGTTGATTTAGGGTTATATCACACCTTTTGGCCATTAAAGAATAGAAACACTGCAACAACCCTCAAGTAAAAACAAAATTTGTTCAATATTTCTTGAAATCGCCGATCAAGTCACTTTAATAATTTTAATTTTGTAGGGTTGGATCGATGGGTAAAAGAGAATAAGAAAAAAGAGGTTGTTTATGTGAATCGGATATCAAAGATGGGCATGTGTTTTCTTGATTTTCATTTTTTACCCTAAACTCTTAAAACTTAACCTCGCCTTTCATCATTGAGTTTAAAAACGACCTTATATAATTTTTTGTCAAATATAGAAATATTTAAGGTTTTTTTATATAATTAAAATCTTTTAAAAAATCAAATAAAAAAAATTATTACTAAATAAGGAACGATTTAATTTTTTTGAAATGCAAAAGTCCACACGTGAGGTTTTGTTTTATTATATGTATATGTATTTTCTAAACTTAGAATTCTTAAAATTTGAGTAATGTTGATTGTCTGTAGTACCCAACTTAAATGCTTAAATAACAAGTAATGTTAGTGGACTATTATACCATTGATTAAAAGTGTTAAACTCATGTACAACTAAATTAATATTTTATATATTGTTTAATCCTTAATTTTTATCATTTTTTTAATAACTCATGAACTTTTTTCTAGCAAAGACTGCAAATTAAACCCGTAAGTTTGCATCGAGGGTCAAATCAAAATAAAGATTCCGCAAGTATAATTATTTGTCGTTATACACCGTCGCTTTACACGAATATTTATCTAATCTAGATAAGTTAAAACATTTTATTTTGAGACATGAGAATCGTTGAGAGTATGTTGATGATTTTAGAAAAGATATGCCAATTGAATTTAGTTCGCCGTTCTGACCATTAATAGTTTTTATTATAACACTTTTAATCAATCATATATTATTTGTACCCATTAAATTTTGTTTTAATTGATTAAAATGAGGAGTGAATAATTATTTTTGAATATTTCAGAATGAAAAATGTAGAGATTATGTAGTCAAAGGTCTCTCAACTATTAAGTATTTTACTTTTGGGTCATTTACTTTATTTTTAAAAACTAACTTACAGGCTACCCAAGTATGCGTTTGTATTCCTTTATACCAACCTCGTTCAAATGTTTACTGGATATTCATACAATTTCAAGAAGAGTAAATTGCAAAAATCGTCCCTAAACTATGGCCAAATTGCACGTTTCGTCCCAAAACTTTGGAAAGTGCAAATATCGTCCCTGTGGGGAAACTTTGGGGCAGAAATCGTCCCTGGCCTAGATCAAATGACTAAAATACCCTTCTCTCTTTATTACTTTTCGGTTTCTTGCGCAAATGGTCCCTGTGTTTCGCAAGATTTTGCAAATTTAGTCCTTTTTTTAACTATTAATATTAGTATTATTTTTTTTACGTTTTCGTCCGATTTTTTACGTTTTCGTCCGATTTTTTACGTTTTCGTCCGTTTTTTTTACGTCCGATTTTTTACGTTGTCCGATTTTTACGTTTTTAGGTTTTTTTTACGTTTTAGTCGATTTTTTCACGTTTTTCGTCCGTTTTTTTTTACGTTTTGTCGGATTTTTTTAACGTTTTCATCCGTTTTTTACGTTTTCGACATTTTTTTTTTTCGCCGTTTTATTTTGTCCGATTTTTACGTTTTACGTCCGATTTTTTACGCTTTGCCCGATTTTTACGTTTTCGTCCGATTTTTTACGTTTCGTCTTTTTTACGTTTTAAAATTTTTTTACGTTTTCGTTTTTTACGTTTTTCGTCCGATTTTTTCGTTTTGATCCGATTTTTACGTTTTCGTCTGTTTTTACGTTTTCGTCCGAATTTTTTACGTTTTTGTCTCTTTTTTTACGTTTTCGTCCGTTTTGTTCGTTTTTATGCGTTTTCATCCGTTTTTTACGTTGTCCGATTTTTAGCGTTTTGTCCGATTTTATACGTTTTAAAAATCGTTTTGACGTTTTGATTTTTTTACGTTTTCCTTTTTTTTACGTTTTGAAAAACTGATTTTATCGTTTTAAATCATTTTTTACGTTTTAAAAAAAAACGATTTTTCACGTAAAAATCGCACGAAAACGTAAAAATCGGACGTAAAACGTTTTAAAAATCGACGAAAACGTAAAAACGGATGAAAACGACAAAAACGTGATTTTAAAACGTAAAAAGAGACAAAACGTAAAAAGTCGGACGAAAACGAAAAAACGGACGAAAACGTAAAACGGAAAAACGTAAAAAACGGACGAAAACGTAAAAATCGGACGAAAACGTTAAAAACGGACGAAAACGTAAAAACTGGACCAAAACGTAAAAAAAAACGTAAAAAATCCGACGAAAACGTAAAAAATCAAAAACGTAAAAAATCGACAAAACGCCAAAAATCGGACGAAAACGTGAAAAATCTACTAAAACGAAAAACGACGAAAACGTAAAAATCGGACGAAAACGGCAACGTAAAAAACGGATGAAAACGTGAAAAATCCGGCGAAAACGTGAAAAACGGACGAAAACGTAAAAATGGAAACAAAACGTAAAAATCGGACGAAAACGTAAAAAACGAAAAACGTAAAAATCGGACAAAACGTGAAAAAACGGAACGTAAAAAACGAAAAAAAAATAATACTAATATTTATAGTTAAAAAAAAAAAAAAGGACTAAATTTGCAAAATCTGGCGAAACACAGGGACCATTTTCGCAAGAAACCAAAAGTAATAAAGAGAAAAGGGTATTTTAGTCATTTGATCTAGGCCAGGGACGATTTCTGCCCCAAAGTTTCCCCACAGGGACGATATTTGCACTTTCCAAAGTTTTGGGACGAAACGTGCAATTTGGCCATAGTTTAGGGACGATTTTTGCAATTTACTCTTTCAAGAATAAAGCTAACTTTAACATATCAACACAATAAAATTAACAATTTAAATGTAAAACATTAGTTAAATTATCTTAATTGACTTTCAACTAGCTAATGTTGCTTTAAAATAATGGCTAAAGCTGATATTTCACATTTCAATACTCGTTTGTATTGTATCAATATGTTGCGAATCGTTGAAAGATTCAAAAATCCATTCTTTACTAATTCAAGTTTCTCAACATACTTTACTTATCTACTAAACGACTATCCATGCATAGCAACGAGATTTTATAGCGGCAAATAATTATAGTGATAGAAAAAGTTATGGGTTATAAACGAAAAATAATAAAAGTTTAAGAATTTAGGAATTAAACACGATTTAAACTGAATGGAAATAGTACGGGTCATGGGTAATAAACAAAAATAATAATAAAAGTTTATGATTTTCATATATAATTTTAAAATTTTTTCACTTTTAATAATATGAGTTTTTCTTTCATATATAATATGGATTGAGATCCTCTCATGTTTAATTGAACATGATAGGTAATGTTGTGTTTGTTTTGATTGTACATTGCCATTATTGCAAGCATTTATTTTATTTTAATTCAAATGTATGATTACAACAAACACAACATTACCTATCATGTTAAATTAAACATGAGAAGATCTTACTCCATATAATATACTGTAGATAAGAGAGCATTTTGCACATAGGTGCATGTGTCAAAACTTTAAAATCGAAAGATTTAAATGCAATTATTTAAATTATTCAATAAGCTGAATTGTGAGTTCTTTTGTTGACGAAGATTGTGTTTCTATAATTGACATAACTGACACAGTACTTTGTAAGCTTGGAGTGTGATTTTCGTCATTAGAAAAGCTACTAGTATATATTTTGAGTTAAGTTTTAACAATTGTTTGACTGAAGGAAAGGAATTAAAAGATCTGTTTACTTCACTAGTTGCATGGTTTGTCTATAATCCCATATATAGGCCCTTTATCTTTGATTTAGGTAAAGGAAGATTACTAGTAGTAAACACATCTGGTAGATACATGTACATGAAAGCAAGTCACCACAAACTCAGCAACCTATGAAAAAAAATGGGTGAGAGCTTCTAAAAATGACAATAAGCAGAATATGTTTTATCTAGAGACTGTCTTATCTTTTTAAGCTCCGAAACTTCTAGTTCTTCGCTTCCGTAACAAATTTCATATGACAAATTGTACTACAACCAGCAGCATCAATACACAATCCATAACCGAGACCAAAGCGAGAATGTGGCTGTTTCTATCTTCATAAAACCTAACCGTTATTTCTATCAAATACTTAGCTTTGTTTCCCTTCAGTTCTTAGTTACTGCAGCCGCAAAACCAACAAATAAATAAATTTCACTTCCTTGATCATTCTCATCAGCATAATTATATTGTTAAGATTCTAAAAAAAATATGATTCCTGGACATTTTCTTGATCATCTAAATAGAATCCATACCCTTTTAGATATTAATAATCAGTAACCAAACATCAACAACGCATAAAATTTTCATAAAAAAACACACCTTAAAAAAATTATGAATTTTTCAATCTAATCAATGGCGCTATAGCCGCTCTATGGAAACCATCATATGTCACATGACACAGTTATAACATAAAGACACCAAGCACTCTAGCCAAAAATAAGGAACATGGAAACTAAAAAGGTCAATAAACAAGAATCATGCACAAAAGACCACATCCAATACTGCAAAGTGCAAACATATAGAGATAGTGCCTTGTTCTACTAACAAAGTTAGTAACCAACAATAACGAACATGCAGATTGAAAAACCATTAACAACCGACAACTATGCATAAAATTCAGGTGTTAAAAATGACATTCAATCTCACTTCAACATCATGATAGGCTCATCACAAACATCCTCATCAGCAGTCTGGTTGGATGGAAAGACCACCAAGTCCAAATACACAAAATAATCTCTGAACCAGGAAAACAAAACCAGAAAGTGCCAATCACGATCTGTCTTGATCAATACATTCCCATATGATTTCTTAGGATGCTTGAAGGTTAGTTTGTAACATCCAGGAGACAGCTTAAGATCCTCCTCAATCATACGGATAACATCTTCAAACGCATCAGTGGACTCCACAGTATAATAATTCTTGGCCTGCACAACAACATTATTAATGACTATAGTCATTCCATAATCACCCCCATGAATCCTTACTAGTTTTCCGTCACACTCCTTCCAAACAAAGATGTTTAATTGCTTAAGCCTTGCTTTGAAAGTCGATAAGTCAACTGCATATAAAGTATAAACATATCAAAACTTGATAATACTTGCACAAGATAGCATCATATCAATGAGAAAACAATGCAAATAAAAATATTCATGGTGCTGATCATAAAGGGATATGTAAATAACGCTGATGTATAACATATACGGAGTACTTTATGAGAACAAAAATTAATTAATAAAGCAAAGTTAATATTAACTCATCTTCTATATAGGTACAAATTTAATAGATTTGTAGAATCTGAATGGAGAATCTGAATGGGTATGGTACCAAATGATCTTTAGTAACCAAGATGATGTGTACGCTGTGTAGAGAAGATTTAAAAGAAAAAATGGAGATGAGCACCAGGAATCAAATCTCTAAACATATGGTCTCAGGTAAGTATGGGTTACATTTATTCATGGGAGTGATACCAAATACACCCAAAATGTATGGAATTTAGTAACACAACCATCAGGTGTAATGCATACCAATTAATACGCCGACCTCTATTGGTACAAATTTATGTTAAGAAAATTCATCAGAGTTATGGTGTATAATATATAACAGACAAAAAACAAAAACGTTGGCATGGTGCGGTGGTACTAATTAATTGCATATAGTTTGAAAATAGATTCAGTGTCAATTACTTTACCTTTGAAAATAGCTCGGGCTTGCTCAAAAGTCACTGATCCATTGTTTAGCGAAAGAATTGCTTCCTTTGTTAAGCCATCCCTCGAATTCTGTCAGATATTAATCAAAACAAACTATTACAAATTACAAAACAGATTCAAATCCATAGATAAACGTACAAACATACGTGCAAAAAATCTGAACCACCACTAAAAAAACACAAATTACATGGCTCAAGTTATATTGAGATACCTCATCACAAGCGCCCTCATCACAAGCATCCTCAACAAAAACATTCTTTTCATAAGCCTCCTCATCAGAAGAATTCCCATCATAAGCATCCTCATCACAAAAATCCATAAAGGAAGGTTTCTCAAACCAAGTATATTCCCAAGGATCCTCATCACAAGCATCCTCATCGGCAGTCTGGCAGGATTCCAAATACACAAAATAACCTCTGAACCTGGAATACAAAACCAGAAAGTGCCAATCACGATCTGTTTTGACCCAAACATTCCCAAATGATTTGTTAGGATGCTTATAGGTTATTTTGTAAGATCCAGGAGACTGCGGAAGACCCTTCTCAAGCGTACTGATAACATTTTCAAACGTAGCAGTGCCCTCCACAGTATAACGCTTATGGTACTTCACAGCATCATACATCCGCATAATTTTAACAGTTATATCATAATCACCCCCATGAATCCTTACTCGTCCGTAGTCAGGATCATTCCAAACAAAGATGTTTAATTGCTCAAGCCTTGCTTTAAAGGTCGACAAGTCAACTGCATATAAAGTATATACATATCAAAACTTGATAAAACTTAGTTTCATGTCAATAAGAAAACAATGAAAATAAAAATATTCATGGTGCTGATGATAAAGGGATATGTAAATAACGCTGATGTATAACATATACTTTATAAGAACAAAAATTAATTAATAAAGCAAAGTTAATATTAACTCATCTTCTATATGGGTACAGATTTAATAGATTTGTGGAATCTGAATGGGTATGGTAACCTGAAAACAAGCATTTAGTATTCAACATGGTTTATTAAAAGCCATTTTCACAACAAATATTTGTTCGTGGGAGTGATACAAATTACAAAATACACCCTAGATGTATCGAAACTAGTAAAACAACCATCAGTTGGAATGCATAACAATTACAATGCCAAATTCTATTGGTAGAAATTTATGTTTAGAAAATTTGTCAAACAGTTATGGTGTATAGTATATAACAGACTAACAACAAAAACGTTGGCATATATGGTACAGTGGTACTAATTAATTGCATAGAGTTTGAAAATAGATTCAGTAGTATCAATTACTTAAGAAATTACTACCATTTAACAAAGCCCGGGCTTGCTCAAAAGTCACTTTCCCATCGTTGAGCAAAAGAATTGCTTCCTTTGTTAAGCGCTCCATCGAATTCTGTCAGAGATTAATCAACACAAACAATTACAAATTGAAAAACAGATACATAAATGTACAATCATATGTGCAAAACATATTTATTGAAAAAATTAAAAAGAAAATTAACCAAACACTCAAACAAATAAAAATTATCGTTATCCAACCCATGCAAACAAATAAAAAACAGAATCATATATTGCTATATTACATCCACTTATCAACTAAGTTACATGATGAAAGCAACTCAAGAGAACATGCAGAGGTAGTTGTCGTGTGATATCAAAATCAAAAAAGTATATACATATCAAAAAAGAGAATGTTGTGACACATGATGAAAGCAACTCAAGAGAACATGCAGAGGTAGTTGTCGTGTGACATAACTTCTTTTATGTAATTTCTTTTATGTCTCTGTACTTGAATTCTAGCTAGTACGTTTTCATATACAATAAAACTTGTTCTTATTCCCAAGGTCCTTACATATATATATAAGCATGCAGCTTTATAATCACTATACAGATCGAGGGTTTACAAAGAGAAGAGATCGAGGGTTTACAAAAATATAATAATAATAAAAAGAGAAGAGATCGAGGGTTTACAAAGGTTTGCCCCTTAAAGTGACCGACCCACAAGATTGAATCCCTCTATTCATTCGTGTACATGTATATATAATAAGAGATTTTTCACATAAATCTTCATCTTTGTCATTTGTACGCATATGATCCCCCATCGCACTTTGTATTTTTACTTTTAATCCTTGAACTATATATACTCCATATAAAATACGCAACTTTAGTCCTTGAAGTTGACATAATATTACGCCAAAAGCACTAGTTACGGCGTAAGTCCAATGAGCTACTTACGCCGTAACTCTCATCCATAAATTAGGCTTCGCGCCCAAGGTACTAGTTATGACGTAAGTCCAATGACAACTTACGCCGTAAGTCTTCGTCATCGTGTATTATTCACCTTTTATAATCTTCCTACGGCGTAACTAAATCAACTAAGTTACGCCGTAACCTTCACACTTGGTCAACACGTTTGTCAAATACGGCGTAACTTCAAGATTAGGTTACGCCCGTAAAACTCTAGTAAACATTTTATTCAATCTACGCCGTAACCTCAATAACTTGGTTACGTCGTAACTTCCATAAGACTTAGAAAATTCCTTGCCTTTTGTAATTGCCACCTACGCCGTAACTATCTTTTGAATACGTTTTTGCATTTTTTAGCCTTTTCTCGCATCTTTTCCACTCCAACACCTCAATTATCCTGAAATGTAAATATGAATGAATTAAGTATCATATTAATATAAATGAGGCAATAAACAATGAAATTTGATATATAAAATATCAGGCTAATTTGATGTTATCACGACCCAACCGACTCCTAAACTTATTATAATATATTATAAAAGTGGAAATTTGATAGTACAATAATGGAAGCCATTAGTGGTTAATTATCCCTTAATTTGGAACCTCATTGGTCTATGCTATGTGGTTTAAGCGATAACAGTTGCCATGAGTTGGTAGGTTCGATGGTTGTCAAACTACTATTGGCTGAGAGTAGTTTGCATTTTTATTGTTCACAGATAATACTTGCTAATTACTTCCTAATACACATTCAAACCAATATGTACACTAAACGATTGTACAATTCAACATCTACCATCCATGTGTATCTCGACTATGTACTATCCCTTCCAAGTGTCCACCAAATCTGTAAGAGTACATTGTATTTTCAGCAAGATTAAGAGCATCTGCAATGGGCACTTTTGCAATGACTTGTTACTATTTGATAAAGCTTTTCAAAAAGGTTTTTGCATTACACTAAAGACTTGGTGAAAAGCTTTTTATGAATCTAATTTATTGTAAAAAGCTTTTGGGTACCAAAGACTTGGTAGATTACAAGTCTTTGAGACAAAGACTTGGTGTTATTTTTGAATTTCATTTATTGTAAAAAGCTTTTGAATAGCTTTTTTGCATTGAAGAACTTGTATAAGCACAAGTTTTTGGATGATAAAATTAATGAGAAAATGATGTGGCAACATCAAAAAGTCATTTTGAGATACAAGCATTGTGGATGCTCTAAGAAACACACCAACATTACATGCACAGGAAAGATCAACTTTTAGAAGCTAAATAAACACAAAAAAACAAGGTGAAGCCAAAAGCTGTTACACAGAGAAATAGAAGTGTGTCTCAATCTTGGATCATTATATAAGCTGTCATCTTCATACCACATGTTTGTTTACAAAGTTGACTGCATCTGTAGGACTTTTTCATCTACAAGTGTCACTGTATGTGTAACACTTTTGCACGCATATAGTAAGAATGTTATTCTTGAATCTTGGTTATCATGTACTCATTCTAACGGTTTCCTTTCCATCCTTGCTTGATTCAAAATGGTTTGTCATTATGTGTCTAGAGGTGAGGAAAAACAAACAAAAAAAAAATTGAAAAACAAAAAAGTTAAGCAAAGAAATTAATATGCCTGTTAAGTAGATTACCTTATTGTATATTGCATATATACAATCTTTAGTGTTCTGCATTACTTTTTTTGACTCCTTAAAGCTGTTAATCATACTATATATGACTGAACCGAAAGACAAGGTTTGTAAAAGTAAAGGCATTTCAGAATTTGTGCATAATAAATTTGAAACAATACCTTCTCAACATGAAAATGTGCCCGTATTAGTTGCTGGTCTTTGGCCAAAAATTGTTGCAAATGTTGAATATGTACCGTATGGTGGAGCTGTTGGTTTGTGGGAGTTATAAATACACGTAAACGACTAGAAGTGTGTGAGCCGATGGGGGCACACACGTTAAACACGAGAGTACGTGTCGAACGTTATTTATACTTGAATATATATACCCGTTTATGCATGAACTTGACCCGATAAATATGTACGACCCATGGACAGTTTGTTGATGGACTTGGGTCGGCCTGGATTTGCCTTGGGCCTAGAAGTTCCAAACGATTGGGCATGGGGAAGCTTGGGCTTTTGCTTGTCAATCAAGCCAAGACCCAAGATGAGGGTCGGTTTGTTTTTTGCTATAAAACCAAATGCACCTCACATCCAATACATGCATTCTTTATATCCCTAAACGATTTTCATTCGTCCCACACAGAAACTATTATCTAATGCATGCATACATGTATTCCATTATAATCATGTGCATGATGACATGCATGGTACATGATTACTATCATGCGAATACATAATATTAAAGAATATGCAAAGTTGTTTCCTATTTTTAATGCTACTGTGGTCTACTATTTATTCCCATGTGGGATTTTATTATTTAGTCATGGAAGTAGGGGTGTCAATCGGGTCAACCCGACC
This sequence comes from Chrysanthemum makinoi, assembly GCA_910596185.1. NCBI lineage: Eukaryota > Viridiplantae > Streptophyta > Magnoliopsida > Asterales > Asteraceae > Chrysanthemum > Chrysanthemum makinoi. Next base: position 3,402,192 of record OU343219.1, read on the forward strand.
CGATAAGCCTCTATCGGGTCGGGTTGAATCGGGTTTCGACCTTTAGAAATATAACCCGCAACCCGACCCTATAAGAAATCGGGTTATCGGGTTCGGGTCTAATCGGGTCGGGTCGGGTCTAACCCGACACCCCTACACCTAAACCGATAAAACCCTAACCCGACCCGACCCTATAAGGCTATCGGGTTTATCGGGTTGACCCGATAAACCCGATAAGCTAAGTTGGACCCGAATCAACCCGACCCTATAAGGCTTTATCGGGTTCGGGTCGGGTTCAGGTCGAATCGGGTCGACCCATTTGACACCCCTACATGGAAGCAAGGCAAAAGATATTGGTTTTCTCTTTTGGTGTTTTTTTGGACAAAGGGTGAAAGATATCGGATAGTTATATCCGATATCGGGTATAAAAGCAAACTGCTTCTCGAGCAGTTTTATCTCGGGCAGAAAAGAAGAATTTGGTTCTTGGGTTTTTCTAGTTCGTAGTATTCAAGTAATTCAAAGGGTTGATTGTTTTAAACGTTCTCGACTAGCATCTATTCGAACGTACTTGGTTTAAATGTTTGTGTGTGATACTCTTCGAGGTATCTATTTTAGATACTTAAGGTTTCGTATTGGTTTCTTGTTCCGTTAATAGAGATCAATTGCCAAGCAAGGTTAGCTTTTCTTTTATCCCTTTTATTAATTAATATTGTATTAATTATTTGTTTATTAAATACGTGCTTAACATAATTGCAAATACTAGATCCTTGTCCGCTGCGTACTCGTAGAAGTTATTGGTTAACTTGTTCTAAAATCCCAACAGGACCATCCCGTGACGGCTGTTCAAAAACTATTGAGCCTCTTCTACACATGCAATATGGTCTACGAAAAAACCTTTACCACATGAGTGCACCTCAAATAGAAAAAAAGGAAAATCACCTTGGACGATGTATTCCAATACGAGAATTACCAAAAACACATGTCAGAAGATCATTTAACCTGTGCAAGTTCAACACGAGTCAGAATACACCACTTAATCACAAAAGGTATATGCTATTATGATAATATTCATATACAAAATTATTAGCGTACTTTATCTTACTGGATTTTTATATTTTAGTAGCAGGTTTGAACAAAGGAAAGGCGATTTGTGAAGTGAAAAATTATGATAATATTCCTTTTACACAAGCCTGTGACTATACCTTTTATGAAGAAGGTGCTGCTTTTGATAACAGAATAACAGAAACAGAATTGCAGTCAGACGTATATTACACTACCTTTGCACCTCTTTTTTGTAATTCCAATATTAATACCTGCAAGAGAAAAAAAATTGTAACTGGAGAAACTGGATTCATTGGTTCAAAATGAAGAAAAGGTAACATGTGTTATTGTTTTTCAGCATTTACATTAAAAGGGAAATAGTTTAATGATTAACTTTTTATGCAGTATTAGCTGGGAACAATAACAATGATGAAGATTATACCTACTCTTGCAATGCCGCCAGTTCATCTGTTGATAAAGGTTTTGGTGTCTCCATGTGCAAAAACGTCAATAAAAACTTTAATTATGGCAATACTGACTTTAGCATCAACGATGTGCACTGTACCTATGGCTATCCAAGGCAGGCAATGTTATCTTCTGTGGCAACTCAAACTGAAGGTATAAAGGTTGAATCTTAGTTACCATTGTTAACATAAAAATAATTTGTAACGTAGTGACACTATATAAATTAACACTTTAATGTAAATACCTTTTAACTATTTCCACAGGTGTATCTCAAACTGTTGACCAACAAACAATTGCTCAACAACAGACAAACAAAGGATCAGAACATACAGTTATTCAAAACCAAACACAATATCCAAAAGGGCAACGTCAGACTAACTGCAGTCGCAACAACACAATTTCAAACAATTTTGAAGGTAAAGCAACTTCTTCCTATTTTCTTTAGTCATTTAAATAATTTACCTCCAGTTACTTAATCCTAAAGTCTGCACAAAATTGGTTTTTAGGCATTTCAAATTTGTACATTGATATTGGAGGTCCTGATTGGGCATGTGAGCATTGCAATGCTGCCTTTTGGTATGGTGAAATGCTCAAAAGATCTACACAACAATGAGTCCGGTATAGTCGTTGCTATGGAAAAGGAAAGGTCTATCTTCAGGAAGAAGCAGATCCGCCAGAAAGTATAAAGGAATTATACAAGGACAAACATTTTATGTATAACATTCGAGCATATAACCAATTGTTTAGTATGACTTCATTTGGTGCACAGATCGACGAATCCATTAACGATGGAAGAGGCCCGTACGTCTTTTAAGATTTCTGGCCAAATCTATCATTGGATAGGAACACTATGTCCACCTACCAATAAAGATCCTAAATTCTTGAAGATATAAATATATGACACGCAAAATGAAGTTGAAAACAGGCTACAACCTTTTGGCGGAAGAAACGCAGGCGCTTTGAAGCCTGAGATTGTAGAAAAGAAAATACAAATTCTCGATGAACACAATGAACTGGTAAGATTGTTTAGAAAAGCAAGAGATATGTGTAATGCAGAGGATGTGACTGATTTCAAGATTCACCTTTATAACGTAGAAAGAGCCCGGCAATATGAATCACCAACAACAGATATCCTAGGTGCTATTGTATTTGAGAATGGGCCAGATACCAAAACAGATTACAATGTGGTTATACAGAAAAAGGCGAAGGTCCTCAAAGAATTAACAAGCTTCATTCGACATATATGTTGCTTCAATTTCCACTTCTATTTGTTTACGGCCAGCCAGGATACAACACAATCCTGAAACTACGCACATGTGCTCCAAATGGTGAAGAACCCAAAATGACTATGAACAGCTACTACACTTACCAGATACATGAAAGGCCTAATCTGTATGTGCTACACTTACCAAAATGACTATGAACAGCTACTTCATAATGATATAGTATAAAAAAACTCCAATATCAAGAGCGTTTACCTAAAATATGAGAAAAGAACAATAACGATGCCCATTTGTTGTTGAAAGTTGCAACTACAAATTCTGATACATTTTGAGTACACCAACCGTGTGGAAGCCAGCAACCAAAATTGCTCAAAAGATTAACTAAGCAAAACACAGATAAACAAGTCTATGTTGGTCCCTACGTATGAATGAGTGAGTCGATATGAAATATGCAAACAATAATAATAGGTTCTTTGAATAACTAAATCGTCTAACTATGAAATGATTCATTACATCGTATTTATACTAAAACAAATGTAACTGTTTATAACTGCTATGTAACCGCTTTTCGGTTATAAAACTAACTCTAACTGCCATTCGGTTGTAATGTTTCTTTTGAGCAAGTTTGGTCCTTTGAGTTAGAAGCAATGGCGAGATTAGTGTCTTCAATCTCCTCCTTAATCTTGATCGTTGCTTCGTCCTAAGTATTGAACTCTGAGCATTTGTCGCATAGTCACGAACTTGAGTCTTGGTAAAGCTTTTGTTAAGATGTCTGCTCTTTGTAGTTCTCCACTTACGTTTTCTACTTTGATATGACCATTCTCTACGCATTCACGAATGAAATGATAGCGAATGTCTATGTGCTTGCTCCTTCCATGAAAAACTGGGTTCTTTACGAGTGTATAGCGATATATTGTCAACTCTAAGCGTTATCTTCTTTTCTTCTAATCCAGTTAATTCATCGAGTAATCGTTTTAGCCATAAGGCTTGACATGCTGCTGCTGTAGCTGCCATGAATTCTGATTCACATGATGAGAGTGCTACTGTCGGTTGCTTCTGAGTACACCAAGTAATGGGTGACTATCCAAAGTAAAATAATATGCCAGTAGTTCCTTTTCCTTGATCTGTATTGATTCCATAACTACTATTGCTGTATCCTGTAATCTTGCAGCCTCCTTCTTTCTTGTATATTATTCCCTGGTCTTTCGTTCCTTTGATGTATCGGATTACTTGTTTCACTGCCTTCAGATGATGATCCTTCGGGTCTTGCATAAATCTGCTGAGTAGTCCGACTGAGTAACTAAGATCCGGTCTTGTATGTAGTAAGTATCTGAGACTTCCAATTAGGCTTCGGTAATAAGTTGCGTCAACTGGGTTTCCATCTTCCGCCTTGACCAACTTAGTGCCGGGATCCATAGGTGTCTTCGTGTCATTACTATCCGTCATGCTTGTTTCTTTTAAGATCTTGTTAATGTATCCAGTTTGCTTGATCGTAATTTCTCCTCCTGTCTGTGTAACTTCTATCCCAAGGTAATATGCTAGCAAACCTAAGTCGCTCATTTCGAATTTATCTTCCATCTGGGACTTGAACAAGTCTACTTCCTTCTTTGGAGTGCCCGTGATTATTAAATCATCTACAGATACTCCAACAATAAGTGTAGAAGTCTTGCTTCTCTTTGTGTAGACTGCTTGTTCGAGATTGCATTTCTTAAAGTCTAATGACTTCAAGGTTTGGTCAAGCTTCACGTTCCAAGCTCTGGGTGCTTGTCTTAAGCCATACAAAGCTTTAGTTAGCTTGTAGACTTTTCCTAGGTTTCCTTGTTGAATGAAACCTTCAGGTTGTGTAACATAGACTTCTTCCTTCAATTCTGCATGTAAAAATGCTGATTTTACATCTAAGTGGTGTACTTGCCATCCATGATATGCTGCTAGTGCTAATATTAATCGAACTGTCTCTATCCTAGCAACTGGTGAAAACACTTCATCGAAGTCTATTCCTTGTTCTTGTACATAACCTTTTGCTACTAATCTTGCTTTATACTTTATAATCCTTCCTTGTGCATCTCTCTTGGTTTTATAAACCCACTTAAGTCCTATTGCCTTCTGATTTTCGGGCAACGTGGTGAGGGTCCATGTGTTGTTTTTGTTAATTGAATCTAATTCAGTTTCCATGGCCTCAATCCACTTCTCATCTTTTGATGCTTCCTTGTAATTACGGGGTTCTTCTTCTGTGAAAAATAAGCTTGGGGCTTCTACTTCACGTGCAGTTTGATAAATTTCCGTAATATCCTTTAAACCTTGTATAGGTCTATGATCATATCTCTGTTCTGAGCTTTCGAACGAACATATAGTAGCTCTTTCTTCATCTTCTGAGTTAGGGTTGTAAGTGTATGATGGTGGTGTGATTGGTGAGGGTGGATCTGGTATAAGTTCTTGTTCTTGATACGTGTTATCAGTGTTTTCTAAGTTGACTGGTGTAGGATTATCATAGTCAACTCCATCTAACGTAAAGCTAGTCCAAAACGTATCTTCTGTGTTTGTATCCTCCTTATTGTTGTTCCAATCCCACGGTTTCGTTTCCATAAACTTCACATCCCTACTAACATGTTTTTTCTTTCCTACTGGATCATATAGCCTACATGCTTTAGATCCTTCTTCAACTCCTAAGTAAATCATTGGAATGCTTCTATCATCCAGCTTCTTCAAATGTCGTATCGTCACCTTAGCATAAGCTGTGCATCCGAATATTCTTAGGTATTCTAGGTTTGGTTTTCTATTGTAGAGGGCTTCATATGGTGTTTTATCTACCAGGGCTTTCGTAGGTACCTTGTTGAGTATATAAATGGCGTGCCTTACTGCTTCCGCCCAATAAGTTAAGGGTAACTTCATTGCTTTCATCATACTCCTAGTAGTCGATAACACTGTTCTATTTCTCCTCTCTACTACACCATTCTGCTACGGTGAGTATGGTGCTGTCAATTGTCTTTCTATTCCGTTCTCCTTACAGTATTTGGTGAATTCATGTGATGTAAATTCACCTCCTCTATCCGTTCTTAGCATCTTAATTTTCAACTTCAACTTTGATTCAATCTGCTGCCTAAATTCCTTGAATGTGCTGAATGCTTGATCTTTCGAGTTTAGAAAGTAAGCCCACATGAAACGTGTGCAGTCATCTACTAATAAGAAGATGAGCTTCTTTCCAGAGTGTGTTGCTGGATTTATGGGACCACAAAGATCTCCATATACTAAGTCCAACGGGTTCTTTGATCTGAATTTAGCTTGGTTTGGAAAAGGTGTTGATGCGTGCTGAACAGTCAAGCTAAATCACACAAGCCTGCCACTTGTGAATGGCGTAACCGTAATCAGCTTAAAACTGCCTAAACACGAATGCAATGAAGATCTGGGGAGTATAGTGTTTCCCCGGGTCGTTATGTCCCACGGAGACTCAATGGTGTGTGCAACACTGATTCAGACGGTAGAATGACCACTAATGATAGCGATCAGAAAGGATTAGGATTGAATATTACACTACTGAAAAAGAGGATAAATTAAAAGCGACTTAAATACAAATTAAGAAAATTAAAAAGATAAAAGATATTAAATAAACGCTATCACTATATTTAAAGTGATGAACGCTTAAAACCTAAAACGAAAAACTTACGTTTAAATTAAAATAACGTAAACGTACAAAATAAAAAGTGAAAATAATACAATATAGATCCTAAAAATATGAAAAATACATTTTTACAAACCTAATGATATTAGAAAATTTATAGAAAAGGAAAATTATTTTTACAACTATTTATTTAATTATTATTAATTAAAAACTAATTTAAACCATTTAATAATACTCTAAAATAAAAGAAAATATGAAATAAGACTAGAAAAATAAAATTAAGACTTAGGAAAATCTAAAATATGATAAAACTAATTTTAAAACTGAAAATATATTTTTTACACTTTTTAATTATTTATTACTAATTTAAAACTATTTAAAACTAATTTAAATTATTAAAAATACCAAATAAAAGGAGAAAAATATGGAAAAATACTTTTTAAGCTTTTTACATTTATCTAAACTTAAGAAAAATGAAAAATTATTTTTTTAGAACCTTTTCTTAAATATTTGTATTAAATACTATTTAAAAATGCTTAAAAACTATTTTAAATTAAGAAAAATAGCTAAACACCTTAGAAAAATCTGAAAATTTAAGGAAAACTCTAAAATTATATATAGAAGCTATGAAAATTAGAAAAACAAGGGGTTGTGTGGAAGGATTAGGAACTGAAGTGGAATGAGCTTAAAAATAAGCACTTCCAATAAGCAAATGAAGCACCACAAGCACCAAACTGAAATGGAAGCTACAATAAGCTAAAAAGGACCAAATGAAACAATAATAAACAAGCTATAACCTCTGATAAGCTAGTTGCAATGATTTGATGAACTGAGATTATGGCAGAAAACAGTGACAAGGGACTAACTTTAAGCTTATGCACAAGCTCAAAAATAAGCTCAAACTTAAAACTACCAATTGGAACCTACAACAGACCTGGGTGAGATCAATTGTACCAAAAATTAGGGTATGATAAGCTCTTATGAGCTCTGCACATAAGCTGCAACTGTGACAGTGGACTGCTTAAGGTCTGCTGCACAGGGGAGGTTTCAGTTAAGGGGTCCAAAATAAGCCATCAAATAAGCACTCTATAAGCTGATAAACAGAGAACTAATATTTTTGTATTTTTCTTCACCAACCAAACTTTAATTTCCCAAGAGATTATAAACTAAAACTCATTAATAAACACACAATGAAAATATTTGTTTTATTCAAAAACGACTTATTTGGAAATTTTGACTTTTTCACAAAACTTGAAAAGTTGACTTAAATGAAATTTGAAGCTAATTTATGGATTGATTTGGATGTATTAAGATGAAATAAAGCTGAAACAAGCAAGTTCTATGAATTTGTGACACAAAACAAGCTTTTGACTTGTGAAAAATCCAACATGGTCGCTAAGACAGTGGAGATGGATTATTGACTTTTGAGCTTTTGTGTGTACAGGTGCTAACTCAAATGAGTCTCACATGACTAAGCAAACATGAACCAACTAAAGTTAAACACTGATGAGGCCTCTAACATAGTAAGTGCAGCAATACCAAACACCCTTTAAAAAACTGTTTTGCCATAAAAACTGAGATAAATCAGTAAACTAGCTAATCTTAATGATTAAACTGAGTTCTCAAGCCCTAATTACAACTATTTAGACATTTTAAAACTACAAATGATCACAGTTGAACCTATACCCATAAAATGCAAAAACTAGCTTGAAACTTGAAAATGAGGAAATTTACTAACCATCGATCCAAATTTATTGCAGGCTACAACCAGAACCCAATACTAACCTAAACTAACCTATTTAAACCATATCAACCTTTGCATCAACCAGATTCATCACCATTTCCCATGTTGAGTCAAAGTTGACTTTTGTTGACTTTTGAATGAAAATGCTCAAAACTGTGTCCAGAGCTTCTCAAAGACTGTAGAGAGCTTATCAAAGCTTATATGACTTTAACAAAAGCTTATAGGAAGCTTAAACTTAGAATTTGAAACTGCAATATGAAACAGTGAACAATAAACTTGAGATTTGATGAAACTTTGAAATTGAAACTCAAAAGTACCATACAATGTTATTTGAACTTAAAAGAAATACAAATTAACTGAAATTACAACATTGAAACTAAAACTAAGATATTTCAAATAAAAACGACATTAAAGAAAAAAAAATGAAAACTAGCTACTCCTTGAAACTGCTTCTCTCCTTCTCTTTTATATGCCAACTGCTTCTCCCACTTGACTTTAGCATTTCCCACCAATAATAATAACATTTGGATGACTTGGAGCATTTCTAGCCATTGATCGAATTTGGCGCCAAAATTGGAGTACCAGCTGGAGGGGTTGAGTGAGGGGTGGAAAGATGCATTAAATGGTCCTTGGATGTTAGTAATAGGTGGGGGGACATATTTGAGCTGGGGGGATGGCGTGTTGAGAGAAGCAGACATGGAGCAGTTGGGAAGAAGACTAAGGGAGGGAAAACGGGGTATATGTTGGGTGTGTTTATTTGACCAGTGGATGGGTTTGTTGACCGGGTAATAATATTAAAGGGGTTGGGTTGGTTTTGGGCCAAGGGTGGTTTGTGATTGGGCTTGGGTAATAATAGGTCCGTTTGGTTTGTTTAGATAATAACACAAGGACCATAATGTAATTCTTTGAAACCAAGGGACCAAACCTGTAAAACTGAAACTCCAGGGACCAAACATGTACTTTTCTGAATTTATGATCCAAGGGTTTGTTTTTGACACTTTTGAAATTCCCAAGGACTAAATTTGACCAATTTTGGATTTTCAGGGACTAAATTGTAATTTTCTCAAAACTTTTAGATTTTCCACCAAAGGACTAAATATGACAATTTATGATTTTAAAAAGACCTTTGGTGACTTTTCTTTTGAAATTTTGGCTTAGGGACTATTTTTGACAATTTTTGAAACTTGGGGGACTAAAACTGCAATTTTGCAAATTTGATATGTTTTTCATCTGATTTTGATATTTTTGCATTTAAAACACATAAAACACTGATTTGTGATATTTTGATTATTTTGATGTGTTTCTGAGTGTTTTCAGATGATTTTGCAGTTTAAAAGGTATAAAAATGATGAGTATTTAGACACTCATCAATCCCCCACACTGAGATATTGCTAGTCCCTAGCAATGATTTGAGAAAACTTGATGGATTTGAAAAACTCTTTACCAAAAGCCATCACTTCTGGAGTAGCCAAATGTTTCAGTTCAAGTAAGAACCATGGTACACCGATAACCATGTGATTTTGAGCAAACCACCAGCTTTCAACGGATTTGATTTTGTCTTTACCGTAAGCCGTACTTTCGGACTAGCCAACTCTTAGATAAATTATCAATATTATCTTTGGTGAGCTGAATACCAATTATGGTTTTTCCACTGCCTTTACCACAAGCCATAATCTTGCGGGCTAGCCAACTCTTCACTTTTTAGGATATGGTGAGTTGAGAACCATACAATTTTGGGCAAATTGCAAGCCATATAAACGGATTTGAGAAATCTTTACCAAGAGCCGTTTGCTCTGGTTAGCCAATCTTTTGTCTTACGCACAAGGCGGACTGATAACCAATTGAGTAAGTGTAGAACACTTACTCCAAAAAAAATTTTGGCCAAAACGGGGGAATTGGGTAGATAATATATGAAATTCGTGAGAATTTCCCCCCACACTTAGAAATGAATATTGCCCTCAATATTCAAAGTACCGGCGGTTATGCCGAAACAAAGAACGTAAAAGGGAAATATTACGGCCATTATTATGAAAGATTTTTTTAAACTTGTGGGCAACCCCCCCACACTAGGGTGGTAGAAAATAGAAAGAAGTCAGAAATATGGGTGAAAACCCATATGGTGCGTGCTACTGTTTTTGGTTTCCGAGTCGCTAGCCTGACTCGACCCCGAATTAATTGGTTCATGGGGAAGCAAGTGGAAGAAATAACCTCCATCGGACTTTCATTCAAGATGTTTGGACAAACATTTGAAGCACGCGAAAGTTCCACACCGATGAGATATAAAGAGAAAGACCCGGCTCACAGATGATAAATGAAAATGCCGGGATCAAAGATAGTGTCCTCACTCCCGAAAGGAGTGAAGAAGAAAGGAAGTCACCGAGTAGGTGAAGAAAAGAAGGAAAATCATGATAACAATCATGACTAGATCTTCTTCCTCGGGATTAAGTGCAGTTGCACTTATTTGGATTTTATTGGTTGAGCTCTTAGGGTTGGAAGGCATCTCGGTTGGGAGGGTGGGAGGATTTGTCATAACTATGCAAATTGAGATTCTCTCCCCCCGATCATGATTTTTGCCATCCAAGCAATCATACTCCAGCGGAGATATGATATGAGAGAGTTCACCGGAGAACTCCTCATGAAGAATATACGGAGGTGGGACATGTGCGGTACTTCGTGGGCTATAAATATGCACCTCGTCCATTATAGTCTCCGTGTCAGACTCATCACTATCAAAGATTGGATTAACTGAATTTATAGTAAATTCAGAACCGAATTCGAATAAGGGATTAGTGATAGTCGTATGAATTGTTGTGGAAACAACATGGTCAACATCCTCTTCTAAGTCGACGATCTCAGAATGTGGAAGTGATGCATCAATAAATTCTATATCTTGAGAATATAAAGAATCGGCATCACTATAATCACTGTCAAAATCTGAGAAAGTCTCAACAAGATCATTTGTAAGAGGAGAAGACATATCACACTCATTGTCAAGAATTCCCTCAGACTCACTTGGGATCGGGATAAGGTTCTCAACATTAGACGATTCCGTTTCCGGAATAGGGCTGAGATGCTCGTCCCCCATAATAAGAGAGTGAGTGTGAATCTCGGGTGTGATAGCAGTTGTTTGAGATGAAATCTCAACTGCTGGAATATCAACTGACTGAGGGAGTTGAGAAGTATTATCTCTAAAAGGATAAAAACTCTCCTCATCATCATCATAAAGAGCTGCCTTGAGAAATTGGGAACGTCTGAGAGCTGCCTGCTCTAGGATTAATGATTCTTCCCTAGATTTGCGAGCCTCTCGTTCTTCTCGTTCTTCGGCCAGCAATTCTCCTATGGTCTTTTCATTACTCACTTGATCCTTGAAGTTTTGCATCATATCATTAAGTGATTTCATTGCGGTTTCAAGATCATGGGAGATTTCATGAGACAACGGCTCAGATAGAGTTTGAACCGTATAGTGCTGTGGAGGTTGGAAATTTTCAAACATGTGAGAGTCATGATTGTTACAAGGAACTGAGTTCCCTATTTGACAATCAGAGCTGAAATGGGAACCTCCACAGTACTCACAACAAGAAAACTGTTGAGTCGGAATGGTGAATCATATGGATTTTGGTCATAACCAAAACTCTGAGCATCACCGGAAAACTGTTCATAGACAAACGTGTTTCCGGATTGACACTCAAATCCTTGGTCAAGACCTCCACAAAATTCACAACAGATATCTTGATTGTATGAAGAATAGTCGGGCTGTGGTGGGTAATTGGAAAAGTTAGAGGAGTCGTTAAATGAGTTCTGATTAGGATCATAATCAAATGAATTCCTCGAACCACAGAACAAACAACTCCCGTATTGAATATCATTACCACACTGTACACACGTACACCAGCGACAGGGTGAACCAAAAAGAGGCTCACCACAACCGACACAAGGAATAAACGATTCCATGAGAATAGGAGAAGGTAGAATCAAATGGATAGAGGGTAAAGGAATAAAGAATCAAAAAGGGTAAGAGGGTAAAGAGGAATATTTTTGGCATTTTTGAAAAAACATGCTATAAAAACAAAGAGGGAAAATATTTTTGGATTTTTGATTTTCTGATAACTTTACAAAAAACTTTTTACAAAAGATGGGGTATGTGCAAGAATGGGTCTGAAAAAGGCTAAACACACGCTAAAGCCTCCCCGGCAGCGGCGCCAAAATTTTGATGCGTGCTGAACAGTCAAGCTAAATCACACAAGCCTGCCACTTGTGAATGGCAGACCGTAATCAGCTTAAAACTGCCTAAACACGAATGCAATGAAGATCTGGGGAGTATAGTGTTTCCCCGGGTCGTTATGTCCCACGGAGACTCAATGGTGTGTGCAACACTGATTCAGACGGTAGAATGACCACTAATGATAGCGATCAGAAAGGATTAGGATTGAATATTACACTACTGAAAAAGAGGATAAATTAAAAGCGACTTAAATACAAATTAAGAAAATTAAAAAGATAAAAGATATTAAATAAACGCTATCACTATATTTAAAGTGATGAACGTTTAAAACCTAAAACGAAAAACTTACGTTTAAATTAAAATAACGTAAACGTACAAAATAAAAAGTGAAAATAATACAATATAGATCCTAAAAATATGAAAAATACATTTTTACAAACCTAATGATATTAGAAAATTTATAGAAAAGGAAAATTATTTTTACAACTATTTATTTAATTATTATTAATTAAAAACTAATTTAAACCATTTAATAATACTCTAAAATAAAAGAAAATATGAAATAAGACTAGAAAAATAAAATTAAGACTTAGGAAAATCTAAAATATGATAAAACTAATTTTAAAACTGAAAATATATTTTTTTACACTTTTTAATTATTTATTACTAATTTAAAACTATTTAAAACTAATTTAAATTATTAAAAATACCAAATAAAAGGAGAAAAATATGGAAAAATACTTTTTAAGCTTTTTACATTTATCTAAACTTAAGAAAAATGAAAAATTATTTTTTAGAACCTTTTCTTAAATATTTGTATTAAATACTATTTAAAAATGCTTAAAAACTATTTTAAATTAAGAAAAATAGCTAAACACCTTAGAAAAATCTGAAAATTTAAGGAAAACTCTAAAATTATATATAGAAGCTATGAAAATTAGAAAAACAAGGGGTTGCGTGGAAGGATTAGGAACTGAAGTGGAATGAGCTTAAAAATAAGCACTTCCAATAAGCAAATGAAGCACCACAAGCACCAAACTGAAATGGAAGCTACAATAAGCTAAAAAGGACCAAATGAAACAATAATAAACAAGCTATAACCTCTGATAAGCTAGTTGCAATGATTTGATGAACTGAGATTATGGCAGAAAACAGTGACAAGGGACTAACTTTAAGCTTATGCACAAGCTCAAAAATAAGCTCAAACTTAAAACTACCAATTGGAACCTACAACAGACCTGGGTGAGATCAATTGTACCAAAAATTAGGGTATGATAAGCTCTTATGAGCTCTGCACATAAGCTGCAACTGTGACAGTGGACTGCTTAAGGTCTGCTGCACAGGGGAGGTTTCAGTTAAGGGGTCCAAAATAAGCCATCAAATAAGCACTCTATAAGCTGATAAACAGAGAACTAATATTTTTGTATTTTTCTTCACCAACCAAACTTTAATTTCCCAAGAGATTATAAACTAAAACTCATTAATAAACACACAATGAAAATATTTGTTTTATTCAAAAACGACTTATTTGGAAATTTTGACTTTTTCACAAAACTTGAAAAGTTGACTTAAATGAAATTTGAAGCTAATTTATGGATTGATTTGGATGTATTAAGATGAAATAAAGCTGAAACAAGCAAGTTCTATGAATTTGTGACACAAAACAAGCTTTTGACTTGTGAAAAATCCAACAGTGGCTGCTAAGACAGTGGAGATGGATTATTGACTTTTGAGCTTTTGTGTGTACAGGTGCTAACTCAAATGAGTCTCACATGACTAAGCAAACATGAACCAACTAAAGTTAAACACTGATGAGGCCTCTAACATAGTAAGTGCAGCAATACCAAACACCCTTTAAAAAACTGTTTTGCCATAAAAACTGAGATAAACTGTAAACTAGCTAATCTTAATGATTAAACTGAGTTCTCAAGCCCTAATTACAACTATTTAGACATTTTAAAACTACAAATGATCACAGTTGAACCTATACCCATAAAATGCAAAAACTAGCTTGAAACTTGAAAATGAGGAAATTTACTAACCACTGATCCAGCTATTGCAGGCTACAACCAGAACCCAATACTAACCTAAACTAACCTATTTAAACCATATCAACCTTTGCATCAACCAGATTCATCACCATTTCCCATGTTGAGTCAAAGTTGACTTTTGTTGACTTTTGAATGAAAATGCTCAAAACTGTGTCCAGAGCTTCTCAAAGACTGTAGAGAGCTTATCAAAGCTTATATGACTTTAACAAAAGCTTATAGGAAGCTTAAACTTAGAATTTGAAACTGCAATATGAAACAGTGAACAATAAACTTGAGATTTGATGAAACTTTGAAATTGAAACTCAAAAGTACCATACAATGTTATTTGAACTTAAAAGAAATACAAATTAACTGAAATTACAACATTGAAACTAAAACTAAGATATTTCAAATAAAAACGACATTAAAGAAAAAAAAATGAAAACTAGCTACTCCTTGAAACTGCTTCTCTCCTTCTCTTTTATATGCCAACTGCTTCTCCCACTTGACTTTAGCATTTCCCACCAATAATAATAACATTTGGATGACTTGGAGCATTTCTAGCCATTGATCGAATTTGGCGCCAAAATTGGAGTACCAGCTGGAGGGGTTGAGTGAGGGGTGGAAAGATGCATTAAATGGTCCTTGGATGTTAGTAATAGGTGGGGGGACATATTTGAGCTGGGGGGATGGCGTGTTGAGAGAAGCAGACATGGAGCAGTTGGGAAGAAGACTAAGGGAGGGAAAACGGGGTATATGTTGGGTGTGTTTATTTGACCAGTGGATGGGTTTGTTGACCGGGTAATAATATTAAAGGGGTTGGGTTGGTTTTGGGCCAAGGGTGGTTTGTGATTGGGCTTGGGTAATAATAGGTCCGTTTGGTTTGTTTAGATAATAACACAAGGACCATAATGTAATTCTTTGAAACCAAGGGACCAAACCTGTAAAACTGAAACCTGGGGACCAAACATGTACTTTTCTGAATTTATGATCCAAGGGTTTGTTTTTGACACTTTTGAAATTCCCAAGGACTAAATTTGACCAATTTTGGATTTTCAGGGACTAAATTGTAATTTTCTCAAAACTTTTAGATTTTCCACCAAAGGACTAAATATGACAATTTATGATTTTAAAAAGACCTTTGGTGACTTTTCTTTTGAAATTTTGGCTTAGGGACTATTTTTGACAATTTTTGAAACTTGGGGGACTAAAACTGCAATTTTTGCAAATTTGATATGTTTTTCATCTGATTTTGATATTTTTGCATTTAAAACACATAAAACACTGATTTGTGATATTTTGATTATTTTGATGTGTTTCTGAGTGTTTTCAGATGATTTTGCAGTTTAAAAGGTATAAAAATGATGAGTATTTAGACACTCATCAGGTGTTCTGATGTGTTTTCCTAATAAACATGCATCACAGATTTGTCCTGCATGGTTTATTCTGTGTATTCCGTCTACTAGACTTTTTCTTGTCATCTTGTCTATCGCATCAAAGTTCAGGTGACCTAATCTAGCATGCCATAACCATGCTTGGTCATCTACGTTTGCTAAGAGACATATAGGTGCTACTATATGTAATCTAATACTGTAAAGTCGATTCTTAGATCGTTCTACTTTCATCAACAACTTCTTATTCTTATCATACAAAGTCAGTAAATTTCCATCCATGATGATCTTGCAACCTATTTCAGTAAGTTGTCCTAGACTAAGTATGTTGCTTTTGAGGTTTGGAATGTAGTAAACATCTGAAATCATTTTCTGTTGTAAGTCTCTACATCCTAATAATATTGAACCTCTACCCTTTATCTCTACATACGATCCATCTCCAAAACGAACGTGTCCAGTGATGTTTTCGTTAATATCCTTAAAATGGCCTTTGGTGCCTGTCATATGGTTACTTGCACCACTATCTAAATACCATATGCTAGCATCTGTTGTAGCATATTTTCGGGGGTGTACTTGTTCTTCATTTAACAAGATTTCTCCAGTTTCGTGTGTAGCCATTAGTAATGATGGTTCATCGTCTTCTAAGATAAGGTTTGATTGTTCCTGAGTTGTTGGTGGACTTTTACAATTTCTCTTGAAATGTCCGGGTTTCCCACAATTGTAACATTTCAAATTCTTTCTATCCCACTCACCTTTATTCTTATTGTGAGGCGAGTTTCCTCCATTCGAGTTATCTCTATTTCCCTTATTCTGCCAATTACCTCGTGAATTGTTTGATCTACCCCTATATTTGGTAAATCGTTTCTTATTTATAGAGTGTTCGCCTTGTGCGAATAATAGGTTATCTTGGCTTTATACTTGTCCTCCCTTTCGGAGTTTTATTCTCTCCTCGAATGCCTTAAGTTTTCCAGCGATCTCATCTAACGTAATGTCATCGAGATCATTCGTCTGTTCTATGGATGCTACTATTTGCATGAACCTATCGGGTGTGGAATCTAATAGTTTTCGAACTAAAAGTGATTCATCCAAAGGTTTTCCTAATTCTTTTGCCTTTGTGGCATAGCCGTTCAGTTTGGCTGTAAATGCATCCACCGTTTCATCCTCCTTCATTTGAAGGGTCGAAATCAATCATCAATGATTGTAGCCGTGCTTGTTGCACTTTCTCTTCTCCAACGTGTCTCTTTCTTAATGAATCCTATAATTCCTTTGCCGTATTACAGCTTGCTACTTGTAAGATCACATCTTCGGTTAATGCTTGATATAGGAAGGCAGTTGTTGCCTTATCCTTTTTAGCATCTACTTGTATATCAGCCTTAGGTTCTATTGCTTCCCATAAACCTTGTGCTTCTAGTATCACCTTAATTTGTATAGTCCAAACTGTGTAGTTTGTGGCTTTGAGTTTTGGGCATTGATATGTGTCATAGGGGTTACGGGTTTTGGTGCAGTGTTACTGCCACTTGCATCGTCACCAGGCATATTGATAGTTCTTATGATCTTCACTTTCTAATGGGATTCTAACTAAGTATAGTATACTTAATATTATGGGAACAGAAATAGTTTTCCGGGAATCTACTAGTACGGGATCAATATATAGTTCTCGGGATTTCCTAGTAATGTAAATAACGAACTATACTATCTAAAGTATAATAGAGAAATCCAAAGTTTAAGTTTGTGACCTCGTTGTTGTGTATTGAACAGAGTTGTATTCCCTCTTTTGTCGGTATTTGAGTATGATACCAACTACTTTCTTTCTTTCCCCACGTTGTCTCTCTTCTTTCTTGTGTATCGATGTATTAATGATTTGCCTTCAATCTCTTGGTCTTGGCTATTTTACGAACACAATTCTCCAAAATACCTTTCGGTATTTTCAAAGAAACAAGTCAAAAATGCTTGTTCTTTCCCTTTACCACGTTGAATGGTAAAGTTCTACGTTTGCTTGCCGCGTCTCACAACCCTTTCTTTTACTTATGTTCCACACCGAATGTGCTTCACCCCAAAATACCTTTCGGTATTTTCAACAAAAACCCACAAGTGATCAAGTTGTGTCCTTTGTTAATATTCTTATATCGCTAGCGTCTCTTTTTCAAAACAATACTTGATTGTTTCTTAATCGGTTGTGTTTCTTCTAATTCCAAGCAACGTCTTTTTCTCTTCTTGTATATGCCGTCTACTATACAAGGTATCCAAACGCGTCCTTCTTTTTTGGTTACGTAACTCCTTCCCTTCTTCTTGTTGCTGCGTATTAATGCTTCACAACAGAAAAAAAACGACACCACAATGGAATGGTGTCCTCTCCGTTTGCAATTTCGACACAAAGACAAGTTGTATACGACTTATCTTATGTCCTAGTTATCCAAGTAACAACGTCTCCTAGTTTGAAAAGTCTTCCCTTCTCCTGAAACAAAATTTCAGCGAGTATACTTCTTCCAGAAACAAGGTTTCTGTTTTTCTTTTCCTGAACCAAAGACCAGCGCTGTATTTTCTGGTTTCTGGTTTCCTTCTTCCAACGTTGAGGTTTTCTGCTTTTGTGTATCTCGTTAACAATTTTGGGTTTTGATTTTGTCTCGTTAAAACAAGGTATGGTGAATGATGTTGCCTCGTTAAACAAGAATCTGGTGTTGAGAATGAATGGTGTAACGAGATGTAAACAGGCTCTTGATGCCAAATGTTGGTCCCTACATATGAATGAGTGAGTCGATATGAAATATGCAAACAATAATAATAGGATCTTTGAATAACTAAATCGTCTAACTATGAAATGATTCATTACATCGTATTTATACTAAAACAAATGTAACTGTTTATAACTGCTATGTAACCGCTTTTCGGTTATAAAACTAACTCTAACTGCCATTCGGTTGTAATGTTTCTTTTGAGCAAGTTTGGTCCTTTGAGTTAGAAGCAATGGCGAGATTAGTGTCTTCAGTCTAGATTATAATCGTCAAGCACAACGGTCACTGAGTGATTTATTTAAAGTGATTTGAAGCCAATTACACTTCAAGGCATCTAGTTACACATGACGAACAATGATTTTTACCAGCGGTGATGCATGTGTGGAGCTTAAGAGGACTTTACGCATCTTCAACTGTTCATCGTCAACCTCATTGTTAAGGAATATCCTCACCTTTTTCAACACAGGTGATTCTGCCAAAATAATCTTCACAAAATCCAACTCATGCTTCAAGTTACAAAAATTTCCAATCTCCAATTCATTCAGATGCTCCAATCGAATATCAGAATAATCATCCAAAGGTAATGGAGTTTAACTTGTTTTTTATATAATCTGGACACTGGATCTACAGGAAATGACGACGGATTTGTGTCATCGTATTTTGAAATATAAATAAAAAAGAAGGGGATACTTATGCTATTTACCGTTACCTTAAGTTTCTCCAAGTTCGGGGAGCATCTAGTAAGAAGAACAAGTATATGTAACTCATCTTTGTTGATGAAACAAATATCCTTTATAAACAAGTATTTGAGGTGGACTAGCAAGGCTGGAAGCTCTCGTGGAAATGCTACTTTAGCAAAACACTTGAACATAGGCCAATACAAAAGATTAGCAAAGTTTTTAGTTTTTAATTTTTATATTGAAAGTGAAACAATTATCTATCACGCGATAAAAATATTACCTTGATGAGCGATAACGAAATAGTCAGATTTTCAATTACAGGTAAACACCTGAAGAACTCAGCAAAGGCGAAATTGTAATTATGGACAAAAATCTCATGGGATATGACCTGCCGTGACATAAAATAAATATTCAGACTAATTTTTGAAATTCTGAGAGGATTGATATTTTGGTTAGAACGTAGAGCATACCAAAGTAAAGTTCTTGAGCAACGGAGACTTGAATATCGATGTAGAAGTGTTCTGCGATATGGATGAATTCATTCTCCAAGTATAAACTAGTAAGGCTACAACGTATATTGGATACTGATTGATAGTTTAGATGACAGTCTTGGAGATGAAGGTCAGTTAAATGATGCATCGAGAAGACATATGAGGGTACCATATAGCAGTAATATTTCATCTGAAGGGTAAGTTTCTTGAGAGTATTTATCCTCGGCAAATTACTTATTATTTGGTCTATTTCAACCCAAATCTCATTTGCATTCATGAAAAGGGTGAACTCCTGTATTGGATGAAGACACTAATCTCGCCATTGCTTCAACCTCGAAGGACAAAACTTGCTCAACATAAAGTCTCTAACCGAATAGCGGTTGAGAGCAGTTAGTGGCAGTTATTTAACCGCCAAGTAGTTATGATAGGCAGTTAAGGAAAACGGTTGTAACCGCCAAAAACGGTTACTTCCTGGAACCATTGCAACGTTTGGGAAATGCCCTCTCGTTTAGTATAAATACGATGTAAATGATTCATTTATAAGTAAGACGATTTAGTTATTCAAAGATCTAAATTGTTATTGTTTGCATATTTCATATCGACTCACACAATTAGACGTAGGGACCAACATTTGGCATCAAGAGCCTTTTTTTATCTCGTTACACAATCACATACTCATCACCAGATTTCCTGTTTTAACGAGGCAACAACCAAAACCAGAACCTTGTTTTAACGAGACAGTACCAAAACCCAGAAACCTGTTAACGAGATACATACCATACAAAACCTTAACGTTGGAAGAAGAGAACCAAAACCAGAAAACAAAGTGCTGGTCTTTTGGTTCAGGAAGAAGAAAAACAGAAACCTTGTTTCTGGAAGAAGTATACTCGCTGAAATTTTGTTTCAGGAGAAGGGAAGACTTTTTCAAAAGAAAACGTTGTTACTTGGATAACTAGGACATAAGATAAGTCGTATAAAACTTGTCTTTGTGTCGAAATTGCAAACGGAGAGGACACCATTCTATTGTGGTGTCGTTTTTTTTCTGTTGTGAAGCATCAATACGCAGCAACAAGAAGAAAAGGAAGGAGTTATGTAACCAAAAAAGGAAAGACGCGTTTGGATACCTTGTATAGTAGACGGCATATACAAGAAGAGAAAAAGACGTTGCTTGGAATTAGAAGAAACACAACCGGTTAAGAAACAATCAAGTATTGTTTTGAAAAAAAGAGACGCTAGCGAGATAAGATTATTAACAAAGGACACAACTTGATCACTTGTGGGTTTTTGTTGGAAAATACCGAAAGGTATTTTGGGGTGAAGCACATTCGGTGTGGAACATAAGTAAAAGAAAGGTTTGTGAGACGCGGCAAGCAAACGTAGAACATTACCATTTGTTGGTAAAGAAGAAAGAACAAGTAAACTAACTTGTTTTGTTGAAAATACCGAAAGGTATTTTGGAACTTATTTGTGTTCGGAAAATAGCCAAGACCAAGAGTTCTAAGGCAAATCATTATTACATCGATACACAAGAAAGGAGAAAGACAACGTGGGGAAAGAAAGAACGTAGTTGGTATCATACTCAAGTACCGACAAAAGTGGGAATACGACTGTGTTTAATACACAACAAAGAGGTCACAAATTCAAAACTTTGGATTTCTCTTTAATACTTTAGATAGTATAGTTCGTTATTTACATTACTAGGAAATCCCGAGAACTATATATTGATCCCGTACTATTAGATTCCCGGAAAACTATTTCTGTTCCCATAGTATTAAGTATACCATACTTAGTTAGAATTCCCATTAGAAAGTGAAGATCATAAGAACTATCAATATGCCTGGTGACGATGCAAGTGGCAAGAACATCGCACCAAAACCCGTAACCCCTATGACACAAAGATCAATGCCCAAAACTCAAAGCCACAAACTACAGCTTTGGACTATACAAATGAAGGTGATACTAGAAGCACAAGGTTTATGGGAAGCAATAGAACCTAAGGCTGATATACAAGTAGATGCTAAAAAGGATAAGGCAACAACTGCCTTCCTATATCAAGCATTGACCAAAGATGTGATCTTACAAGTAGCAAGTCAGAATACGGCAAAGGAATTATGAGATTCATTAAGAAAGAGACACGTTGGAGAAGAGAAAGTGCAACAAGCACGGTTACAATCATTGATGATTGGATTTCAGACCCTTCAAATGAAGGAGAATGAAACGGTGGATGCATTTACAGCCAAACTGAACGGCTACGCCACGAAGGCTAAAGAATTAGGAAAAGCATTGGATGAATCACTTTTAGTACGAAAACTATTAGATTCCACACCCGATAGGTTCATTCAAATAGTAGCATCCATAGAACAGACGAATGATCTCGATGACATTACGTTAGATGAGATCGCTGGAAAACTTAAGGCATTCGAGGAGAGAATAAAACTCCGAAAGGGAGGACAAGTAGAAAGCCAAGATAACCTATTATTCGCACAAGGCGAACACTCTAGAAATAAGAAACGATTTACCAAATATAGGGGTAGATCAAACAATTCACGAGGTAATTGGCAGAATAAGGGAAATAGAGATAACTCGAATGGAGGAAACTCACCTCACAATAAGAATAAAGGTGAGTGGGATAGAAAGAATTTGAAATGTTACAATTGCGGGAAACCCGGACATTTCAAGAGAAATTGTAAAAGTCCACCAACAACTCAGAAACAATCAAACCTTATCTTAGAAGACGATGAACCATCATTACTAATGGCTACACACTGAAGAAATCTTGTTAAATGAAGAACAAGTACAACCCCGAAAATATGCTACAACAGATGCTAGCATATGGTATTTAGATAGTGGTGCAAGTAACCATATGACGGGCACCAAAGGCCATTTTAAGGATATTGACGAAAACATCACTGGACGCGTTCGTTTTGGAGATGGATCGTATGTAGAGATAAAGGGTAGAGGTTCAATATTTCTAGGATGTAGAGACTTACAGCAGAACCGATTTCGATGTTTACTACATTCCAAATCTCAAAAGCAACATACTTAGTCTAGGACAACTTACTGAAATAGGTTGCAAGATCATCATGGATGGAAATTTATTGACTTTGTATGATAAGAATAAGAAGTTGTTGATGAAAGTAGAACGATCTAAGAATCGACTTTACAGTATTAGATTACATATAGTAGCACCTATATGTCTCTTAGCAAACGTAGACGACCAAGCATGGTTATGGCATGCTAGATTAGGTCACCTGAACTTTGATGCGATAGACAAGATGACAAGAAAAGGTCTAGTAGACGGAATACCTAGAATAAACCATGCAGGACAAATCTGTGATGCATGTTTATTAGGAAAACACATCAGAACACCTTTTCAAAACCAAGCTAAATTCAGATCAAAGAACCCGTTGGACTTAGTATATGGAGATCTTTGTGGTCCCATAAGTCCAGAAACACACTCTGGAAAGAAGCTCATCTTCTTATTAGTAGATGACTGCACACGTTTCATGTGGGCTTACTTTCTAAACTCGAAAGATCAAGCATTCACCACATTCAAGGAATTTAGGCAGCAGGTTGAATCAAAGTTGAAGTTGAAAATTAAGATGCTAAGAACGGATAGAGGAGGTGAATTTACATCACATGAATTCACCAAATACTGTAAGGAGAATGGTATAGAAAGACAATTAACAGCACCATACTCACCGCAGCAGAATGGTGTAGTAGAGAGGAGAAATAGAACAATATTATCGACGACTAGGAGTATGATGAAAGCAATGAAGTTACCCTTAACTTATTGGGCGGAAGCAGTAAGGCACGCCATTTATATACTCAACAGGGTACCTACGAAAGCCCTGATAGATAAAACACCATATGAAGCCCTCTACAATAGAAAACCAAACCTAGAATACCTAAGAATATTCGGATGCACAACTTATGCTAAGGTAACCATACCTCACTTGAAGAAGCTAGATGATAGAAGCATTCCAATGATTTACTTAGGAGTTGAAGAAGGATCTAAAGCATGTAGGCTATATGATCCAGTAGGAAAGAAGAAACATGTTAGTAGGGATGTGAAGTTTATGGAAACGAAACCGTGGGATTGGAACAACAATAAGGAGGATACAGACACAGAAGATACGTTTTGGACTAGCTTTATGGTAGATGGAGTTGACTATGATAATCATACACCAGTCAACTTAGAAAACACTGATAACACGTATCAAGAACAAGAACTTATACCAGATCCACCCTCACCAATCACACCACCATCATACACTTACAACCCTAACTCAGAAGATGAAGAAGAAAGAGCTACTATAAGTTCATTAGAAAGCTCAGATCCTAGATTTGATCATAGACCTATACAAGGTTTAAAGGATATTACGGAAATTTACCAAACTGCACGTGAAGTAGAAGCACCTAGCTTATTTTTCACAGAAGAAGAACCCCGTAATTACAAGGAAGCATCAAAAGATGAAAAGTGGATTGAGGCCATGCAAATTGAATTAGATTCAATTAACAAAAATAACACATGGACCCTCACCACATTGCCCGAAAATCAGAAGGCAATAGGACTTAAGTGGGTTTATAAAACCAAGAGAGATGCACAAGGTAGGATCATAAAGTATAAAGCAAGATTAGTGGCAAAAGGTTATGTACAAGAACAAGGAATAGACTTCGATGAAGTGTTTGCACCAGTTGCTAGGATAGAGACAGTTCGATTGATATTAGCACTAGCAGCATATCATGGATGGCAAGTACACCACTTAGATGTAAAATAAGCATTTTTACATGGAGAGTTGAAGGAAGAAGTCTATGTTACACAACCTGAAGGTTTCATTCAACAAGGAAACCTAGGAAAAGTCTACAAGCTAACTAAAGCATTGTATGGCTTAAGACAAGCACCTAGAGCTTGGAACGTGAAGCTTGACCAGACCTTGAAGTCCCTAGACTTTAAGAAATGTAATCTCGAACAAGCAATCTACACAAAGAGAAGCAAGACTTCTACAATTATCGTTGGAGTATATGTAGATGATTTGATAATCACGGGCACTCCAAAGAAGGAAGTAGACTTGTTCAAGTCCCAGATGGAAGACAAATTCGAAATGAGCGACTTAGGTTTGCTAGCATATTACCTTGGGATAGAAGTTACACAGACAGGAGGAGAGATTACAATCAAGCAAACAGGATACATTAACAAGATCTTAAAAGAGACAAGCATGACGGATAGTAATGATACGAAGACACCTATGGATCCCGGAACTAAGTTGGTCAAGGCGGAAGATGGAGAACCAGTTGACGCAACTTATTACCGAAGCCTAATTGGAAGTCTCAGATACTTATTACATACAAGACCAGATCTTAGTTACCCAGTCGGACTACTCAGCAAATTTATGCAAGACCCGAAGGATCATCACCTGAAGGCAGTGAAACAAGTAATCCGATACATCAAAGGAACGAAAGACCATGGAATAATATACAAGAAAGAAGGAGGCTGCAAGATTACAGGATACGACAAGAATTATGGAATCAATACAAATCAAGGAAAAGGAACTACTGGAATAGTATTTTACTTTGGAGAGTCACCCATTACTTGGTGTACTCGAAGCAACCAACAAGTAGCACTCTCATCATGTGAATCAGAATTCATGGCAGCTACAGAAGCAAGCATGTCAAGCCTTAGGGCTAAAACGATTACTCGGTGAATTAACTGGATTAGAAGAAAAGAAGATAACGCTTAGAGTTGACAATATATCAGCTATACAACTCGTAAAGAACCCAGTTTTTCATGGAAGGAGCAAGCACATAGACATTCACTATCATTTCATTCGTGAATGCGTAGAGAATGGTCATATCAAAGTAGAACACGTAAGTGGAGAACTACAAAGAGCAGACATCTTAACGAAAGCATTACCAAGACTCAAGTTCGTGACTATGCGACAAATGCTCGGAGTTCAAGACTTAGGACGAAGCAATGATCAAGATTAAGGAGGAGATTGAAGACACTAATCTCGCCATTGCTTCAACCTCGAAGGACCAAACTTGCTCAACATAAAGTCTCTAACCGAATAGCGGTTGAGGGCAGTTAGTGGCAGTTATTTAACCGCCAAGTAGTTATGATAGGCAGTTAAGGAAAACGGTTGTAACCGCCAAAAACGGTTACTTCCTGGAACCATTGCAACGTTTGGGAAATGCCCTCTCGTTTAGTATAAATACGATGTAAATGATTCATTTATAAGTAAGACGATTTAGTTATTCAAAGATCCATATTGTTATTGTTTGCATATTTCATATCGACTCACACAATCAGACGTAGGGACCAACATTGGACCCTTGTGCTGTAACAGAACCTGGTATATAGCATCACACCTCTTTTGCATGTGTTTCCTTTCAGTTGGTTTTTTCAACATATCTTTCAGATTAAACACAAGTTTAGGAATTTTGGTCCAAGCGTACCTCCAATTCCTTGCAAGGATACTTGTCCTTACCGCATCTTGAATAGGTACAAGACATAGGATGGTTTCTATTATGTATTGAGGTAAGGTATTGATCATATCCGAAGACAAACGTTGAGCTTTCATCTCACGTCACTCTTGTTGGACAAATACCAGGTATTGCTGCAAAAACCAGTTTAAGATGAAGTGTGAGTCAATATATGTGAATGCATGGCACATAAAGGGATTACTAGGGATGTCCGGGATTGCTTCTTTTGTTTCATCCGAGATTCTAAAACTTTTGCTTAGTTTTTAGAGGAAAGGAGCTATTGAAAGTAGTTAATTCAAAATTTAATTTGTGATGAAATTATAATGAAACCTTTTTGCTAGGGGTGTGTATACACACATGATGAAAGCAACTCAAGAGAACATGTAGAGGTAGTTATCGTGTGACATAACTTCTTTTATGTCTCTGTACTTGAATTCTAGCTAGTACGTTTTCATATGCAATAAAACTTGTTCTTATTCCCAGCTATCTAATAACTATACAGATCAGAGATACTATCTAAATAAAAATATAATAATAATAAAAAGAGAAGAGATCGAGGGTTTACCGAAAGGTTTGCCCCTTAAAGTGACCGACCCAATAGAATGAATCCCTCTATTCATTCGTGTACATGCATATATAATAAGAGATTTTTCACATAAATCTTCATCTTTGTCACTTGTACACATATCATCCCCCATCGCACTTGGTATTTTTACTTTTAATCCTTGAACCATATATGCTCCATATAAAATACGCAACTTTAGTCCTTGAAGTTGACATAATATTACGCCAAAAGCACTAGTTACGGCGTAAGTCCAATGAGCTACTTACGCCGTAACTCTCTTCCATAAATTAGGCTTCGCGCCCAAGGTACTAGTTATGACGTAAGTCCAATGACAACTTACGCCGTAAGTCTTCGTCATCGTGTATTATTCACCTTTTATAATCTTCCTACGGCGTAACTAAATCAACTAAGTTACGCCGTAACCTTCACACTTGGTCAACACGTTTGTCAAATACGGCGTAACTTCAAGAGTAGGTTACGCCCGTAAAACTCTCGTAAACATTTTACTCAATCTTACGCCGTAACCTCAATAACTTGGTTACGTCGTAACTTCCATAAGACTTAGAAAATTCCTTGCCCTTTGAAATGTGTTACTGCGTAAGTCCATCGTGCCACCTACGTTGTAACTATCTTTTGAATACGTTTTTGCACTTTTTGGCCTTTTCTAGCATATTTTCCACTCCAACGCCTCAATTATCCTGAAATGTAAATATGAATGAATTAAGTATCATATTAATATAAATGAGGCAATAAACACGAAAATTTGATATATAAAATATCAGGCTAATTTGATGTTGTCACGACTCAACCGACTCCTAAACTTATTATAATATATTATTAAAGTGGAAATTTGATGGTACAATAATGGAAGTCATTAGTGGTTAATCATCCCGTAATTTGGCACCTCATTGGTCTATGCTATGTGGTTTAAGCGATGACAGTTGCCATGATTTGGTAGGTTCGATGGTTGTCAAACTACTATTGGCTGAGAGTAGTTTGCATTTTTACTGTTAACGGATAATACTTGCTAATTACTTTCTAATACATATTCAATATAGATTATTGACCTATATGTACAATAAACGATTGTACAATTCAACATCTACCATCCATGTGTATCTCGACTATGTACTATCCCTTCCAAGTGTCCACCAAATCTGTAAGAGTACATTGTATTTTCAGCAAGATTAAGAAACACAACAACATTACATGCACAGGAAAGATCAACTTTCAGAAGCTAAATAGACACAAAAAAAATATGGTGAAGCCAAAAAACTGTTACACAGAGAAATAGAAGTGTGTCTCAATCTTGGATCATTATATAAGTTGTCATCTTCATACCACAGGTTTGTTTACAAAGTTGACTGCATCTGTAGGACTTTTTCATCTAAAAGTGTCACTGTATGTGTAGCATTTTTGCACGCATATAGTAAGAATGTTATTCTTGCATCTTGGTTATCATGTACTCATTCTAACTGTTTCTTTTCCATCCTTGCTTGATTCCAAATGGTTTGTCATTATGTGTCTAGAGGTGAGGAAAAACAAACAAAAAAAAAAAGAAAAAAAAAAAACCAAACAAAAATAAAAAACAGAAAAGTTAAGCAAAGAAATTAATATGCCTGTTAATTAGATTACCTTATTGTATATTGCATATGTAGAATCTTTAGTGTTCTGCATTACTTTTTTTGACTCCTTAAAGCTGTTAATCATATTATGACTGAACCGAAAGACAAGGTTTGTAAAAGTAAAGGCATTTCAGAATTTGTGCATAATAAATTTGAAACAATACCTTCTCAAAATGAAATGTGTCCGTATTAGTTATTGTATATTGCATATGTAGAATCTTTAGTGTTTTGCATTACTTTTTTTGACTCCTTAAAGCTGTTAATCATACTATGAGTGAACCAAAAGACAAGGTTTGTAAAAGTAAATGTAGGGAATTCATATTGATTAAACCATCAATACTACGAGTACGCAGCGGATGGATCTATATTTAATGTTATAAATTAAAACACATAATTAAAACACATAAAATACTAACCTCGAATCTATTGAAAAATAGATAAACACCGGATCTTGATCTTGAAACCGAAGTGATTAAATTATCACCTCTAACGAATGCACACACTACACGTCAAACGAAGCACGTTAGGATGCTAGTGCTTGCTTCACATAAACAAACAAACAAACTTGTGTTCTTGTTACACGATCGAATACTAAAGTAGTATACGTTCGAACGTGTATTAAAAGAGATCAGAAACACAAGAATTATTAAACTTCTTATAGCTTGATATGTTTCAAAAGTCAAACAAACCAAGATATCTTGTTTCTGCGAATGAAGATTGGACCAAGGAAAGGAAAAAATATTATCTATGTATAATATTATAAACTTGTGTCGTGTGATGTCTGCACCAAAACAACCGAGAGGTTGTTTTTATAGCAAGCTATCTTGTCCACCAAGTTTAGTTTTTCACCTCCTTTAGTTCCATAAAAACGACACTTAGACCCCCTTCTAGTCCATTCCATAACTGGTCACTTTAGGGAGGAGGACGAGGGTTTTCGTTTTCGACATCTAAGTCCATCTCTTTTATATTTAACGTATATTTAAAATAGTTAAAGCGTCTAACGCTTATAACTAACAACCGTTAAATTATTTTGTGAAACATATTATATATTAAATATATAATAAACGTGTTCTTCGTGTATACGTGTGTGCCCCGATAGGCTCACGTAATTCCCAGCCGTATAGTTATGGATTTACGAGCGCATAACCAACAGCTCCCACTTGCGATCGTAACAATCAATAATGTATACTAACAATGCTAAGCGCCTAGCAACACCACATTGCTCCCGAAATACCGAGTGTGGTTTCATAAAACAACAAGGTAAATGGTTTACAATTTTAAATTATCCTTTTGTTTCAGATACTTGTTGAACTATGGATATGGATCAAAGTCATTCCATATTGTTCAATTATTCTGTTTCTCGTTTTAGAAATTAATCAAGATTACCAAATGTAAAACAAGTATCATCTTGATTTACACTTTGGGCACGGCCATGCAAACATCCGATTAATTCAAATGAGGGCCCAGAGTATCATACTCCAAAAGACAAGTGGAGGAACAAATTCTATTTTGACTACACGTGTCATTCATGCGCTTCAACCAACTTCTGAGAATAGCCTTTATAACCACCTTGTTCAGGATAGCGTTTGACTATAGTCAAGAAGAAAGATCCACACATGCAAGACCTGCTTGCATCTCAAGTCAGAGGACAAATAAAATAACCATTTACGAGATATCACTTAATGACGCCGATCCATAAAGTGATGACTTGTAGGTTTGGGGAAATCCAATATCCATAGCATGTGGATAACATGTGAGTTTGGCGGACACGTCCTTAGTATTCATAGAATATAACCAATCTCTCACATTTGCCTTAATTCAACGATACTCCCATATCATTGATCGACAATGGACAATTTAAAGTAATAAATTACTTAAGGATTAAACATGCAAATATAGGACACAATTAATATATGAATGAATAACTCAAGTACCACGTATATTAATCATCAAAATAATAAATGTTTTACATATCCCATTATCCAAATACTAAAATCAAAACAGATTTACATGAGACTACTAACTGAACGAAGTCCAATACCACTAGCATGCTCAACATGCTTGTTTAAAGGCAACGCCTTAGTAAATGGATCAGCTAAGTTGTCATCTGTGTGAACTTTGTTAAGTACTACTTCATTATCTGCGATAACCTCACGGAGATAGTGAACCTTCCTTTTGTAATGCTTGGCGCCTTTCTGAGCTCCAGGCTCGTTGGCAATGGTTAATGCTCCAGTGTTGTCACAAAGCATTTCCATAGGTTCTTTATTGGTGGGGACTACTCCAAGCTCATCAATAAACTTCCTTATCCAAATAGCTTCCATTGCAGCTTCTCAAGCAGCAGTGTATTCAGCCTCTGTAGAAGACATCGCAGTGATGCTTTGCTTGGCACTCTTCCAGACTACAGCGCCTCCGTTTAGAACGAAAACGTATCCGGTTTGCGACTTGGTGTCATCCTTGTCGGTCTGCCACCCAAAGATCGATAACAGGTAACTCGAGCTCTCTATTTGGGTCTCCACCGTACACAAGAAACATATCTTTAGTATATCTGAGATACTTCAGTATGTTCTTCACAGCACCAGTGACACTCACCGGATCTACTTGAAATCGACTTGTTAAGTTACGAGCGAACGCAACATCAGGTCTAGTGCACCTCACCGCATACATGATGGATCCTATAGCCGAGGCATAAGGAATCCTCTTCATGCGTTCCACCTCCGCAGGTGTTGAGGGTCCTTGAGATTTTCTCAACTCAAGTTTTACTTGCATTGGGGTAGTTCCACGTTTGGAATTCGCCATATTAAATCTTTTCAAGATTTTCTCAATGTATGCACTTTGACAAAGTCCAATCAACCGCTTAGATCTATCTCTGTAGATCTTGATTCCTAGAATATATGCAGCTTCACCTAAATCCTTCATAGAAAAACAATTTCCAAGATAGGCTTTAATAGCTTGTAACATTGGAATGTTGTTTCCCATGATCAATATGTCATCAACATATAAGATTAGGAATGCTACATTACTCCCACTAGCCTTACGGTATACACATGGCTCATCAAGGTTTTGAGTGAAACCATACTTCTTGATCTCCTCATCAAACCTTTTATTCCATTGCCTAGATGCTTGCTTTAATCCATAAATGGATCGTTGTAGCTTGCATACACGGTTAGGATATCGTGGATTGACAAATCCTTCAGGTTGGTCCATGTAAACCTCTTCGGTTAAGTGACCATTTAAGAAGGCAGTTTTGACATCCATTTGCCAAATCTCATAGTCATAGTACGCTGCTATGGCTAAAAGAATCCTAATAGCTTTTATGTCTGTGACAGGCGAGAAGGTTTCCTCATAATCTACACCGTAGGTTTGAGTATAACCTTTTGCCACAAGACGAGCTTTATAGGTGTGTACCTTTCCATCCATGTCAGTTTTCTTCTTGAAGAGCCACTTGCTACCAACTGTTTTAGCGTTAGGAGGGAGGTCAACTTCAATCCAGACTTCATTGTCTCTCATGGATTTCATTTCCTCGTTCATAGCCTTAAGCCATTTTTCAGATTCACGATCTGCTAATGCAGCTTTATAGTTAGCAGGCTCATTAAGATCCCCTAACTCATGCTCCTCTGAATCGACGTATAAACACATTCGATCAGGTGCACGTATTGTCCTTGAGGACCTACGAACAGGAATGACTTCACTTTCAGGTTCAACACTTTCATGTTCAACCATCTCAGGAAGTTGGCTAGTATTTTCAGAAGGATGAGTATCTTCTTGAATTTCATCAAGTTCTACGATCCTCCCACTTGCCTCTTGTGAGATGAGACGATTCTCAAAAACTCAGCAAACCTAGCAACAAATACCTTGTGCTCAGGTGGATAGTAGAAGTAGTAACCCATTGTTTCCTTTGGGTATCCTACAAAGACACACTTAATAGATATTGGTTCTAGTTTGTCAGGCGTGTCACGTTTCACGAATGCCTCACAACCCCAGACCTTTAAGTAAGACAGATTAGGGACTTTCCCATGCCATAGTTCATATGGTGTCTTTTCAACCTTCTTTGATGGAACCATATTGAGAATGCGTGCAGCAGACTCAAGAGCATAATCCCAAAAGGACATTGGTAGAGTTGTTTGACTCATCATAGATCTTACCATGTCAAGCAGGGTTCGATTCCTTCTCTCAGATACACCATTATGTTGTGGTGTATGTGGAGAAGAGAGTTGTGAGACAATCCCACACTTCTTAAGATGATCAATAAACGCTTGACTCATATATTCGCCTCCACGGTCAGACCGTAAAGCTTTTATGGTCTTTCCAAGTTGATTCTCAACTTCACTTTGAAATACTTTGAAAGTTTCAAAGACTTCATGTTTATGTTTAAGCAGGTAAACATAACCATATCGACTAAAGTCGTCAGTGAAAGTTAAGAAATAGCTGTATCCTTGTTTTGACACAGTTCTAAAAGGGCCACATACATCAGTATGTATGAGTCCAAGCAGATCTGTAGCTTTCTCCGTTTTATGCGAAAAAGGCTTTTCCGCCATCTTCCCAGACACACAAGATTCACACTTATCAAAAGACTCAAGGTCAGTTGATTTAAGAAGCCCATCGTGTTGCAGCTTCTCAATGCGTTTCTTGTTAATGTGCCCAAGTCGGCAATGCCACAAGAATGTAGAGTCCAAGTTACGCTTGGATCTTTTACTATTAATGAATACATAGAACAATCATTTGAAACAAAATCATGCATATCAATTTCAAAAATACCATTCCTAGAAACAACATTAAAATAAAACAAGTTATTCATTGAAACTGAAATACCAATATCCGTAAAACAATGAGTAAAACCCTTGTCTTTCAAAAGTGAAATTGAAACAATACCCCTAGTAATACTAGGAGCATAATGACAATTGTCTAAACAAATTATTAAACCACTAGGAAGTGACAAATCAAAAGTTCCTATAGCTTCAACGGCTGCACGGTTTCCATTCCCCACGTACAGGCTTAAAGCTTCGGGCTTCAGTTTCCTACTTCCCCTGAGACCCTGAGTAGTATTACAGATGTGAGTACCACAACCAGTGTCATATACCCAAGATTTATGAGGAAAAGTATAAAGTTCTATGACGAAGATACCTGATGTGCTAGCATTGCTACCCACATTGCACTTCTTCTGCATCAACTCGGCTAAATAGGTAGGACAATTCCTCCTCCAGTGTCCAATCTGATGACAATGATGACACTCAGTGTCCTTAGCAGGATGCTCCTTTTTAGGTGGAGGGGAATCTTGGCCTTGGGGACATAAGCAAGCTTAGCCTTGCCATTGCCACGATTCTTGCCCTGAGCACCATTATGCGGCTTCTTGTTTTTATTGTTCTTCGGATCCTTCCGCTCTTATAGCAAGTACAGCAGGAGCAGCATCTCTTTTAGGAAGCCCTTGTTCGTGCAGCTTAAGCATTGCATGCACTTCATTCACTGTCTTCCCCATGCATTGCATATTGTAATTCTGTCTAAATCCAGCAAAGTCCTTATTCAGAGAGGTAAGAATCATGCTCACTGCAAGGCCAGATGACATGGGGTGACCAAGGCGTTCCAGTCTATCTAGATAGCCCTTCATTTTCAGAACATAGGTGCTAACAGATTGACCCTCCTCATGCTTACATGCATGAAAGGCCTACACAGTCTCAAGGAGTTCCTGTTCTGCTTGTTGAGCAAACATGGTCTTCAATTCCTTAAGCATGTTATATGCATCAAAGTGCTCCAAATTCTTTTGAAGTTCTGGAGTCATGCTTATGAGCATAAGACAACCTATGTCCTTGGATGCTTTAACCCATTGGGCATGAGCAGCAAGGACATCAGCAGGAACCTGCTGATCAGGAGTTTGAGGAACAGGAGTGGCAGGTATGGGATGCTCCACATAGGTTAACTTATCCTCGGCTGTGAGGACGATCCTCAAATTCCGATACCAGTCGAGAAAGTTAGATCCAATAAGTTTTTCCTTTTCAAGGAAAGACCTGAAGATCGAATTGTTGACGGTTTGATTTGCTGCCATCTACAATAAACAAAGTTCAAAATTTTAGTATCTTCGATAATTAATTCTTTTACAAATTAACTACCCATGTTTTAATAAATAAAACAATTAATTTACTAAAAGACTAAGATCCTCTTGAACTCCCACTTATCACGGTAGTGCTTACTACTCTGGTAAGTCTTGTGGGTACAAGAGGTAGGCGGCGTGCGACAATTACATTACAAGTGCAATTCTTAGATTTATGAGACTTATGGCACTAGAGTACAAGCTGCTAGTGTCATGCATGTTTTGTCTCATCCTATGCCTCGGGATCAAGGATCTCACCCGCTTGACTCGATTAAGTCATCCAATTAGAGAACATGTGTAAATAACTCTAGGTCCTACGCCAGAGAATAAACACCTTGGGTTGCAATTCACTCACGTCCCACGAAAAGCAAAAGGCAAGTGCAAGTGTTCTCAAACTTGGATGGCATAGACTTAAATTTCAAATAGGGTATCACATAATTTTTGACAAAAACATGTATCAAAAATTGTGTACAAAGAAGCATGCAAACATCTTTGTATCACAAGTTTGCAAAAAACAAATTTTCAACTTATTTAGGTGTACTAATATCACGGGCAAAGAATGGTCAAGAACCCTATATTGTACTCTACATGAGTCATAAGACCCAAGTTCTTCCAATAATTCCCACAAATGCCGAAACATATAGTGGGGCGGGAAAAGACCATGCAAAAACCCTAGATCTTGGTGTTAACCAAAAGATCATTAATAAGAGCACAAAACTATCGGTATCATATAGTTAAAGTTTATTAAATCAAACGATATCCATCATGCTATATCCTGGTAGCTTCGAGTAATGATCCACACCCTCAATAGCATGATCGAACCAATGATTTAATCAAATCAAATTTCGATAGTTTATAGTCCGTTTAAGTGTAAAAAAAAACAAGTTTTACACATAACACATAACTGGTCACAAGGAATTAAGTGTGTATATTAACAGACAGTAATTAAATCTCACGATATCCAGCAAGCTATATCCTGGTAGCTTCGAGTAATGATCCACACCCTCAATAGCTTGATGGAACCCACGATTTAATTAAAAACAAGTTTCAATATAAGTAATTAGTCTGTTTTATTTCCAAAATCAAAAGCATATATGTAAACGAGTCACAAGGAATAAAACATATAATCAATTAAAACAGACAGAAGAAGGGGTAGAGGTGAAGACAGACTCTAATGGAAAACAGTAACAAGTAATGCTCCAAAACTCAAGAATGAGTCTTCCCCAATTGGAGAATCTAAGGCTCCCACAAGGTTTTCGAGCTAGGTACCAAGTGGACCACAGACGTCATAGGTCATGACCGCGTAAGCCTTAAGATCGGAAAAAGAAAAAGAATAATCCATATTACAATATCTTTTAATTTTTTCCTATCCTCTTTTATTAACCATTAATATTAAACAAGATCAAGATTTTAATTAAATGACAATAATGCATGTTATTGTCATAACAATTAATATATGTGTTTAATTAGCGTAGCGAGCGATTCTATGTGTAACCCATAACACCAAACGAGATGGCTCGTGATGCCACTGTAGGGAATTCATATTGATTAAACCATCAATACTACGAGTACGCAGCGGATGGATCTATATTTAATGTTATGAATTAAAACACATAATTAAAACACATAAAATACTAACCTCGAATCTATTGAAAAATAGATAAACACCGGATCTTGATCTTGAAACCGAAGTGATTAAATTATCACCTCTAACGAATGCACACACTACACGTCAAACGAAGCACGTTAGGATGCTAGTGCTTGCTTCACATAAACAAACAAACAAACTTGTGTTCTTGTTACACGATCGAATACTAAAGTAGTATACGTTCGAACGTGTATTAAAAGAGATCAGAAACACAAGAATTATTAAACTTCTTATAGCTTGATATGTTTGAAAAGTCAAACAAACCAAGATATCTTGTTTCTGCGAATGAAGATTGGACCAAGGAAGGAAAAAATATTATCTATGTATAATATTATAAACTTGTGTCGTGTGATCTATTCACCAAAACAACCGAGAGGTTGTTTTTATAGCAAGCCATCTTGTCCACCAAGTTTAGGTTTTCACCTCCTTTAATTCCATAAAACCGACACTTAGACCCCCTTCTAGTCCATTCCATAACTGGTCACTTTAGGGAGGAGGACGAGAGTTTTCGTTTTCGACATCTAAGTCCATCTCTTTTATATTTAACGTATATTTAAAATAGTTAAAGCGTCTAACGCTTATAACTAACAACCGTTAAATTATTTTGTGAAACATATTATATATTAAATATATAATAAACGTGTTCTTCGTGTATACGTGTGTGCCCCGATAGGCTCACGTAATTCCCAGCCGTATAGTTATGGATTTACGAGCGCATAACCAACAGTAAAGGAATTTCAGAATTTGTGCATATAAATTTGAAACAATACCTTCTCAAAATGAAAATGTGCCCGTATTAGTTGGTGGTCTTTGGCCAAAAAATGTTGCAAATGTTGAATATGTATCGTATGGTGGACCATCCCGTGACAGCTTTTCAAAAACTATCAAGCCTCTTCTATACAAGCAATATGGTCTGCGAAAACACCTTTACCACATGAGTGCACCTCAAATAGAAAAAAGAGGAAAATCACCTTCGACTATGTATTCCAATACGAGAATTACCAAAAACACATTTCAGAATATTCATATACAAAATTATTAGTGTACTTTATCTTATTGGATTTTATATTTTAGTAGCAGGTTTGAACAAAGGAAAGGCGATTTGTGAAGTGAAAACTTATGATAACATTCCTCTTACACAAGCTTGTGACTATACCTTTTATGAAGAAGGCGCTGCTTTTGATAACAGAATAACAAAAACAGAATTGCAGTCAGACGTATATTACACTACCTCTGCACCTCTTTTTTGTAATTCCAATATTAATACCTGCAAGAGAAAAAAATTGTAACTGGAGAAACTGGATTCATTGGTTCAAAATGAAGAAAAGGTAACCTGTGTTATTGTTTTTCAGCATTTACATTAAAAGGGAAATAGTTTAATGATTAACTTTTTATGCAGTATTAGCTGGGAACAATAACAATGATGAAGATTATACCTACTCTTGCAATGCCGCCAGTTCATCTGTTGATAAAGGTTTTGGTGTCTCCATGTGCAAAAACGTCAATAAAAACTTTAATTATGGCAATACTGACTTTAGCATCAACGATGTGCACTGTACCTATGGCTATCCAAGGCAGGCAATGTTATCTTCTGTGGCAACTCAAACTGAAGGTATAAAGGTTGAATCTTAGTTACCATTTTTAACATAAAAATAATTTGTAACGTAGTGACACTATATAAATTAACACTTTAATATAAATACCTTTTAACTATTTCCACATGTGTATCTCAAACAGTTGACCAACAAACAATTGCTCAACAACAGACAAACAAAGGATCAGAACATACAGTTATTCAAAACCAAGCAAAATATCCAAAAGGGCAGCGTCAGACTAACTGCAGTCGCAACAACACAATTTCAAACAATTTTGAAGGTAAAGCAAATTCTTCCTATTTTCTTTAGTCATTTAAATAATTTACCTCTAGTTACTTAATCCTAAAGTCTGCACAAAATTGGTTTTTAGGCATTTCAAATTTGTACATTGATATTGGAGATCCTGATTGGGCATGTGAGCATTGCAA
The DNA here is from genome assembly GCA_910596185.1 of Chrysanthemum makinoi. Taxonomy (NCBI): domain Eukaryota; kingdom Viridiplantae; phylum Streptophyta; class Magnoliopsida; order Asterales; family Asteraceae; genus Chrysanthemum; species Chrysanthemum makinoi. The sequence continues at coordinate 3,440,232 of OU343219.1, forward strand.
TGCTGCCTTTTGGTATGGTGAAAGGTTTAAAAGATCTACACAACAACGAGTCCGGTATAGTCGTTGCTGTGGAGAAGGAAAGGTCTATCTTGAGGAAGAAGCATATCTGCCAGAAGGTATAAAGGAATTATTCAAGGACAAACATTTGATGGATAACATTCGAGCATATAACCAAATGTTTAGTATGACTTCATTTGGTGCACAGATCGACGAATCCATTAACGATTGAAGAGGCCCATACGTCTTTAAGATTTTTGGCCAAATCTATCATTGGATAGGAACACTATGTCCACCTACCAATAAAGATCCTAAATTCTTGCAGCTATAAATATATGACACGAAAAATGAAGTTGAAAACATGCTACAACCTTTTAACGGAAGAAACGCAGGCGCTTTGAAGCCTGAGATTGTTAAAAGGCTAATACAAATTCTCGATGAACACAATGAATTGGTAAGATTGTTTAGAAAAGCAAGAGATATGTGTAATGCAGAGGATGTGCCTGATTTCAAGATTCACCTTTATAACGTAGAAAGAGCCCGGCAATATGAATCACCAACAACAGATATCCTAGGTGCTATTGTATTTGAGAATGGGCCAGATACCAAAACAGATTACAATGTGGTTATACAGAAAAAGGCGAAGGTCCTCAAAGAATTAACAAGCTTCATTCGACATATATGTTACTTCAATTTCCACTTCTATTTGTTTACGGCCAGCCAGGATACAACACAATCCTGAAACTACGCACATGTGCTCCAAATGGTGAAGTACCCAAAATGACTATGAACAGCTACTACACTTACCAGATACATGAAAGGGCCTAATCTGTATGGGCTGCTATTTAAAGGTGGAAGGTTGTTTTTGCAATATGTTGTATCTTTCTATTGTGCATTGGAACAAGAACGACTTGATTTTATAAGAGCAAAGCAAAGCAATTAGCGAACCACAGGGACGATTTTTGCAATCTGGGCAAACCACAGGGACGGTTTTTGCAATTTACTCTTGAATTAATGAAGTAAAACACTTATCTTGATGTAAGATAGGGTTTGGAACCCTAAAATACTGTACAAGACAGCCTTGGTTCGGTTTAGGTTTTTACTCCAAAAGACTACACACTAAAACTGAAAAATTCGGATTCTATATATAAGATTACATATGCGACGGCGTCACCTTATGTTTTGTGACGCCGTCGGGTCGCCGTCATTAGGGTTTCGTCTTGGCCACGTTAGTCTTGCGACGGCGTCACCTTGTGCTTGTGACGCCGTCCTCTTCAGCTTATGACGCCGTCTGGATCAAATCTAGGCCGTCTGAGTTGCGACGGCCTACTCTTTTAAAGCTTGACACCGTCACTTGAAAATAAGAAATTTGACTTCTGTCCCGTCACAAAATGCTCCGACGGCGTCGCAGTTAAGCAGTGACGCCGTCACCTTGTACTTCAGCAGCTTGAGTGTCTCGATTTCTTGACTTTGGCCATTTTTTCGTATATACGCGCCTTTTCGTCCAAATAAGTGCCATTACAGCAATTTGCCTTCAAGAGACCTAAAAAGTGAAAAGGAACGATATTAAGTAATAACGGATACAAAAGTGATCAAATAAGGGCTTAAATGACCCCTCAAAAAAGTACATTTTAAAACCTTATCAAATATCCCTACACTTGGTATTTGCTTGTCCTCAAGCAAATGTGCTTTTAGCCAATTAATTTATAAGTTAGGGGTCATGAAGCATTGGTTTAAAATAGTCCACAACACATATAAGCCCGCAAAAGTCATAACAAGCACGGAAATTACAAACAAGCACGGAAATTACATACTAGCACCTCACAAGGGGTGTTTGGATACTCACATCTCTCTCGGGTGTATATGAAATATAACAAGTTGGAAATGGAAGATAAACACTCATTAACCGGTCCTAGTACATAGATTACCATAGGCTTGAGACTAGATCAAACCTTCATCGCTTTGGCGTAAGCACCTAGGAAAGACTATCAAAGAGGTCTTTAAAGGGTTGTAATGTTAGGCTTACGGTAGGGAAACAAAGGGTTTGGTGGGATAGGCTATTTAGTGGTGGCATGTAAAAAATCTTTATGTTACAAGCATACGAAGAATGGCGTTGCTAAGCCAAGACTCGACACTCTAAAATCTAGATAACTGAAACAAACAAACATAAATTTAAAGGATAGATGTAGGATGGTAGCTTTTTTTTTTTTTTTTTTTTTTTTTTTTTTTTCATACACTTTTACTCTACCATCCTCTACGGTAACATCAAAATGATAGGGATTTATAGGCACATCCCTACACTTGAGTTTTTATTACTCTAACACTAATTTGACCCGAATTGAAAAGATCAAAACACTTGGGGTATGTTATTACGCAAATAAGGGAATTTAACGTTCCCTTCTAATCATTTAAACTTTAACTTTTTCCCATGAGTCCCAATCATCCCAAAACTGTGTACAAAGGATATGACTTGACTTAGCAACTCATGCAAGCAACTAGATAATTGAACTAAGGGTTTAGGGTGATAACAATAATGCACTAAAAGTGAGTGCATACATGGTAGGCTAAGGCGATTTGGGTGTATATTTGGGGGTGGGGTGTAAACAATGCTCTTCATTGATATTCCGGAAAAACCGAAACATCACGAGAACCGCGAAAAGGATAGGCTCTGAGGGGTTAACTAGGGGTATCATGTACTGAAGATGAGTACAACGCAAAAGGTGTGGGGGAATTACTCAACCGATGTGGAAGAATTAATTATATTACGGGTATCAAACAAGGGTTATCCTAATGCCTCTTATCATTTAGTTATTCCTAACTACACAAGTGTAGTCTTACTAGCGATCTTGGGATGTATCACAAAACAAGTTCTAGAATCTAATATACTACCGGTTCACACTCTAAGCATTAAAGATGAATGCTTTAATTCCTACTAATCTAAGGGTGATCCTCACATTTTGGGTGGAATTTAGGTGGTAAAGGATTTTTGTGCTAGTCATGCAACTTCCTATCCGTGAGACGCTTTTGTTAAGACTAATGGCCCACTCCTATATGTTATGAAAAATTAAAAATTTGGTGCCAAAATTACCCTAACCGACATTTTCTCATGGTTTATTACACAAATACAATTGGACAAAGCAAATAATCAAGGATAAGCATAGTTTCAAAGTTCCCGTTTTGTTTTCCCTCCCTACACTTAAACTGAACATTGTCCCCAATGTTCCCCGAAAGTATCAAAGTTATGATAATGGAAGGTAATTAAAAACGAAAGAAACTAGTACTCCCTGATTAGCTCGGTAGGATCCGTGTAAAGTGGTGGTTAAATCCTTTCCAAGAAAAATGTATGCGTGAAAAGCTCCTTCCAATCTTTTGTTTCTTCTTCTTGATAAATAAAACCTGCACATTCGAAGAAAACAAACGAAACCTTCGCGTAAAATCGGCGGTAATAATATATATAAGACTCTACTAAACTAAGATATAATGCTTGTGGAATGGATGTTTACAGAATTTATGGAAAATTAAGACCTGGAAAATTCAAAAAAATTATAAGTAGCTCAGAAAACTAGAAAAAAGTAATCTGTTGTTTTTAATCCTTCCTGACGCCGTCAGGTTATCCTGACAAAAATTGGTCTGCGATTTTCTGGAAAAAATTCTGGAAAATTTACATCTTTAGAATCTAGAAAAATTTCTGCAAAACATCCATTATGACTCGATACAAGCATTTGACTCGAACAAACACACATATATATCTTTTAATGAATTGTTATTCTCATGTTTACGTTTCTTTTGAAAACGTGTGTAATCCTCCCTACACTTATCCTTTATGTAAAATACCTTTATATGCAATTAAGACGAGGTTAAAAACAAAATAAAGCATTTTTACAAATTTAAACATGAGAATAAACAATTGATAAAAGATACATGACACTAACATAGACAATCCAATCACACAAGCTAGATAAATCACACCACATGCAAATATACATAAACATCACATAGTTCAAAGTTCACCACAAAGTTAAGATGTCCTAGATTATTACATGCCCAAATAAAAATTATTTCAACAACCATCCATACTTAACCATAAACAATCCATAAACAAATATATGAGTCACTGGGGAGGGGGTCCATAACGATAGTCATAACCAGGGGGAAGATGGCCCAAATACCCATAGGGTGGATAATCCTCCTCCCGCCCTGGGAAAGGATCGATCTGGAGATGTGGATCAAGCTGATCACGCATGGACAGATGCTGCATCTGCCTGACAGTATGGTCATAGGTCCAGTTAGCCCTCTGGTCCTGCTGTGCCATCCATGTATCCATGCGGCCCATCCATGCTCCTTGGTAGGCCTGCCAATCCCCACTGGACATATGTCGGTAGACGTCAGCGGAGCTTCCTGCTTCTCCCCCCTGCTGGTGTGATGGTATATGTGGCTCCTCATCATCGTCGTCTCCACCCTCCTGAATGGTGGGCTGAGCATGGAACCAAGCGTAACCTCTACCATAATCCATGAGGACATCCATAGCTTTCAGAGACTTAGCTTTGACGACCCTTAGTACTGCCACTGCATTAAGGTATGCGGGTACCTCCCATGCCAATACACCCAAGGATCTGGCTAACCGGGGAATAAGCATGCCTCCATATACCCTATCCTCCATCCTAATTCCACTAGCAGTCCTCAAATAGTCGGCCAACCAGAATGGGATGTTGCAGTGCACACCCTCGGCCAATATGCAGTAAAGATAGAATAGGTCAGGCAAGGTGACACGATGGCCTGTGGCATGGCGTCCTGTGATAGAGAAGGTGAGGCAACGATGTACAAGCCTAATCCTCGGATCCCAGATCTGTGAAGCGAGGGTACTCCCAGTAGCATACTCCCCATCAGCTATCGTGTTCCAGAACTGAATACCCAACATCTCGTCCTTATGGGTAATTCCAGCGGCCAATTGAGTCCTAAAAACATCACTCTCAGCATTCTCAGATGTATATAATCCCAACCTCCATCCAAACTCAAGTGTCGACATAGCCCTCCATTCCCCTCCTAACCTAAATCGGATCCCCTGAAAATCAATGTTATCCCGACATGCATTAATATTTGACAGATAAGATGCGTGAAATTCACGCACCAACTCGCTATACACGGGCTCTTGTATCTTAAACAGCCTCTCCCATTGGGGATCAGTGAACTTGTCCCTCCTAAAACTATTTGAAAACCCCCTAGCCAAATCATTCTCCTCGAGAAATGCCCAGTCCAAAACAGCCCCAGAGTCAATAGTCTGATGAAGTAATTCATTGTAACTGGCTTGACATCCTTCCTCGACAAATACTCCCCACCCAACGATTGTGTCAATGATGTTCTCCTGGGCGCTAGAAGATTGTCCCCTAGTTCTCTTTACCCTTCTGCTCATCTGAAACATGAAATCAAATAAGTGGAGAGCAAATGAGTAACATTCGCAAATTCAAAAGATGACACTAGCAGATTCTGACGACGTCGCAGAATACACCTGACGCCGTCAGCTCGACCTAATTTTGAATCCGACATTTGCGAGGGAAAAGTCCAAGATTTTAACCATAACCCTTAACCCAAACACCCTTGTTGCAGCAACAATGGCGTAATGGCTAGGTGGTTTTGATCTCTAAGCCGTTAAGGCTTCTCGCAAGGTTAACCCCATATGATAACACTATTATTCGCCTAATCTTAAGCCTAGTTAACAGGATTTCAAAGGCGAAATAGATCAACATAGTTAGGGTTTTCGGATTGAAAAAGAGGGAAAAACAAGATGGAGCATGGATTAGGACAATTGAATAGACAAAGATCAACGTATATTACTTACCTTGTGGAGATTGACGTGGCAAAATGGTGAATTTGATGTGGGGAAATCGTTTTGGTGTGGTGTGGGGCGGATAAAAAATGTGTAGGGTAAAGAATGAAAGAGATGGGTGATGTATTTATCCGTCTGATCTGGCTTAGCGACGGCGTCACACTTTATATGTGACGGCGTCACGCCCAATTTTATTTTTTTAATCCGCCTGGATCAAAGGTCTGGTTACTATTTTTGACAAAGATTTTAGTTTTTATTTTAAGATCAATTTGGCTAATCCACCAATAATCTCCACGATGGTAAGTAATGCATATGTCAAATTGTCGTTCAATCGTGATCTCAGAAATTCCGAAGTCTTGGAGGTGAGGGTTCTTTGCCCCAGGTTTAAAACCGAAAGAACTTTTTCTAACATTGGGAAAGTTGGGAAGTAACACGTGCACCATTCCAATGAATGAGTTTCTAGGGGACATGCAGGGAATGTCGAGACAGGGATTCAAGCAAGAATATGATTCTTTGACGGGGTTCGTTCCACTCAATGGAGAGGGTTCAGGAGTCATACCAACTTGTTCCGGTATCGCATACACCTTCTTTAGCTTTTTAGGTATATTGTTCTTTGCGATTTCTTCATGGATGTTCAACATGAAGTTGTCAGCTAGTCCTAAGAAGGTGTTGTGAGTTTTCCGCATTTGAGCTTCGAGGTGTTTTATTTCCTTTTCTTGCTTATGGACAAATGTCAACATTATGTCCTCGAATTCATCTTGCCGAGACTTTATTGGGAGCAAAAATTCCTTGACCGCGTTTACATGCTTAATAGCATGGGTAGTCACTCCCATTAACGCATTCACTTGTGCCTCCATATTCATAATTGCTTGTGCGTGGGAGGTTGACCCGTTTTCCGGAACTATCAGAATTTCCCAACCTTCTTCTTCATATTGAGCCAGGTCCTCGATGACTTCCCAACATGCTTTATCAGTGAGGTCACTTAGCCTTCCTCCAACGGCATAATCAATGGTTCGTTGAAGGGAGGGACTGACGTGATCATAGAAAAGTTGGACTTGGAGCCAAAGATCAATGTCGTGATGAGGGACTTTATGAAGTAAGTCCTTGAATCGAGTCCATGCTTCGTAGAGAGATTCACCTTGACGTTGTTGGAACATCAAGATATCATTCCTAAGCTTAGTGGTTCTCCCCGATGGGAAAACTTGAGCAAGGAAGCGAGAGGTGAGATCATCCCAACTTGAGATGGAGCCGGCGGGAAGTCGCTCAAGCCAATTACTAGCTTGGTCCCGTAGAGAGAATTGGAAGAGACACAGACGCGTGGTCTCCCGAGTAGTAGCATCAAGGTTGATGGAATCGACAATTTTAAGGAAATCCCTTAGATGCTGATTTGGATCTTCGGAGCGAAGTCCATGGAATGCACATCCGTTTTGCACCAACCGGATGGTGTCGGATCGCAGGGCCGTAGTTTGGGCTTGGTCGGGAAGCTCAATGGTGTTCCTATAGCCTAGGTGGCTTGGTCTCTAGTATTCACCAAGAGTACGGGCTCTTGGCGGGTCATTTGGTGGTAGGTTGATGAATGGTGGGTGGTTATCACCTTCCATGATGAAAAGTGATGGGTTTACAAACAAATGTCACGAAGAAGGGGGATAGACTACGAGGAAGCTAAAAATGAGAAAATTTTACTGGATAGGAATCAAGCAAAGAAACCTAAACGAGGTGGACTACTAACTAGCTATTCTATTCCTCGGCAGCGGCGCCAAAAACTTGATAACGCTACACGCGTCGTTCGGGGTCAAAGGAACTTCCTTTTCTTCGAGCAAGTTTTATAACACCCTAGGCAGTGAACCTAATCGTTGTAGTGTAGTATTAGGGTAAGCCACGGGTATTGATATCGTTCTCTAGGGGAATAGGAATGCTAGTGAGAAGTTACTACGCTAAGGTTGGGGTTGAGGAAGATTATTTTTTCTTTTTTTATGTTTTTTAGTAAATGGAAAGGTACGAATCTCGGGGTTTGGATTTGGGGGTTGGTATTGCTACCGATTACTCTACTTATCTAATTATCTAATCTAAGGTGTATGTAGTCTATGTCTAATTATTGTGTGCTCGTATGATAGTTTAAAGATGTGTTTACTTAGGTTTTACTACTCCTTAATTATCTCCTATTGGTGGTTGAATTGTCACGTCCTTATTCTTAATCGCGTTGTGTGTCTAAAGTCGTAGGGTATGCGTTTATCCCTAACTCTTTAAACTTACCAAAGGGTCTCGTCTACAAAACCCACTAGAGAATATAAACTCTAACTCTAAGGCCTCTTTGGATGGTTTAGCTTCCAACCGCTCTAGGTGCTATAACCTAAGGTTCACAAAGATTAATCAAGCATTAAGTACACAACGAATGACCTATCGCATTACTAGATCATTAACAATTAAGATAAGAGACAACCAATCAATATTCAATAATTAAGTTTCATATTCCCTAAGCAAACACACAAGTAAATTAGCCGGACATGGAGAACATGCAAGCATACACACAAATAATCAAAGACATAATTGAATTAATGAAGTAAAACACTTATCTTGATGTAAGATAGGGTTTGGAACCCTAAAATACTGTACAAGACAGCCTTGGTTCGGTTTAGGTTTTTACTCCAAAAGACTACACACTAAAACTGAAAAATTTTGATTCTATATATAAGATTACATATGCGACGACGTCACCTTATGTTTTGTGACGCCGTCGGGTCGCCGTCATTAGGGTTTCATCTTGGCCACGTTAGTCTTGCGAAGACATCACCTTGTGCTTGTGACGCCGTCCTCTTCAGCTTATGACGCCGTCTGGATCAAATCTAGGCCGTCTGAGTTGCGACGGCCTACTCTTTTAAAGCTTGACACCGTCACTTGAAAATAAGAAATTTGACTTCTGTCCCGTCACAAAATGCTCCGACGGCGTCGCATAGTTAAGCGATGACGCCGTCACCTTGTGATTCAGCAGCTTGAGTGTCTCGATTTCTTGACTTTGGCCATTTTCTTCGTATATCCGCGCCTTTTCGTCCAAATAAGTGCCATTACAGCAATTTGCCTTCAAGAGACCTAAAAAGTGAAAAGGAACGATATTAAGTAATAACGGATATAAAAGTGATCAAATAAGGGCTTAAATGACCCCTCAAAAAGGTACATTTTAAAACCTTATCAGTTATGCAACAAAAGGAAAAATAAGGTTGGACAACAGTTATGTTGTTCCATATAATCACTTGCTTTACCTAATGTTTCAAGCATACATAAATGTCGAATACTGTGGGTGGAGTATGTTGATAAAGTACTTATTTAATACATATCTAAAGGCAGTGATAGAATAGTAGCAAAGATCACGAGACCTCTTGGGCAGCCATCAACATCGAAAAATTTGGAGACGATCCAAATAGATGAGATAAAAAATTTCATAGATGGTCGGTTTATATGTCCACATGAAGCATGTTGGAGAATACTCAACTTCCCAATATATCACCGAGAACCAGCAGTTTAGATTCTTTCTGTACATCTGGAAGGTATGTAACGGATAAACTTCTGAGACAGAGAACCGTTGGGATATGTTGTTAATGACAATGGAAGAACAATAACAACTCTTACTGAATAGTTCACATTCAATGATTTATATGAATTAGGACGACATCTTACGTATTTCGATTTCCCTTCGACATTTTTCTGGTACGATAATGCAAAAACATGGAGATCCAGAAAACAGAAGACGAAATCATCAATTGGAAGACTCGCATATGTGCATCCTGCTGCAAGTGAACTATTCTATTTCAGAATGTTACTTTGCCATCAAAAGGGTTGCAGGTCATTTGACGAAGTGCGAATGGTAAACAACATTAAGTTCCATACATATTGTGTAGCATGTCAGGCAATGAGGCTACTTAAGGATGACAGAGAATGGGACATGACATTAGAAGAAGCAGTAATCTCAGCAACAACAGCATAATTACGATAGTTATTTTCTTATATACTACTATACTGCAATGTCGCAAATATTCAGAGACTTTGGGAAAAGCATTGGACAATGATGATTGACGACATTCCAGCAAGAGCATCAACTATGTGTCATATTAAAGATCTTCATATCAATGATCCATAAATCAAAGGATTCGTTCTCTATGAATTAAAAATAATCCTTAACAACTGTTCAAGATCGGTTACAAATTTTGGTCTCGAATTATTCCTCAAAATTTGCTAGACGATTTAGAGAACAGATTGTTGATGGAAGAAAAAAACTACAACCGTCATGAATTGGAAGAGCAGGTCATCATGGCTGTCCAAAAGTTGAATGCAGAACAACAAGGCATCTATAATCTTATTTTTCAATCATTCAGCAGAAAGAAACAAGAATTGGTATTTGTATATGGCCATGGAGGAAACGAAAAAACTTTTTTGTGGAAGACAATAATCAACAAGCTATGTTCAGAAGGAAGAATAGTTTTGGCAGTTGCGTCTTTTGGGATTGCTTCTCTATTGCTTCCATCTGGACGAACAACACACTCAAGATTCAAATTTCCACTTGAGTTAACTGATGAATCAATGTGTCATGTTAAAAAAAAAGGCAATGCTTGCAAAGCTATTGTCCGACACATACTTGATTGTTTGGCATGAAGCTCTAATGAATGATCGATGATGCTTTGAAGCACTTGATCGAACTCTCAAAGATGTTCTTAGCAATCCAGAAGCATTGTTTGGTGGCAAATCAGTCATGTTACGTGGCGATTTTAGACAAACATTACCGGTCAAAAAGAAAGGCACAAAGGCAGACATATTGGTTGCATCAATAACTGCTTCATACGTTTGGCGACATTTTAAAGTATGCAGACTCAAACAGAATATGAGATTATTACAAAGAACCCTTGATATTGAAGAAAGGAAAAAAAAAGACAGATTCTCTTTGTGGTTACTAGATATAGGAGACGAAAAAATAGAAGATCCTGATGAAGATGATATGGAAAACACTAAATGGATTACGTTTCCTGAAGAATACATAACGTAAGATGGCAATGATGGCTTAACAAACCTTATTAATTTCATCTATGATGAAACCACATTAAAATCACCAAACACACAAATCCTACAGGAAAAAGCAATTGTTTGTCCTAAGAATGAAACAGCCGACACAATAAACATACAAGTTCTGTCACTGATAACAGGAGAAAGCATGACGTACTAAGTTGTGATGAAGTTGTACCTCTTGGGAGAAATGGTACTGCAAACGAGCTACTGTATCCACAAAAATTTCTAAATACACTAAAATTTCCAGGTTTACCACCAAACAAACTGACAGTGAAAATTGGAACCCCAATTATGCTGCTTTGAAACGTGGACCTAGGAGGTGGACTCTGTAACGAGACAAGAATGACAGTGACGCAACTATTATCAAATTTGATACAACCAGAAATTATCACAAGCAACAGGATCGTAGAAAAAGTATTCATTCCATGAATTGTTTTATAAACAACAGATCCAAACATGCCTTTTATCTTAAAAAAAAAACAGTTTTCGGTGAAGTTCTACTACGCAATGACTATCAACAAGAGTCAGGGCCAGTCTCTAAGCAAATCGGGGTTTACCTACCGGAACCTATATTTGCGCATGGTCAACTTTATGTTGCATTATCACGAGCCACAACACCAAATGGTCTAAAAATCCTTATAAAAAAACAAAATGAGCACCCACCCAACACAACTAAAAATATAGTGTACAAGGACTTTTTAACCACAATTGTTGAAACAGAGGTTTAGAAAGTTAAAATAAAAATGCATTAAATATTTAAGGTTATTAGTAACATAATTCATCCTTTGCATTTAGGTATTTTTTTTTACATATTCCACTGGCTACATTAGCATATCTAACATGAAATTTTGATGACCTTTTTTCAATTCAATATTTTCTACTAAGAATTTATAAATTTTGGTTAATGCAGGATGGAATTAACCGCTATTGAAGAACTCAAACCTGGAGACAGAGATAAGTTGATCGAAGTGAAGGTATATTGTGCATGGGCAGCTCGAGATCCTCCAAACACAACTGAGAAAGGGTATCGTGCAATCTTATTAGATAGACAGGTAATGTAAACACTGTAATACAATAAATGTTGTGTTTAACTTTTGAAAAGACAATTTAACATACCTAGGGTATTGCAAAACAAGCAAACATGGATGCTTATGAGATTCATCGTTTCAAGCCTCTTCTTATACCTCAAAAAGCATACCAGATTTCACCCTTTCATTGTGTCAAAACAGATAATTGGCAACAGACACTCCACAACAAGACGTCACTCCTATTTAACAGATCCAAAAAATGGATACAGTACCATCTGAATCATTCCTAAATCACTACTTTAACTTTGTGTCCTACAATCAGTTGCCTAACAAAGTTTTTGACCAACGCGACAAAGGCAAAAAAGAATATCCGATCGAGACAGGTACCAAAGAACAATCTATAATACTCTTTGTTACTGTATACTTATAACTACATTTAAATTTTCAGATTATATTGGATGTTACATTACATCAGGCGAACCACGCGACGTTGGAAATCCCAACAAAAATTAGTCAAGAATGAGAAAAGTTTAAATACAAAATCTCAAGTAAGTTATATTGAAAAGGATTATATGACAGAATGTATGATGCACATTAAATTGATTACAACTATCTCGAACGGTTTACATGAACAATTGCAATTAACACTATGGGATGAGCTTGCTGAGAAATTTGAGAAAAAAGAAATTTACGCTCTTGACAGACCTATCATAATAGCTGTTAGTTCATGCAGAGTTTCAAGATTTCAAGGAAGATGTAATGTCATTGTCACTCAGATAAAGTTAACTCTTATTTATAAATAAACATACAAATTATTATACAGCTAACCCTTTTCTATTTACAGAACTGCAGCTTTCATCAACACCAGCAACATATTATTTCATAAATCCTAAGATCCCAGAGCTGGAGCAATATAAAGTAGCGTAAGATTCATGTACCCTGTCTATTATTCTAAAAATTTAGTGTACGATTATATAGCTAACCAAATACATATTCAACAGTTACAAAGAATTGTACCAAGAAAAGCCACCATTATGTGTCACCAGATACCGTCTAGAGGATGTTGACAAGGAAAAAAACAAAAACCGCATTTCGTTCACAATACTCCTCACACATAATCTAGACACATACAAGGTTGCTTACAACAACAAATTCACATTTATATTATAACATCTATTAGATAAAATAGCTATATATAACATATTCCTTTTTTTGAACTTTACTAGGGAGTAAGGTTTAGTTGTAAAGCAACAATAATCAGTCTCAGTAAGAACAGAAACTGGTACTACACTTCATGCAACACTTGCAATGTAAAGCTACAAAAAATAAAGGGGACTACGAATGCATACAGCATGGGGTTATATCAGCTCCCAAGTACATTTAGACAAAGACCAAACAATGTTAAATTTTTTCTAGAGTCGCTTAGATAACAAACATGTTTATATAGATACAACTTTAGAGCAATTCTAGCAGATGGCAGCGCAACAGCACAATTTATATTCTTTACGCCTAAAGCAGATGAATTCCTAGCTGTTGAATGTGAAACTTTAGTTGCTTCAGACAACAGTGGTGATCCACATCAGTTTCCACAAGAAATAGAAGCAATTGTTGGGGCAACACATACGTTTCAAATTCATTACAATCCAACTTGCAAAGAAGGATCTGTTGAATTTGTGATCGATGAAGTGTTTGGCAAAACAGTAAGGGTCAACCAAATTGAAGGGCAGTCTTCAGGTAAACAAAACTAAATACCAACACTATTCAGAATTATTATATACATTATACCTAATTCTTAAACATCCTAATTTTTATATTACAGATACCACTATTCAGAATTATTATATACATTATACCTAATTCTTAAACATCCTAATTTTTATATTACAGACACCACAACATTACCAAGCCACCTAACTGCTATAGAAACAGCCCAACAAGAATGGACCCTGACATTATAGAAGCAGCAACAAAGACTATAGAGCAAGGACACCATTCAGGAGGTGACAAAAGTTTTACATCTAAAAAAGTTATAATAAAAGATTAATTCTTAAGCCGTGAGCGATCCCCAGTCATATGTTTTGAGCAGCCTAAATCCAAATACCAAAGGACGATTTGTACGACCTGCATTTGAAAACAGACATGTTAGGATCTTAATATTATTGTGTTGATGATTCGGGTGGTCTTGGATGATGGAAATACATGTTAGCCATTTAGAGAGAGAAAGATAAGAGAGGGTGTTCTTGTTAGAGACTTGGTTTACAAAAAGAAAAGGTTAGATTGAAAGAAGCACCACCCCTTCCATGGATGGAAGGGGTATTTATAGTTACAATGAATACGTCCTCCTATCGGACTGTGGATCAGGAATACAGTGGGTAAAGACCCGTCCTTCCTCCACGGTGTTACACTATGCTAAACTAGGCTAATAACTAACTAATAAAATAGTAAATAACGATATGTCTACGAGCTAACATATGCTAGACTATAGATGGGGTGACTGACACTTCACTATGGAATTTCCAATTCCTAACAATCTCCCCCTAAGGGAGGTCACCCCATGTTTTACATTTCGAATCCTAGCGTTCTAATTTGTCTTCTGTTCTGAGCTCGTAGACTTCAATTCTTCAAAGTCCACATTCTTTGTGCTTTTGTAGTGACTCTTCATAGTCCGATTATTTTGTACTTTCTGTGGAGGTCTTTGAACTAATCCACATCTTGATGATCTTCGAGCTTTCTTTGAGATCATCAGCCACAGTAAATATCTGGATCACCCTTTATTGTGTTGCCTTCATGTGATGTTATGACTTTTGGACCGACATGCTCACACTTTCAGGATCATGACATCTTTCCATCAGAGTAGCGGAAGCCTTACTGGTTCATGATATTTGCAGCAGCGTAGCAGAAGCATAGTATAAAAATATCAGAACCAGGTTATGTAGATATGCACCAGTCATGATTTTTTCAATTAAGTGTGGATGCTGTGAGCATGCGGCTTTGGATTGACTCCTCAATTCTGATCAGCTGCAACCGTCCAAATGTACCTGCAAACAACAGTTAGCAATAAAACACATGAAAGTGTCTTTCATCACTTTCGTTGAATTGAGGTACACGGCCCACGGTTCCCCGTTGATCAGTACAAGTACTGCCTGTGATCAGGTATAATTCCGAAGAATCTCCTTGACAGGGTTTCGTAGTTGTTCTAGCCGTTCTCAAACTGGAACGTCTCAAAGAAGACAACACGGAGTGAGTGAACCAGCAAATTGAGATTCACTGATTGATGAAAAATGAATTGAAAAACAATCGCGTATTGCTTAGAAGAAAGATTTTTGCAATACGACGAAGGTTTTATGAGAAAGATCAATTTTTAATCAAAAATACTTTTTGTATTTGAAAAGAGTACACATTCGACGTGCTAGAGAAAAGAAGAGATTCGCACATCGAACGGTTTTTCCAAAAGTATTTTTTCAATCAGAGATACTTTTTGAATTTGAAAATGAATACACATTCGATGTGCTATAGAAAAGAAGATTTGCACATCAAACGGTTTTTCCAAAAGTATTCGTCAATTCATTTCCTGGACCAGAGTTGATTCAAGAGTGAATCGCCCCATCGTTTCTGTCCAGTTGTCACAAGCCTGATCTTTTGCAAGATCTCACATGTCACCCACCAAGAGCTTGTTTGATGTTGGCTCTAGAATGATTTATATCTTCATCGTGAATATTTTCATATCACTCGGATGTTCTGGCAATATCACAAGGATAAAGCGTAGGACTCTTAATATATTCTTACTTTCCTCATTGTGTGAAACAGCAAGTCTTCATTAATTTTGTGTCCTAACGAGATATTGTGGATGATCTCTTGGCTCTAGACTCAATCGTGCACATTTGGTTTCCTATGCCGGAGACTAGGGAGATGGTCTCCTTCTTCAATATCAACAATCTCTAAGAGAAAGTTGATAGATAATGTCGGTTCCCCGTGAGAATGAAACAAGCCCTTTTAAGAGGAACTTGAGTGGCTTGGGAAGTTTAGTGCAGTGCGTCACTGGGTCCATGACGTCTTGTCTTCAATACCGGCTTTACCTTAGTAACCACCAATAGCATATGTATTGAACCCGGTTTCTGCCCTAAGGTTGAATTATTGGAGGGCTATTTCTTTTCACCCTTTTCTCATTCATTTCTTTTTCATTCTTCAACCCCTTCAGTACTTACCGAGACTTCGTTACTAGAACCTTGTTGGGTTTGTTCCAGTACTAGCTCTGTCTCAGTCGGCACTCTTCCCATATTCTCATTTTTCTCTTTTTTCATCATACCTAAGGACTCTACACTATCTAGTGGATTGTCCCTGGGTAGATCCCTCTGGCTCTGGCGGGATCGTGGGAACAAATACCTAACCTAACCATCCTTATAACACCATGCATAAAGTAAATTGGTCGGTCTTTTGGTATTGTTCTTTCCTTCATGAAACCAATTGAAAAATCATTTGGAAAATCAATCAAGGTACTTGTGATATAAAATCAAAACATTTTGTACCTTAATTGTTTTGATCATTTAGAAATGCCCCCCCTCAACATGTGCATATGATTTTGAAATTGTTTAGCACATGGAGGCAAGAGTTTTTTGAAATAATTCCTTGCTCACAATTTCTATAGAAAAAGCCATTTGATTTTCTTGGTAAATTCTCCCCCTCAATATGTGCGTAGGATATTTGAAATCATTTTATCACATAGAGGCAGGAGTTCTTTAAAGTACTTCCACGATCACAATATGCCATAGAGAAAACCTTTAAAACTCAATCAAGGTACTTATGATAAAACATTGAAACCTTTGTACCTTGATAGTTTATTTTCTTTTGAAATGCTCCCTCTCAATATGTGCTTCGAGATACGAAAGAGTTTAGCACATATGAGAGAGCAGCCTGCACAATTGAATCAAAACGATCACCTTTTCTCAAATTTCATTATTAAATCACAAATTCTCCCCCGAAAAAAAATATCAAACCCTTTGAGATTTTGGATCCCAAGTGATTTAATACGGTTTGGTAAACATGGGAGAATATGTGCCAGATTTAAAAACTCATCTAGTGTTTGGATAAATGCTCCCCATCAACATGTGCATTATGTATATTGAAATCGTTTGGCACATGGAGGCAGGAGTGCCTTTGAAGGACTAAAACCAATTCCATTAAAACAGATTTGAGATTTAAATCACGGTCTCTCCCCCGATCAAAAATTTCAAACCAATTGAGATTTGTGATCCCAATTGATTTAAATCATTTAGAAAATTTTGGGGAAAGACGTGGCAAGATTTAATTCAGAAAAATGACCGACAAGGATCAATTTTTCGACATTAAAGATTGTTAGTGTCAGGTATGATCATTTTAAGAGATCTTTTAGTAAAATAAAATAATTTCACAATCAAACAAGAACAGAAAAAATTTCATTTTTAAAAATCTTTGAGTTTTAAAGAAAATCATACCATGACATAACATTAAATCTTTAGATCACCACTTATGTTGTACAAACCGGACTTTTATGAAGAAATATCGTTTGAAAATACTTAAGTTTGAAATCACTCTCCCCCTCAATCAATGACCGTAGTCGTTGATTGAGTGACTTATATTTGAAAAAAATGAAGTCCGGTTGATTTCCAAAATTTTAGTCCAATTTATTTTCAAAACAATATTTTTCCATTTTCAAAACAATGTTCTCAAGATTGTTTAAAAATGGTATCCTGCACAAAAATACGTTAGGTGGTTGAGAATCACAAGCTGCTTATGTTGTTGTTGTTGTAGGGCAGGAAGAAAACCGTCTGCTGATGCAGTGAGACCTCTGACGTTGCATTTGTCATGCCAACTCTTCATAGAGGTCCAATTAAGCTCCGTTTCTTAATTTGATGTTGAAGAAAACCATCTGCCAATGCAGTGAGACCTCTTACATTGCATTTCATGCCAACTCTCCATAGAAGTCAAATTTAAGCTCCGTTTCTTCATTTGTCAACCCAAGATATAGTTACCCTTTCCTTTCGGCATCCAATCATCTTCAATTGTGGGATCCGGATCAGGAACATTCTTATATGCCAATATACCTGCATATGTTAGTGAACACACATACAGATATATGGTGGTTGACCTCACCCAAACAACAATCGACTAATAAAAGTCAATCCAACATAACAATCAGATCATATAAGGCATGGGATTAATGTGTTTATCAAACTCTAATCATCTAAACCTAACAATCATATCCTAAATTCCTAGTCCTTCGACATAGGCAAATATCATTTTTAATTAAGCACGTAGGATAATTAAGAAAGCCTGTTAGATGATATAAATTTGAAAACACTCTCCCCCTCAATCAATGACTCATTTTCTGAAAATTTTAAAAGCGCTGAAGACATTGATTGAGTTTGCAAATTTTATAAAAACTCTGAATATGATTGTTTTTAAAGCAACTCATTTTCCACCATTTTGAAAACACAACAAATATTTTTCTGAAGAATTTTAGACGGAAAAACATTTGTGTAGGAACAGCAGTCCTTCGACATACTTTCCTCATTTTGTTTTTAGGATAAGTGCACGAAATTTTTGAAAATTGGTTTAGCGCAGCACTTTCCTTTCTTGAAGAACGGGTTGCTGTCTGAAATAATAGCAAACCATAGTTTTAGCACGGGTTACAGTCTGAAGTAACTGCAAGCCATTAATGAAGCGCGGGTTACAGTCTGAAATAGCTGTAAGCCATATTTTGAGACATGTTTTGGAGAAGAATATTTACACCTCCTGCTCTAACTTCATCTATGGTCTCGTGCCATTATTGAATGACATTTCTAAGACCGCAGATGTTATCGATACCAGAAGACATGTCTAGAGAAAACATATTTTTGGTATTTTTGAAATTTTCTGATTTTTATGGATTTTTGTTGGTTTTATATTTTTCTATTTTCTTTTTGTTGGTTTTATATTTTTCTATTTTGGTTTTTGATAAATATTTACAAAGATAGAGAAGATGATATAGTTTAAGAAGATGATGATACGAGAACCGAGATAATGATATCGAGCAGCCCTGTTGTAGAAGATAGAAGTCATCATCCCTAAAACATTCACCACCAAAGCTTCCGAGACTCTTGCATTGAACCATCAGAAAGAGAGACTTTGGCAGCTTCTCCCCAAACCGAAAATCCTTATGTTGAGCAGATTCGAAGCTCTATATCAAGCTTGCCTTAGCCATGTGCACAGAGAAGCACACCATTATCATAAATCCCGCTACTCCTTTTAAGAATCTAAATCGATATTCTTCGTTCGGGGTTATATCATCAACAAGAACAACAACGTATCATCCCACTCTTTAAATTTCTTCTCATATTTCATTACCACTGAAGTCTGAAGCTATGCATCCCCAACGAGTTGTCAAGAGACCACTTCCCCCAAGTAGATGAATTGATGCAGTCAGTCTCTTGGACTAGAGCTCATGAACCCGAATACACATACCCGAAGACAAAGAAACTTATACCATCGAAGTAGCAGATTAAGTCCAATAGCCAAAGAATAACCCCAATGTATACTTTTCTCTCCCCCTGAAGAAAGTGTATGAAACTCAAGAACCCAAAGTACCCGAATGCCCAAAGAGAGAATAACCGATAACATTGAAGAAGCATGCCGAATCACTGATTATCTCTACGGATGACAATCTCTGCGAATGTCCACTCCAGAATATGTGATTATATCTCTGAATCACTGATTAAGCCCTCAAGTAAAATAGCTGAGCATCCCCAATGTACACAATCTCTCTCCCCTGATGATTATGATAACATCAAAATCATCACACACTTGTGTACCTCTTTCATCTTCAGAAACTAACTCTTCCATCTCTTCCCCCACATAGTTGGAATAAGAACACTAAACGCCATGAGTCAAACCTTGAGTTTCTCTGCGGTAATGACATTAGTCTTCCCGGGATATCTTCAATCACTTAGAAGTATTAAGTTCATCAATGTTTACTCGCGTTTAGATGCGTGTCTCCTTCCCCCTTGCTGGTTTTGATACTTCAGAATCATCAAAACATTATAAGCCCAAATACTTGAAATTTGATGAGAAGAACGCTTGAAGTCTTTGTGAGAATCAACTTGCTGAAGAATATGAGCAAGTCTAATTGGGGATTAAATCTGACTTTTCACTCTCCCCCAATTAGTGCTCTCCCCTAAACCGACAATCTTTTTGATAAATGCCCAGATTAAGAAGAAGTCTTTAGATAATCAAATGCAACTCGTATTTAGTCTTCTAACATGTAGCAGAGAATGTAGAACCGACTGTAGACTCGACCTTCTTCAAGATTGTCCAATTGGGGAATAGAAAGTCAACACCTTCAACTCAACAAATGCATTCCCGTTAACTTACAACTTGCAAATCCCCTTAACAAAAATCCCTCCCAATCAAACAAGAACAGAAAGATGTTCATCAAGGAAATCAACAATCAGCCCGCAACGAACATACTAAATGGTAACACCAAACTACCACTCACATCAAACAAGAACAGAGAGATTGTTCGGAATCATCATGTTGATGTGTACGTGAAGCATTAACCGGAAGCACTTTGTCATTAATCATATCAGCCCGTGTGAAGATGTCAACCAACGGCTCTTAGAAGAAAACTCCATGTGAAGATGACCCGATAAGAAGAAGCTCGGTTCTTACATGAGTTTGGAGCCGTTTGACCATTTATTCTCAGATAACAATCAACCATGCAGTAAATTCACACTTCTTCTCCCCCTCAAGAATTGCATACGGAGTTGCCATTCTTGATTAAATAAGTGAAAATCATCCAAAAGTATTCAATTCACACTTCTCCCCGGCAAAATTTAGCACATGATGTCGCCATCTTCATTATAATCGAGCAAGTGGAATAAGAAAACAATCAATAGTAGTCCGGTTCACTTGATAACTGAGAGCGCTTGGAAAAAGTATGAAGCATGTTGATGAGAATGGTCATAATTGAGAAGATTTCTCTTCTTCAGAAGATAAAGCGCACTGAAGCGTACACTTTTCTTTTCTTTAGGGAACGAGGCTTGAACTGTTGTGTTCAAACATCATTATGTTGAAGTACGAGGCCTGAACTGATGTGAACAGATGTCATAATCTCTCTCTTTTCATCATCTCTTGGCAAAACATGTAATCACCCCATTATCATTCAGTAGGCTCTTTGTCGTGAAAGCTGATGGAGAAAACCCAATATGATGAATTTGACCCTGAAGTAAACTAACCCGAACTCGTGACTTAAACTTGCACATATGCAACAAAGAGCGGTGTCGAGACTTCATCCTCCATTGAATCTCTAAGTACTCTATACTCTTCATCCAACCAACCATCAAGTATAAGACGTACTTCACCTCTTGAAAATCCACAATTGAATGTGACACTGAGCACTACAACGTAACTCCTTAAAGTGATAGTTATTTTGTGGTGGTAAGAGCCCAATTCCCCCAAGTGGTAAAAGAAAAAGTAAAAGACACCCAACAATAACTAGATTTCCATGTCTTCGTTTTTGATAATAAGCTCGAACAAGGATCTTGAAGAATCTTCATCCAACCATCCCCGATACCTTCATATACTAAGTACACTTGCCCGTGATATTTCACTTCAACCTCAAATAAATAATAGTGAATTAACCCCGTTGTCACATCTTTTGGTTAAAAGCTCAACTCTAGCCTCCTTTGAAGTTTTAAGTGAACTCTGATAATGGTTTCATCCCGACCATGGTTAAAAGAACATAACCCCGTAAAATCTTGTAATAACCAAACTGCCATGACGAATATCCAAACACACATACAATTCATGAAGTACACCCTTTTATCCCTTCTTTGAAGTAGAAATCGTAGCACAAGCATCAGATGAGATCCTGAAATACACTTTCGTTTCTCCAGGATGGTTCCATCATTACGGGATTTTACAATTCTATGGTTTAAACCGAGAAATAGTTTCTTTCGCGGGATTTTACAAAACCAAGAATAAACCGTAAGATAGATCCGGAAATGCACTTTACAATTACCAGGATGTTTCCACTGTCACGGGATTTTACAAGTCTATGATTTAAACCGAGAAATAGATTCTTTCGCGGGATTTTACAAAATCAAGACAAAACCGTATACAATGTTAGCTTGAATGTGTTATGACAACTTTGGTTTCGGTGAATATCTATTTTAGGGGAACATGCAGCGGTTCGTCAATGGTTCATAATCCAACATCATCAACATCATCAACCATCCAATAAATAC
Organism: Chrysanthemum makinoi; assembly: GCA_910596185.1. Lineage (NCBI taxonomy): Eukaryota > Viridiplantae > Streptophyta > Magnoliopsida > Asterales > Asteraceae > Chrysanthemum > Chrysanthemum makinoi. Next base: position 3,462,392 of record OU343219.1, read on the forward strand.
TCTGGTAAACACATCATTCACATATTCTGTCGGCTATTGCAATGACAACATGGTGATGTAAACCCGATATGCCAAACTTGATCATGAAGTGAAATTCCCCAGATTTGTTACTTAAACTTGTACTAATCCTTGTGAAGAAGAAACGGTGTACCCAATGTACAAAACCTCTTGACGTATCCTCAACTGCGTGAGACACCGAAGTGATAGTTACTTTGTGGGTTAAGCGAGAAAAAATCACAAAAGTAACTAACTAGCCAAGTCTTTATCACACTCTATAAATGCCCAAAAAAGTCATCTTCACGGAATGGTAGAAAGAAAGAAGACGAAATAAGTAAATGTGCCCGGAAAATCTCACTGCAAATCCAAATATGAAACACCGTATAAACAACCCCGTAGTCAACTTTGTTCAATAACCAATTCAAGCCGTGACAATATTCTCCGTGAAAATGTATAACCCAAAGTACCAATCCACATAACCCATCGAATCTCGTCATCACACCAAATCTTATCATCAAAGCTCATCGAATAACAAATCTCATTAACAAAATCAAAAACATGAGAAGCCTATCCTACCCAATTATGTGTACGACCCATTCACTTACAAGATAACACCCGATCTAATATATTCCAATGTCATCAAATTTATTCCAACTTTTGATAGACCTTTCAAGCATGAATACCCGGTTCAAATCATAACAATACTATCAATGTTTTCAGTCCAATATACTCACAACCCAAGACGAAGGAAACAAAAATAAGTCGGCCCATGTCAAAAGTCCTCAAACTCATTCAAATTCGGATAAAATCTCAGATTAACCGTGGTATAATAACTGACAATAATCTCACATTATCCATACACATTCACGTCAATAAAAACGATTGAGTATCAAACTATTTCAGTAATGCATCAATGTTCATATACCATACGAATGAATAATTTGATATCCAAGGCCCATTAATATTACAACCACGCCTGATCCATAAGAAATACACGGCCAACTACAACCGAAGCCCATTCAGATAAATGACTGACCCAATCCAAATCCCTCCTTACCCTAATCTTTATGGGTATAAAAGAGTCACTTAATCACCCTAATGCCCTAATAGTTCTCATACATCCAAACCCTAAACACATTCTCAGAAATAACGCCCCCATCAGTTAATATACACCTCAAACCCTAAAAACTCTCATCGTCCTCCTTTCACCAGTAATCAACAAACGCTCCATAAAACCTTCGTGGATGATAACTTGTTTCGACCTAGCCACAGGGATGGCTCAAGGTTTTAGAGTTGAGGGACATTGAATCGCCACAGGGATGATATGATGTTTGGACATGGCTTCGTCTTAGCCACAGAGATGGCAATGAGATGTATGATTAGTTCTCCAAGATTGTCATGATTCTCGTTTCTCATCACGGGTAGGTTCTTTCTTGATGTGAAAACGTTTTATTTTTCTTTTCAGATTTGACAAACAATGAACTAAAGAAATAAAACTAGCATCCTTGTTATGTTTTTATTAATTTGATGATTCGGCTATTCAAAGGAATAATACTCCTAACAAGATCTATGATGCATAAGTTCCTTGTGAATAGATAGAGTAATATCTATGTGTTGAAGAACCAATCACAGGGAACAAGGCTGAGATTCTAATATTCATACCGAATGAAACTTGATCTATGATGATGAAATCTTTGAGTGCAAGATCTTAACTGTTTTCAAATCAAAGATGGATCTGAGATCCTTATTTTATCCATTTCATTATCTTTGAATTCTAACAAGAATATTAGATGAGACCTATCATGGTTTGTTCTTACTTCTAAGATTCAGATATTAACTTTGGATCGATGATGGTTGAGGTTCTAACCAACAAGATCTATCAAGATCTGGTAAATGGTTGGAACGAAACTGAGATCTTTTTCTTTTGTTTATGAAACGTTCTTTTTATTTTCGGATAATAATTAAGAAGTAAGCTTTATATTGGATCTGTGATGAGTTAGGATAGATGTTGGATTGGATGTAGTTGGAGATGGAGTTGGATTTGCATCTGTTTTTATTCTTGGCATCACGTTTATTTTTTTTGTTTTTTTCATTATAAGAAGTGGGACTGATGATGGGAGGTAACTGAGGTTCATGAGTCGATTCTATATTTGATATTTGTGTTGAGGTCAAGTGGTTACTCTTCTTCTTCCTTTATTTCTCTCAAATCGCTAGTGTAATTTGGAGTCAAGTCGCTTACTGTCATGAGTCAAGTCGCTAAGCTTTTTCAAAACAAATTGCTACTTGGCCACTCACTTAGGCAAGTCGCTACCATGAGTAAATACTCATGGATAAGTCGCTACATGATTTTCTTGATACAAGTCGCTACTTCAACTTTACTCAAGTCGCTATTGACTTATTGACCAAATAAAAATTTGTCAAATCGCTTCATAAACCTTAAATCTGGACATCTTTTAAGGACAAGTCGTTAGGAAAATTTATGGACAAGTCGCTAGCAATATACCAAGTCGCTAACACTAATGAAAAGTCTCTACGACTTGTAAAGACAAGTCGCTTATGAGATTCATAGTAACTGGACAGTTTGTCAAGTCTCTACGAAGAACTTGACCAAGTCTCTACGAAGAACATCATAACACCAGCAGCAGCCTATCACCAGCAGAAACAGATTAATAACCCAGTAAAACAGAAACATCATAAGTACAGCATCATAAGGACCAGATTCACAAACCATCAACTCATAACATTAAAACTGAATCTAACCCCATCAAAAACCATGTTAAAACAGTAAGCACGTTCAAAACAGTTTCAAACCAATCATCAAAATCAAAACCACAAACCGCAACAAACATACACATACGGCATCTAAGAAACGCATTAAAAACAGTACGAATCATCAAAAACAACACAACCATGGCTCTGGTACCAATTTTTAGGATCTTAATATTATTGTGTTGATGATTCGGGTGGTCTTGGATGATGGAAATACATGTTAGCCATTTAGAGAGAGAAAGATAAGAGAGGGTGTTCTTGTTAGAGACTTGGTTTACAAAAAGGAAAGGTTAGATTGAAAGAAGCACCACCCCTTCCATGGATGGAAGGGGTATTTATAGTTACAATGAATACGTCCTCCTATCGGACTGTGGATCAGGCATACAGTGGGTAAAGACCCGTCCTTCCTCCATGGTGTTACACTATGCTAAACTAGGCTAATAACTAACTAATAAAACAATAAATAACGATATGTCTACGAGCTAACATATGCTAGACTATAGATGGGGTGACCGACACTTCACTATGGAATTTCCAATTCCTAACAAGACAAGAGTGGATAACTGGAAACATTGGATCCCCATGAGAATATGGGTTCCGATTGGTTAGTACAAGCGATCTGTAGACCTACAACATTTCTAGATACCATGATATTATTAGTGGGAGCTATACTAGTAGAGGCAGTGGACCTAGTTACTGTGTGCTGAGTTCCTAAAGGTATGATTCTACCAGTGGGCTTCCATTTCTTATCAGGCACTGATCTAGACAATGAAAGACAAAGTTAACTAATTTTGAATTTATAGCTTGTAGGCTTCCATTGATAGCCCATACTAATAAACCTTTTCCCTGTAGGTTTCCAAGATTGCTTAACCTGTTTTGCTTTATCTACTGGGGAATTAACATAATGCCTCAAATAAGCCACAACACACTCATCATGATTACTAGAAATTAAACATTCATTACATGTTTTGCAAGCAGTAGCAAAAATCGAATTAATTACAGTATGCTTATAGCTAATACTAGAATCAACACGATTCGTTTTATTCAACTCAAACTTATTATTCCCATTGTGGTCTTCTACTCTCTTCTCTTGATCACTTTTAGCTCGCGAGGTCCTATCTTGCTTTGTATTGCCTGAAGGCTTTGACCCGCTAACCTTAGTGTCATTGCTTACTCCTGTAGATGGAACGATGGGAATATTAGTTTGTTTCTGTGGAAAACTAGAAGGGGGGGGGAGGGTTGAATAGTTTTACCAATTTAAAACTTCCTTTTAAATATTTAGATCGACTTATGTCAATCTATTTGGTTGTTTATGTTGGACGTTGATAGATAGATATATAAACGTGTAATGAAAGATAAAGAGTAAGAAGCACATCACCACGACACAAGTATTTATAGTGGTTCGGCACAAGGATACCTTCCTTGCCCTACTCCACTCCCTGAGTCACCTACTCGAGAGTTCGTAAACACTACACCAACTCCTTATGGCGGAGAAGCCTTCACAATGTCGCTTACACCTTTTTCCGGTACAAAGCTGAATACCGAGTTCTTTCACACCAAGGCGAACACACCTAATACAACGTCGCCTACCCTTTATACGGTGCTAGGCTAACCACCGAGTTCTTTCACACCAAGGAGAACTAATCCTATCACAACGTCGCCTACCCTTTATTAGGTACTAGGCTAAGCACCTAATTCCATTACTATGGAGGAACTACTACCCTTCGCAACACAACACCTAATCTCAAGGAGATCCACTCCATGCTACAACACCATCAAGGATATCACCATCCTTGGAAATAAACAAATACTTATATGTATAACGATGCACCTCATCGATTATACGACCTAGGGATTCTTCCCAAATGCCACTTGATTTGATTCTTAGGTATCCTTTACTAATGCCTTTGACACAACGCTTGGCACCCTTCACTAATGCCTTCGTCTTGACACCTTTAGCACTCTTCACTAATGCTTTTGACACGAACAATAAGCACCTTTCACTAATGCTTTCGTCTTGACACTTTCGGCATCCTTCACTAATGCCTTCAACTCAACATCTACGGAGGAAGAAAGAACTATCAACAAGAGAACCTCAGTTGTCTTGATGATGACGAAGCATGGCAACTCATAGACTTGAGCTTGCTCGACTTCAAGAAGTGGTGATCTTGCCATTAAGAGGAACCTAGAGAATCACACAAAAACAAAAGACAAACTACATAGATCTCTTGGATCTGAGGTTAGAGAGGTATAATACTTGGGGGAAGTATGTGTGTAAAGTGGTGAATAGAAAAGAAGAAATGGCTCTCTATTTATAGAGGAAATTTTCTACTGTTCCCTGAATCCCGCGGATCCCTCCCACAAGGGATCCGGCTAGCACAAAGCTAGGGATCCGTGGGACGCTCCTCTTTGCCCATGGGTATTTTTGGTTATGGGTCATGGGTTATGGGTTGATCCATGGGTTTCTTTCTTGACACAATGTGTCTCTAGAATACATTGAACTTGGCTAAGTGGTTTGGACAAAGCCATGGGTTATGGGTCAATACCATTTGCTAGTTTTTACCCATTTAGTATATACTTGTTTTTACCCATTTTAGTATAAACTTGTTTTTACCCATTTTAGTATATACTTGGTTAAGTATATATTAGCCCAATATGTAAACACTATTTGTCGTACATATGTATCTCTAAGACATAAAATCACTTATACTTGTTTTAGTGTTTTATGTGAAAACGTAAGTGTGTTAGGAAACTATTGAATCAAACTATTTACGTATTTTATTTGTTTCGTTAAAATGATTTTACGTTTGTTATCGACAAAACATTAGAAGATCGTAAAATATAAATAAATGTTTTTACGGCTTATTTGTATTAACAATATCCCCCTTTTTGTTGATGACAAAACATAAAATTATTTTAAGAAAAACTAAAATTCGTAGCAAATTTGAATTAGTAGTTTTTACTTTCTTTTCCCCCTTTTTGTCGAAACAAAAAGTGTTAAAAGAAACTAGCACAATTTTTGTAAAAGAAAAAAAATATGTAAAAGAGAATGTAAAGAGAGCAAGTGACGGGAGTGGTACTCGTCTTAACTCCCCCTTGACGAGTCCATCCCTTTGAGAGGGCGTCAAGTACATGACGTAAAATAAACTAATGTGTTTGCAAATATGTTTGCAAATGGTTCGTCTAAGTGACGAAAAACGTGCTCCCCCTTGAAGATTGAAAAGTTGCAATGGGGTGTCATGAAGTATAATCCAAAATCGGATTAGGTTGCAAGTGATTTTGCAATATCGTTTGACACAAAGCTCCCCCTAGCTTTATGGTGTCAAAGTTTTCATGTGTATTTTGAAAATCTACAAAATAAAGGTTAGAAAACAAGAGTATAGTGCATAATTTCCTGCAAATAAAACTCAAGTTAGTAGAAATTTGTGCTTCTGTACCACGGATCCCACGGTTCCCTTCTTGTAGGGATCCGTCTAGGTATTTTGGAGGGATCCGAATGTCTGGTGACAGTTTCTTCAGCAGTGAAGATGTGTCAAACAATGCTAATGAAGAGGTGAGATATGTGTACAATAGCAAGCACAATGCACAAAATAATCATGGCATATAAATATTCATTCAATAAAACAAGAGATAATCAAACAAATCTCTAAAACTAAGAGAATGAACTAGGCCATACAAGTACTACTTAATACTAACTAGTTACTAGACTTAAAACGCGACAATGTGCTTGAGTCTAGGGATGAGTGGACTTGTTGATTTGATCCAACTTTGCAAGAAGATGATTAAACATGAAATGTATCTCATTTCGTGCTTCTTGAACAAGTCCTTGATTGATTAGACAATTTAGACAATTATTGTCTTGGTTTGGACCCGGAGGGAAATGGATATTTTGAGGAGGCTCTATGTGTGATTGTGGGTCTTCATTTTGAGAAGTAGGATGAGGTTATAAAAATGAGGGTGGTAATGGAACGTCTTCCATATGATCAAGGTTTTTCCTTGTCTCCCATGATGGACTAGTTGGTGTTGTTGGTGGTTCCCTATTCAATGAAAAGTTTGGTGAATGAGAGGTTCTTGGTGGTGAATGATCCAATGATTAGATGTTTGGGTGAGGGAGAGGCTCATTCAAGGAGTGTAGTTCATGCTCAATGAACGAGGGTTTTGACGGCTTGCTAGAACTTGCCAAGTTTGGTTTTGAACTAGATGATCCTTTTTCTAGTCCGAAAGGTTTAATGCTAATCCTTGCGGTTTTCTTAGCCTTTGTTGGATGAGTTTGATGGGGTGGGATTCTAGTATCATTATATCTAATGGGAGATGTTTCGGTGGATGAGATTTCATGAATCATTTGACCCTTTCTTTTGGATGATCCTATGGTTGAGGAGTTGTTGCTAAGAGCCTTAGTCATAGTGATGATGATGCTAATATAAGCTTCTAATTGCTGTTTTTGGAAAGATAAGTGAGGGTGGTGCCTTAACCCTAAGGTTGTTTGGTTTATAAGGGATAATTTGAATTAGGAAATTAAATTCTTGGCCACTTAGAAGATTAAGCATGCTCTTAAGATTTTGATCAGCTCTAGGAGGATAATAAATGAATGCTAAAAGTGGTTAGAGAACCAAAGGTGACTTAAAATTGAATATGGAATCTGATTAAGGCTTTTTGCAGCTACGGATCCCGCGGATCCCTCTCAGCAGGGATCCGCCTGGTTAAAGACCAGGGATCCGGCTGTCAGGCAGGTTCTAGGTGAAATGATTACGCTTTTGTAAGGTTTATTATCAATGGATTTCGAGGTTTTGACTTAATTTTGAAGTCTTTAGCTGTTGGATATCTCAAATCCTCAACCATAATGAGTGATGGTGCTTAATGATGGTTTTGGGTAAGAAAATTGACTTTGGGTAGTCTAACTATGTGTTTGACAAGGATACCATATAATTTGATATAGAGAAATGGTGGTAATAAGTCTTAGAAGTCACATGATGACCTAAGAGGAATTTATTAAAATCTTTAAAAATAAAGAAAAAATGAAAAACTAGTTTTGAGCCTAATTTCGAGTCAAAAGATGGTTAAGATCAATTTGCTAAAATTGATGGATTGACCAAACTAAGTGCTATCAGACGTGATAGATAATGTGTGAGTGTTGGAGAGGAATTATGGTGAGTTTTGACGAGTTGATAAATCAAAAAATTTTGAAATATATCCTAGGTAAGCCATGGATGAGAGTGAGGCTTTCAAGTATTTGAGGAAGACTTAGTTGGCTTTAGTATCTTATGTTTGACTAGTGTGAGGTGATCTAGTAGGCTATTTTGAAGTAAGCAAGTCTGTGTTGCTTATTAGAGGTCACGGATCCCGCGGTTCCCTTCTGGGAGGGATCCGGCTAGTTCAAATGCTGAGATCCGCCTACTGCATATCAGAAGGCTTTCAGCAAATGTGCAACTTTGCACTTTTTTAGTAAATGCTTCTCCTAATTGTTTCTATGGGGACTAAATGCAAGAACACAACTAATATAAAGTATAGCAAAGTAGGAAGAGCTAAAATTCCTAGAATGAGTGACGACGACCACTCAAGGGGTCGTAAAATCTCATTCTTCAAATTCCTAAGTTAGAATTGTTTTAGTGCCAAGATATGGCAATACCTATATACTACGAGCATAGTTTAAAGTGTTACATACCATTGTTTGAAATTGTTCATCATACATTTGGGTCCTATGACCTTACCTCTCTTCTCCTCCCCATCTCTTCTTCACCCGTCCTCCACTCTTTATCATACCATTTCTACCTCTTTTTCTTCAAGAAATTGGCAAAGTACTTGAAGATTTCCTTGGTTTGTTGCCATTCGGGTGATGCACCAGGAACGTCCGGCAATTGGTTGGTATACTCCAAGGGGTCGAGTTCGGTATTTCCGAGTGGGTTGCTACTTCCTTCACATTTTCCTTGTCTCTCACTTTCTTCCGAGGAATCCGTGGGTGGGTGAGGCCTCTTGCCATCTACCATAAACCTCGTGGTTCTTCCCTCGGTCAATGGTACCATAACCTTGTTGCAAAAGCTATGGTCATAGGTTTGTGGAGAAGGATCTAATGCAACGATGAATTCAGCAAGACGGGTTAGGAGCATTGCATACGGGAGCACCATCTTGTCCATGCTTCTTAAACTTGCCATTCTCTTGATCATGTAGTAGGAAATGTTAAAGCGAGTCTCGGTCACTAGAAAATAGATCATGAAGCTTAGACATGCGTTGGGGTGATCCTTGTTTCCTACTAGGCACACCACATTCTCCCGTATCACATCTTCCCATTTTCTATACAACCCATACATCTCCGAGAGCTCCATTTGGAAAGGATCCCTATAGATCACTTTCGACTTCCTAGTAACCCTTGATGGGGATGCTCTTGGCATAAACACGGTGTCCCTTACCGTGGTTGCTTCCGGGATTATCGTGTGATAAATTTCGTGATGATCAACCATAGAGTGTATCTCCTCCAACGACCACTCATTAGAATACTTGCAAACACCATCATATGGAACCCCTATTATTCTTCCAAACTCCTCAAGTGAAAGAGTGTACTCATGTCCATTTATGGTGAATTCAATTGAGATGGACCCATCATCATTTCTAATTATACCCATTGTCTTGTAAAACTCAAGCACAAAGACCGAACAAATTTGCTCGTTTATATCCAATAAAAAATCAAACCTAATAGTTCCAAATACTTCCCTTATGTCGGTATTTGCAAGAAATGATGGATCAACAACTCTACCTTCGTGAAAGAGTCTCCTTTCAAGAAACTTAAAGGCTTTCCTATCGTCTAGACTTAATCCATCTTTCCTATGGTACATGGGTATGTAGTGAGCGGTGTCTTGGTAATCTTGTTGCTTGGCATGATTGTTCCTAAACAATACAACCACAATGTGGTGTTAATTGTGAATAGTAACCTAGAGGGTTTGATCATAATTTTGCTCTCATCATCTTTGTTGAGTTCAAGAAATATGTTTAATTTGTATTAACAATGTTAATTCTTTGATTTGGATTATCTTATAAAACAATGTGGTGACAAATTATGATAAACCCATTTGAACCCAACTCTTAAAGATGAAGAAATTGTAATCTTAGAAATCAAGGAATTAAATTAACAATGTAGTGAAGATTGTACTTACATAAGTGATTGTTAAGCTTGAGAGGAATGATCAAATTGCTCCTATGAACAGTACCTGAGTTCTTGTTCGTGAGTCTTTGAGGTGAGTATAATTGTGGAACATCCACAGTGATCATTCTTTAACTTATACTGTCTTTCTTTTGCACGGATCCCGCGGATCCTTCTCATTTGGGATCCGGCTAGTGTAAACGCAGGGATCCGGCATGACAGCAAAAGTTAGCTCAAACATTCCTTGGTAACTTTGGTTTGGGAGTTCTAAAACGCCTAGTGTTTTGATGTTAAGGCTCAAAAACTTGTGATTTGAGGTTTTGAAGACTTAATACTATTTTTATTCGTCGTGGTTCCCTTTTTTAAGAATTAGTCATAATTCTTGGAAAGTTTTTCAAACATTATAATAAAATCCCATTTTATCATAATATAAGAAGTTTCACATGGATATTTATTGACATAGATGAAGTATCAATAAGTCCTTTGTGATGAATAATGATTGAGGCTATCGAATAACCAAGATATCATTATTACGAGTTTGTAGTGTAGACTATACAAATTAGTCGAAGAATACTATTCTTGATGATGACTTTAATATAGATAACAACTTGAACAATTATTAATAAATCATGCAATTAATATTTTAATAATAAAAGTAAGTAATTAACGATCATACCTTTGCTAAATATTCTTTTTAAGAAAAGAAGTATTTAGATGTTTTGTGATCTTCTTGCAATCTCCAGATTCATGTTGTGAGAAGGACAACACTAAACATTCTTTTTGCGAAAAGAAATATTTAGATAGATTCTTCATGATCTTCTTGGTAACTCCAAATCTAAGTATGGATAATGCTTAACAAGGAAAATGTTAGAGCATTCTATCATTGTCCAACAATAAACATTATAATGATTTTTAAAATATGACAAAAATAATCCTTCTTTGTAGTTTTCAAACATACACGGATCGTATCAAGTTTTTAAAGTACAACATACTCTAAGAAACTTGGTAACGAAGCTCTGATACCAATTGTGGAAAACTAGAAGGGGGGGTTGAATAGTTTTACCAATTTAAAACTTCCTTTTAAATATTTAGATCGACTTATTTCAATCTATTTGGTTGTTTATGTTGGATGTTGATAGATAGATATATAAACGTGTAATGAAAGATAAAGAGTAAGAAGCACATCACCACGACACAAGTATTTATAGTGATTCGGCTACAAGGATACCTTCCTTGCCCTACTCCACTCCCCGAGTCACCTACTCAAGAGTTCGTAAACACTACACCAACTCCTGATGGCGGAGAAGCCTTCACAACGTCGCTTACACCTTTTTCCGGTACAAAGCTAAATACCGAGTTCTTTTACACCAAGGCGAACCACACCTAACACAACGTCGCCTACCCTTTATACGGTGCCAGGCTAACCACCGAGTTCTTTCACACCAAGGAGAACTAATCCTATCACAACGTCGCCTACCCTTTATTAGGTACTAGGCTAAGCACCTAGTTCCATTACTATGGAGGTACTAATACCTTTCACAACACAACACCTAATCTCAAGGAGATCCACTCCATGTTACAACACCATCAAGGATATCACCATCCTTGGAAATAAACAAATACTTATATATATAACGATGCACCTCATCGATTATACGACCTAGGGATTCTTCCCAAATGCCACTTGATTTGATTCTTTGGCATCCTTCACTAATGCCTTTGACACAACGCTTGGCACCCTTCACTAATGCCTTCGTCTTGACACCTTTAGCATTCTTCACTAATGCTTTTGACACGGACGATAAGCACCTTTCACTAATGCTTTCGTCTTGACACTTTCGGCATCCTTCACTAATGCCTTCAACTCAACATCTACGGAGGAAGAAAGAACTATCAACAAGAGAACCTCAGTTGTCTTGATGATGACGAAGCATGGCAACTCATGGACTTGAGTTTGCTTGACTTCAAGAAGTGGTGATCTCGCCTTTAAGAGGAACCTAGAGAATCACACAAAAACAAAAGACAGACTACATAGATCTCTTGGATCTGAGGTTAGAGAGGTATAATACTTGGGGGAAGTATGTGTGTAAATTGGTGAATAGAAAAGAAGAAATGGCTCTCTATTTATAGAGAAAATTTTCTACTGTTCCCCGGATCCCGCGGATCCCTCCCACAAGGGATCCGGCTAGCACAAAGCTAGGGATCCGTGGGATGCTCCTCTTTGCCCATGGGTATTTTTGATTATGGGTCATGGGTTGATCCATGGGTTTCTTTCTAGATACAATGTATCTCTAGAATACATTGAACTTGGCTAAGTGGTTTGGACAAAACCATGGGTTATGGGTCAATACTATTTGCTAGTTTTTACCCATTTAGTATATACTACCTCCGTCCCATTTTTATTGTCACCTTTGACTTTGACCAGTCTTTCTTGTTCAACTTTGACCATTAATATATTTATTTGTGTTATATAATAATTGATGAAAATTATACCAAATGAAAATACATTTAAAACCTAATATATTCATATATTTTTTATCAAGTATTATATAACATAAACAAAAATAATTATGGTCAAAGTTGAAGAAGAAAGACTAAAAAAGTGAATATGGGACAATAACTTTGGGACGGAGGGAGTACTTGTTTTTACCCATTTTAGTATAGACTTGTTTTTACCCATTTTAGTATATAATTGGTTAAGTATATATTAGCCCAATATGTAAACACTATTTGTTGTACATATGTATCTCTAAGACATAAAATCACTTATACTTGTTTTAGTATTTTATGTGAAAACGTAAGTGTGTTAGGAAACTATTGAATCAAACTATTTGCGTATTTTATTTGTTTTGTTAAAATGATTTTACGTTTGTTATCGACAAAACATTAGAAGATCGTAAAATATAAATAAAAGTTTTTACGGCTTATTTGTATTAACAGTTTCACTACTTTTTGCATTTCAGGCCTAGAAGTGCTAGACTCTGAGACTTTAGGAGGCACATCAAAGGTAACATGCTTGACTTTAGGCATAGAAGTGGGTGCAACTATTCTATCTCGCCTAGTACCAGATTTAGGACATGTGGCAATGACATATTCTAAGAGTTCCTAAGATCATTTGGCATACATGCAAGCATAGGCAATTGCACTATCGAGTGGTTTTTCTATTCTATCATATTCTACAATCTCACGGAGACCCTCTAAACAATCCTTAAGGTACGAAACATATGCTTGATATGCAAGTTCATTATTCCTAAGAGGAGGGGGAATATACAACACATCAATAGCATAATTATTACAAGTATAAACCTTTGGAACAACATATTTGCAAGTGGGAATCGGCAATTTCCCTTTTACCTGACGCTTTAGATTCTCAATTTCTTTAAGCAAAGAAGTTACTTTTTCATTGTGTTTATCATTATTGACCTTAACTGAATCATATAACTCTTTGTATTGCAATTTAACTTTTGAGTTTTCCGCTTGAAAACATTCATTTTGTTGTTGCAATTTAGTGATGATGTTTTGAAGTTGGAAATTCTGAGAATCTAAAGGCGGAGGTATCTGAGTGCCAATCACTTCACTACTCTTTCCCATTAATTGGGAAATTTGTGCTTTCAACTTTCGGATCGTGTTACAGTGAGCTTGAATCCGTTCATCACGTGAGCTTATTTCAAAATATTCATCAAACTCAGGAGCATCCGAAGATGTCTTGGCATTTGAGGTTTTGATTCTTTCTTCAAGATGTTGATATTTTAATTGTAAACAAGATATTCAACTTCTAATTTAGAAAAATGCCTGACCATGTTATCATGATCATTCTTTTGGATTTTTTCTTGTAATTTCAAATTCTCGGTTTCAAGCTCATTGACACGATCTTGGGAAACTTTAAATGCAATTGATAACTCATGAAATGGAGAAGCAGTAAGGGCATAATTAGTGACGGTATAAAACACATCCTGGGCAATGCATCTGGAAATCAAATTCTCGTTAAGGATGTGAATATTCTTTCTCTCAATCTCATTACCTTTAAGCTCATATGCATTAATTCTTGCCTCGTTTTCCATTTCATTAAACATCTTTTTCATTTCTTTAACTTCAGTATCTAAGGATTTTTGAATACTCTCGAATTGTTCTTTCAATTGTTTAAAGAATGGAATAACCTCTGTAAGATAACACGCTTTTGTTTGCTCAAAACCCCTTTCCCTTTCTGTAATACCCGTTGGTGTAATTATCTTCTTACAAGTTTTATCGAAATCAGCAAATAGTTGGTAGATCACATATATGCTAATTAGGGTTTGCTTTGAGTGGGAAGAGTTCTAGGCACTAAATGCATCGGTGTATTAGGAGGATACACAGTGGCTGCAGGAAACTTCCTAAGGGGAGGATTATTAACAACAAGTTCTTTGGCATTTCTCTTATATCTAACTTCCAAAACACTTGTTCAGAGGTTAATTTAGTTTGAGGTTTAAATGTGGCTAAGAATTTTTCCTTAGAATAATCGTGAAATTTGAAATTTGTTCTATGAATCACACAATTAGGTTCCTTAAATTTATTATCCATTTTCTCTCTAGAGGCATTTTCTAACTCTATGTCCTCTTCAGTGTTCTGTACATAAGTTGGCTTTTGTTTGGGCTTAAGGATCTCACTACCATCATAAATCACTTCTTGAGCCCTTTTGGCTTTCTTAAGATACACGGGATTTGGGTCTTCTACAAGGCCTATACTGTGTTTATCACTTAATACTTTGTGCTTTGAAATCATGTGAGCAGTTTGAATGGTGTTTCCTTGTACGTACAACTTATTTTCAAGCTTGTTTTTTAAAGTCTTAAGGTTGTAAAAATCATTTAGGAGTTTTGATTCCTTTTCTTTGAATTCATGTTTAAGCGTTTTTACATTTTCTTGAAGTTCATGTTTTTGCTTAACAGTTTTATTAAGTTTCTCTTGTAAGGAATTTAACTCTTGTTTTAACGTTTCTTCCCTTGAATTACTTTTAGTGACCAATGTACGCATTTGGCTATTCATTTCCTGCTCATGGGTGGTCAGCTCAAATTTAGCACGCTTGTCATAGATGGTAACTTGATCCTTATATATATTAAGCTTAGTGGTCATGGAGTCATCAGGCACGTATTCAGTGTACTCATCAAACACATATTCATTATTAATGGCAGAAGATGCACCACTTGGTACAAAAAGACTTTCATCGTGCTTCACATATTGCTCATATGGGACAACATTGCTATTACCCATATTTACAATATCTGACTCAACGACTTCTGTTGGTTGTACTTTGTTGGGAATATTTTGCTCATCAACCATATCATATAGCTTTAGTACCTTTGATATGACTGAAGCATTGGAGGGACCAGCTTGTTGAGGTGATGAAACCATGGGAGCAACATTAGCCATGAAAATAGTTTGTGTTGTTGGTTCATCATCAACATCAGAGTCGAAGGCATCACAATCAGCAACCTGGAAGACATTGGGATTGTTTTGTGCCAAATCATATACTGGTTGTTCATCCACGTCAACATCAAATGTTTTGGCATTCCCATCAGCAAGAAACAACATCTCCTCCTCATCCAACATTGCTCCATTGTCTTGAGCCTGCATCAGCAACATCTTATCTCTGAAGTAGTCAGCATTCTGTGGACGTTTAGGTTGAGTGCAGTTCCTAGCAATATGCCCCTCTCATCCACAATTGTAACACTTAACTGGTTTGCCTTGACCCTGAACTACAAACCTTCCTCTGCTATGAGCACCCGCATAACCAGCTCCAACATTCCCCCGTGCAACATTCCTTAGATTCACATTTTGCCTTCCTTGCACATTCTGAACCACAACCCTGCCATCTTCCACTGTAGCTTGATTGTGTGGGTTAGATGAGGTCCTAAGTTGGTTGTTGGTTTGGGGAAGTGAGGTTCTGGACTGTTGAACCAATATAGCAACTTGATTTTCGAGGTTTTCAATCAACATGTCTGTTAGTGTAAACCCTGAGTCTGGTATGGTAATCTGATTCTGATTCTGATTCTGAGAAGATGGTATTACTTGTGACGCTCGAGTGTTTAGCCTCACATTTGAAACAAATGCAACTGAGTCATTTGTTGGGTTTGTTGTTGTAGTTGAATTGAATTTTTCCAAGATCAAACGCTTAAATGTAGCATGCTTCTCATGTTGAAGTAAGTAGGCATACAACTTCTCATAGTTAGTATTCCTCAATCATTTGTTCAACTTCACTGCAGTAACAAATCTGTGTCATTCAGGGTTCATGTTGTTTACGAACTTGGAATTGAGTTGGGTGTTTGGCATAGTCATATTGATATTCATCATATCATTCACAAGTTTGTGAAACCTCACATGATACTCTGTAATGCTCTCCCATGGGTTCATCATGAAGTTCTCAAAGTCATCATACAATTGTGACCCTCGACCTTCCTTAGTCAGTTCTGAGCCAGAGAGAAGCATCTTGACATTGTCCCAAACTACTTTGGCCTGGGTGTTATGGTTGATCAGCTTGTAGATATCCTTGGGTAGACCTTGAAGTATGATGTTTGAAGCTCTAATATCAGCATCATATCTTTTCTTCTCCTTATCATTGAGATCATCATAAGTCCTTGGTCTATCCATACCCAGAGTGATAGTTCCATCTGCACCAGCTTCAAGTTGATCTCTGGCGGTGCCCATTTGGAATGGTCCTTCATCAATTGACTGAAGGATGTTAATACCATTCTCTTTGCCCAAGCAATGCACTCGGATTCTCTGTGCCCAAGAGTCATAATCAGTTCTATCCAGCATAGGAGGGCGGGTATCGGACCCAACAGCTTGAACATCATCTGAAACAGTAGACATGATTTCTAAGTATACGGGATTTTACTACTCTTTGATTTAACCGAGAAATAGAATCTTTCGCGGAATTTTACAAAATCAAGAGAAAACTGTATAACTCAAATCACAAGTGTCAAATCTCAAGAGACAAATCACAATAAGCAAGTCGCACAACACACTCAAATCACAGCACCTATCACATCACAGAAGTATCAAAACGCAGGAACACAAGTACTTGACAAAATTCAGGGACGAATCGCAGCACTTTGACAAAACGCAGGAACAAATCGCAGGACTTGACAAAAAGCAGGGACAAATCGCAGCACTTGACAAAACGCAGAGCTCAAGTCGCAGTCAACACAAAACGCAACCTGTCAAAACGTACCAAAACGCAATATACAAATCGCAAGTCCCTTTCAATGTACAAGCACTATCGTCCTTTTGCTAACAAAACGCAACCCAATAATAATAAAATAATCAAATCGCAAGACAGAATCCACCAAAACGCAACTGGAATATGACAAATCGCAGCGAGGAACAACTAAAATGCAACAAAATGTATACAAGTCGCAGCCAAGAAATAGTGTACGAGACTCAAAACAGACCCAAGAAAACTTCAAAAAACCTTGCGTTTTCAATCAAAAACACCACAACCAAGATGAAACAATCCTTCCAAACCCAAAACTAAACTAATATGATGATCCTAAGGACAAAAGTACAATCAAAATGCAAACTTAACCACTAAATAAGATCAAAAGAGTGAAAAAGTCTCTAAACTCATTCTAACCATAAACTTATGAATAACCAATCAAGAATCCAAGAACACACAAAGTAGATGATCAAACCATGGCTCTTGTTACCAATTGTAACATATTGGTTATCATAAACACACAAACACAATCAATATGGTTCGAATGTTTTGTAGTCTAGAGAGAGAAAGTAGACAGAATGAGAACTTGTAGTTAGAGAAAGTAAATGTGTATTATGAAGCTCCAATCTTGTGACGTAGAAGGTATTTATAGTTTTTTCAATATACGCCACCTACGGACTGTGGATCAGGTATACAGTGGGTAAAGACCCGTCCGTCCTCCATGATGTTACTTAACTAACTACTTATAATAACTAAATGAATAAGACTACGAGCTTTCTAATGCTTACAAATACTTTAGGTGACCGAGGTTCCTGATAAAATGGACGTAAACCATAAAAATGATTCGACAAGTATGAAATCAATGTAAAAACTTATAGAACAAGTTTATGAGAGTGTTTATGCATATTCTTGATGTTGACTTAACTTATTCTGGAGAAGGGTTCAAGTTTAATGTACATTTATAATTTAAAATCCTTAAAACGTAAGTTGATACGCGTAAACGCAAGTTATTTAAAAATAATGAATTTGAATGGAAAAGATCATTTAAATAATTTTGAGTAGATTAAACATTAGTCTAGTGTGATATGAAATGTTTAAATGTGGTTTTTGTTATGCCCGAGATGACCTTACGTTTATACGTAAAGTTTAAAATTTGCGTGATTTGAATAAAACGTTCAAGTTCATAGGCAAAAGTTGACGTAAAACTTTCTATTATTACATTCGTTTTCTACTACTATAGCTGTTATACCAATGAGTAACACCTAGTTTGAATTCCACTATATTCAAAAAATTGGGGGTGTTACAGATTGGTATCAGAGCTAGGTTATAGAGAAACTGGTCGTAATTGAGACCTAAAATATAACCACTTTTACACAAAACAATTTATAGCCTTACGTTCTCCGGGCCTTCAATCCTCTAGACGATTATGTGACTTCTAGGCATTTTATGCTACACGAACATATAGGTGTATTAATATATACACACTCGACATACTTTCAATCATTTTATATAAAAGATGGACTAAACATGTCTGCATATGCCGATTCCAGGGCATTTCGGCACAACCACATTTTCCAGATCGTGTACCTACTCGTACATTTTGTGATTTACAAAACCTTTCCAAGACCTCGTAACCAATTACAATGGTTTCTCTTATTTCTTAGACATTGTGAGAAAACTATTTCATAACCCTATATAATATCATTTCATATGATAATGAAACCCGTTACAAGTTTATAAATTTCTGCGATTGAATTTTACTCCCCGTACGCTTATAATTTTCTAAGCATTTATGCCTATTTTCTGAAGCACTACTAGTGACACTATTTATATAGTTGTTCAATCAGTAGAATCATACCATATATATATAAGATATTTATATAAATGTTGTCTTTGTCACAACAACGAACATATCACAAGTATAACTAAGTTAAGTACTTAAAAATTCATCGAACCTCAGTTAAATATGGTCTGATCACCTATATTTAACCTATTGACAGTGGAACATAGTCTGACCACATATGTTCAACTTAAAAAATAATTTTTCAATACTGGGAATAGTTATACTAGGGTTATGTTCTGATTGATTTCTACTTGATTTTCAAGAATTACAACCATTTTGCGTGAGTATAAATAATTCATGGGTATTCATACGATCGAGCACAATAATAGATTCTTACTCTACCCTTACCACGTGTAGCCAACCGTAACCTACACCGTATTCCGAGATGGCGAGAATCGAACTACATCGCTTGTCATTCTAGACATCAGTCCACATGAGTGACCACATTCTTCACCGACTCCACTCCGACAAATAACTCGAACTAAATCGCGGGACGTGATTCCCTTAAGGGGTACAGATTGTAACAATTCATAATTTATGAGGTCATTATTTAATTAATTTTCTTACTTAATCTTTTACTGTTAAGTAAACTTGCTTTTACGAGTAACCTAATAGGTTATTTCGCGTACGTAGTAACACATACGTTAACGTAAACTACTCTAAAATATACTTAGTACACATATGTTATATATTCCGGTTTCCATATTTTTATAATTCATATGTCATACTTTTACTTTTTCGTTTGGGTTTTGGCTGCTAAATAGCTGCGTACTTTTTCGAATGTACCGTTTTGGTACGTGCACTATTTATTGTTCCACTTAATGTTGTGTACTTTCATGTTTGGTTCCATTTTACACATTTTGATGATGTGTCACATTATAAATGGTGACAAGTGTCAAACTTTTAACTGTGACACGTCAGCTTCAGTGACCAAATTGAAACAAACTTGTTTTCTGTTGTTTTTTTGCAATTTTTGAAAATATTGGCGGCATAATTTGCAATTTACCCTATTTGTTTTAAACAAAAGATTTGGTGGCTCAATTAACAACCAAACTTGAACTGTAAACAGTAAAAGGAAGAAAAGTTAAAAACATATCACCTTCATCCATCAATAGATTGAGCTGACAGGTAAGACACCCAAACAGTATTCATTTTTATAACCACTCCTTTCACAATTTAATCTTCATTTCATTTCATTTCAAAGATGAAGATCATGGTTGCAATCAAGCGAGTAGTCGATTACACCGTCAAAATCCGTATCAAATATGACAAGGTAATCCAAAAAAACATGTTTTTTCAAATCTAGTTTAATGTAGTAAATGTTTTTTTCTTCTTATTATGTTGATCGTTTTAGTATATATTTTCACTGGTGTTTAAGGCATGGCAGCCATGAAGTCACATGTTAGAGTCACTGTTGTAGTTGCGTCACATAGAGATTTCATATATTTAACTTCTTCGTTTAATTTTTAATAAATTTATTGACTTGGCTTTTGGTAAAACAACTTGGGACCTAACTTTTGTAAACTCTGTTATGTTTTATTGAAATCAAACGAAGTGTGTGGAAAACTAGAAGGGGGGTTGAATAGTTTTACCAATTTAAAACTTCCTTTTAAATATTTAGATCGACTTATGTCAATCTATTTAGTTGTTTATGTTGGACGTTGATAGATAGATATATAAACGTGCAATGAAAGATAAAGAGTAAGAAGCACATCACCACGACACAAGTATTTATAGTGGTTCGGCTACAAGGACACCTTCCTTGCCCTACTCCACTCCTCGAGTCACCAACTCGAGAGTTCGTAAGCACTACACCAACTCCTTATGGCGGAGAAGCCTTCACAACGTCGCTTAACCTTTTTCCGGTACAAAGCTAAATACCGAGTTCCTTCACACCAAGGCGAACCACACCTAACACAACGTCGC
This sequence comes from Chrysanthemum makinoi, assembly GCA_910596185.1. Taxonomy (NCBI): domain Eukaryota; kingdom Viridiplantae; phylum Streptophyta; class Magnoliopsida; order Asterales; family Asteraceae; genus Chrysanthemum; species Chrysanthemum makinoi. Next base: position 3,483,248 of record OU343219.1, read on the forward strand.
CTACCCTTTATACGGTGCTAGGCTAACCACCGAGTTCTTTCACACCAAGGAGAACTAATCCTATCACAACGTCGCCTACCCTTTATTAGGTACTAGGCTAAGCACTAGTTCCATTACTATGGAGGAACTACTACCCTTCACAACACAACACCTAATATCAAGGAGATCGACTCCTTGTTACAACACCATCAAGGATATCACCATCCTTGGAAATAAACAAATACTTATATGTATAACGATGCACCTCATCGATTATACGACCTAGGCATTCTTCCCAAATGCTATTTTATTCTTCGGCATCCTTCACTAATGCCTTTGACACAACGCTTGGCACCCTTCACTAATTCCTTCGTCTTGACACCTTTCGCATTCTTCTCTAATGCTTTGACACAGATGATGAGCACCTTTCACTAATGCTTTCATCTTGACACTTTCGGCATTCTTCACTAATGCCTTCAACTCAACATCTATGGAGAAAGAAAGAACTATCAACAAGAGAACCTTAGTTGTCTTGATGATGACGAAGCATGTCAACTCATGGACTTGAGCTTGCTCGTCTTCAAGAAGTGGTGATCTCGCCTTTAAGAGGAACCTAGAAGATCACATAAAAACAAAAGACAAACTACATAGATCACTTGGATATGAGGTTAGAGAGTTATAATATTTGGGGGAAGTATGTGTGTAAAGTGATGAGTAGAAAGGAAAAAATGACTCTCTATTTATAGAGAAAATTCTCTACTGTTCCCCAGATCCCACGGATCCCTACCACAAGGGATCCGGCTAGCACAAAGCCAGGGATCCGTGGAACGCTCCTCTTTGCCCATGGGTAATTTTGGTTATGGGTCATGGGTCATGGGTTATGGGTTATGGGTTGATCCATGGTTTTCTTTCTAGATACAATGTATCTTAAGGATACAATGAACTTGGTTAAGTGTTATATATAAAACCATGGGTTATGGGTCAATACTATTTGCTAGTTTTTACCCATTTTATTATATACTTGTTTTTACCCATTTTAGTATACTTAGCTTAAGTATATGATAACCCAATATGTAAACACTAGTTGTTGTACATATGTATCTAAATCATAAAATCGCTTATACTTGTTTTAGTGTTTTTATATACTTGTTTTTACCCATTTTAGTATACTTAGTTTAAGTATATGATAACCCAATATGTGTTAGGAAACTATTAACTCAAACTATTTACGTATTCTATTTGTTTTGTTAAAATGATTTTACGTTTGTTATCGACAAAACATTAGAAGATCGTGAAATATAAATAAACGTTTTTACGACTTATTTGTATTAACAATCTCCCCCTTTTTGTTGATGACAAAACATAAAATTATTTTAAGAAAAACTAAAATTCGTAGCCGATTTGAATTAGTAGTTTTTACTTTCTTCTCCCCCTTTTTGTCAAAACAAAAAGTGTTAAAAGAAACTAACATACTTTTTATAAGAAAAAAAATATGTAAAAATATAAAGAGAGCAAGTGACGGAAATGGTACTCTTCTTAACTCCCCCTTGACGAGTCCATCCCTTTGAGAGGGCGTCAAGGATATGACGTAAAATAAACTAATTGTGTTTGCAAATATGTTTGCAAATGGTTCGTCATAGTGACGAAAACGTGCTCCCCCTTGAAGATTGCAAAGTTGCAACGGGGTGTCATGAAGTATAATCCAAAATCGGATTAAGTTGCAAATGTTTTTGCAATATCGTTTGACACAAAGCTCCCCCTAGCTTTATGGTGTCAAAATCTTCATATGTATTTTGAAAATCTACAAAGTAAAGGTTAGAAAACAAGAGTATAGTGCATAATTTCCTGCAAATAAAACCAAGTTAGTAGAAATTTGTGCCTCTGTACCACGGATCCCACGGTTCCCTTCTTGGAGGGATCCGGCTAGGTATTTTGTAGGGATCCGGCTATCTGGTGACAGCTTCTTCAGCAGTGAAGATGTGTCAAACAATGCTAGTGTGGTGATAATATATGTGTGCAATAAAGAGCACAACGCACAAAATAATCATAGCATATAAATGTTCATTCAATAAAACAAGAGATAACAAAACAAATCTCTAAAACTAAGAGAATGAACTAGGACATACAAGTACCAGTAAATACTAACTAGTTACTAGACTTAAAATGCTACAATGTGCTTGAGTCTAGGGATGAGTGGACTTGTTGATTTGATCCAACTTTGCAAGAAGATGATTAAACATGAAATGTATCTCATTTCGTGCTTCTTGAACAAGTCCTTGAGTGTTTAGACAATTTGGACAATTATTGTCTTGGTTTGGACCCGGAGGGAAATGGATATTTTGAGGAGGCTCTATGTGTGATTGTGGGTCTTAATTTTGAGAAGTAGGAAGAGGTTCTAAAAATGAAGGTGGTAATGGAACTTCTTCCATATGATCAAGGTTGTTCCTTGTCTCCCATGATGGGCTGGTTGGTGTTGTAGGTGGTTCCCTATTCAATGAAAAGGTTGGTGAATGGGAGGTTCTTGGTGGTGAATGATCCAATGAGTAGATGTTTGGGTGAGGGAGAGGCTCATTCAAGGAGTGTAGTCCATGCTTAATGAATGAGGGTTGTGATGGCTTGCTAGAACTAGTCAAGTTTGGTTTTGAACTAGATGATCTTTTTTCTAGTCCGAAAGGTTTGATGCTAATCCTTGCGGTTCTCTTAGTCTTTGTTGGATGAGTTTGATGAGATGAGGTTCTAGTATCATTATCTCTAATGGGGGATGTTTTGGTGGAAGAGATTTCATGGATCATTTGACCCTTTCTTTTGGATGATTCTAAGGTTGAGGAGTTGTTGCTAAGAGCCTTAGTCATGGTGATGATGATGCTAATGTGAGCTTCTAATTGCTGATTTTTGAAAGGTAAGTGAGGATGGTGCCTTAAACCTAAGGTTGTTTGGTTTATAAAGGATAATTTGAATTAGGAAATTAAATTCTTGGCCACTTAGAAGACTAAGCATGCTCTTAAGGTTTTGATCAGCTCTAGGAGGATAATTAATGAATGCTAAAAGTGGTTAGAGAACCAAAAGGTGACTTGAATTTGAATATGGAAGCTGATTTAGACTTTCTGCAGCTACGGATCCCGCGGATCCCTCTCAGCAGGGATCCGCCTGGTTAAAGACCAGGGATCCGGCTAACAGACAGGTTTTAGGTGAAATCATTATGCTTTTGTAAGGTTTATTATTAATGGATTTCGAGGTTTTGACTTAATTTTGAAGTTTTTAGCTGTTGGATATCTTAAATCCTTAACCATAAAAAGTAATGGTGCTTAATGATGGTTTTAGCCAAGAAAATTGACCTTGGGTAGTCTAACTATATGTTTGATAAGGATTCCATTTAATTTGATATGGAGAAATGGTGATAACAAGTCCTAGAAGTCAGATGATGTCCTAAGAGGAATTTACTAAAATCTTTAAAAATAAAAAGAAATGAAAAACTAATTTTTGAGTCTAATTTTGAGTAAAAGATGATTGAGATCAAGTTGCTAAAATTGAAGGGTAGACCAAACTAAGTGCTATCAGACGTGATAGATAATGTGTGAGTGTTGCAGCGGAATTATGGTGAGTTATTTTAAAATTTGAATCGTTGTCTTACCAAAATATCACAAAGTTAACTTCGATTTCACTACTATTCTATAAATAATAAATCGTTTTCTATTGCTTTATAAGCTGTTTTAAAAATCACCTTACTAAGTTGTTGCTTTAATACTGAACCACAAACTACGATTTATCATGGAAAAAAAATATATTTTCTTCTTACTCAATAAAGTGGTTTCACAAACCTTTTCATGAACTTTACTGCAAATTCCTTAAATACTATTTACTCCTCTTGAAAAGTTTTAAAGAATAAACGATATTTTCTTTTGAAAATAAACCAAATTTTCGGAGTAAAAAATAAATAAATAAAATAAAATAATACACACTTTGTTTTGAGAACAATAAATATTTTAATAAGAATTTCTAAAGAACAAAAGTGATTCATCATCTACAACAGCTAAGGTATTTTAAATTATTTGAATTTGAGAAACAACTTTTGAATTCACATGAAAACCTCCAACTTTGTTGACGCCTAAAACTTAATTTAACGAGTTTTCATCGCAAAAGCTGAAATTCAGCAACTTTCTTGACATACCTCAAGTTCTATTTAAAATTTTTAAGACTATATATTTTCTTATATATACCGTTCAAATTCGAGAAGCATAACCTTAACAACTGAATCCTGCCCGTACACATTTATAACTTTTGAAAACATACATACCCAACCACATCTTCTGCTATGACATTTTCGCCTTCGAGGAATTTTTTTTTAGATTACATTTTTATCAACGATAAATCTTGTGGAAGCATTTTTCTGAAAACATTAATTTTTACGAGTTAGAATTTTCTGGTCAAACTTTACCGAATTTTCCTACGATGAGAAATATCAAAACGTCAACTTTTACAAAAAAAAAAAAAAAAAAAATAGTCATACTTATATCAAGTGTAAACATCTATCCCACTAAATTATAATCCTTTTCGAGATCACAAAACTTCTTACCTACCTAACACAAGCAAAGAGATTGAATTTCTTGAAATGTTGACATACCCTTTTTAAATAACCACGTATTCGAACAAATTTGCCCACGCCACGGTTTCAAACAAGTTTAGTAAGTTTTAAATCCTTACTTTATCACATAAGCGACTAACACAAACTTAACCTCGAGGACGAGGTTCCCATAAGGGGTAGGTACTATAACAACCCGTAAAATTTCAAACAAAATTTAACAATAAACTATAGTAATTATGTTCCTAAGTTTCACTTCTGGATTTTTCCAAGCCTATTTGAATCAAGAACGATAGATTTTGTCATAAAACATAAAAACCAGGACACCGCGACACACATTTAAGCTCAAACGGTACCCAAAATACACTAAATAAACCTAAAACCAAAAGTTGGCCAAATTCCTCCTTTTCTTTTTACCGTGCATCGAGCACAAAAAATTCACACAAGAATATTTAGAGCCTTGCAATTGTGAAATGACAAAACATATACTTGCACGTGACTAGTTCTATTCATTTTTTTTAGGATGTTAACCACACTCAACCAAATCCCATGATATTTTTTTGAGAGTCAATGGTTTTGGGGACAAATATGTCATAGCTCCATACTCCTTCTTGCTCCTTCTTTGCTTGTGGCAGTCGAACAACCTCATTCAAGTCCACACTCTTAGTTTTGGTAGTACCTTTCACGTTAATGCTAAACACCAACTTTGAGAAACTTGCCTCTTGCTACTTCTTTATAAACGAGCACCTCTAAGTAGGGTTGCAATCAATCCAAGCTTTTATCAAGCAACTCGAGCTCGAGCTCGAGCTTGACTCGATCAAGCCAAGCTTTTAGCAAGCTCAAGCCCAAGCTCAATCCCAATAAATAGGCTCGAAACATATATCAAGCCAAGCTCAAGCTTTTGATAGCTTGGCTCGAGATTTTATCAAGCTTTTATCAAGCCTTAGTATATATATGTATATATCTTTTTATATTAAATTCATATAAGTAACTAAAGGTTAATTTGAATATTATTCTAATTATAAGGATTTTATTTATAAAGAATTATTTTAATATACTCTTAAAGGAGTTTATATGGTAAATAAAGTTGTAATTATTTGTAACAACGATATCTTAGACCAGTGATGTTGCTTGCTTTATATCTAGAAGCGAATAAAAGTTTCTAGTTATGAATCGTGAATATTAATAGACCAAAATATATACTACTATTAGACAACTTTAGCTTTTGTTTATACTTAGTATATCGATGACAACATTAATTAGTACTTTGGCTTATGTTTCATTCTAATGGTCGACTTAGTACGAAAATATTATTGTTGGTTTTAGTACTGTTAAATTAATTTAATTTGGTTTTCAAATGAGGTTTTAGTTTGTATTACTTTATATATATATATATTTATATATATATATATATATATATATATATATATATATATATATATATATATATATATATATATATTCTCATGACTTTGTCTATCCAATACAATATTTTGTATACATTCAAGCTTTGCTCGAAACCTATTCAAGCCGAGCTCAAGCCTAAATGATTAAAGCTTGACAAGCTATCAAGCCAAGCTCAAGCCTACTATTTTTGTTTCAAGCCAAGCTCAAGCCTTGTCGAGCTCGAGCTCGGCTTGACTCGATTACACCCCTACCTCTAAGTCTCACATATATCATTTTTTTTTCAAACACTTAAGAGTTTTCAGTTTAAGCTTTTTTGAAACAAAGGAAAATGGATTATAGTTTTGGGAAGCAAACGGGTTCACGAAATCTTGGGTTAAGTTGTATACAAGCTTGGTTGTGGGTCTTTGGCTCTCTTACTCCTCATTCGGTTCACACATTTATCCAACCTCACTGTAAGATTCAACCCACTCATTTAACTTGTAAAAAAATAAAACTTGTTATCATGTTTCTTTTAAGCACCCTTCTTATATTTATATATACATCACAGTTTGTTTTGAAAACCAAAAGGATGATGTTGACCCATATTTCATGCAATATACATACGTATTCCTTTGTCAACGTATATACATGCAAACCTTTTGAAATCAAATTTTTTTGCTGTTAAATAGAACTAGTGTGACTTTTGGAAACTTAAACAACATATGAAAACATAAATGAAAAGTTTTGGCTCGAAGGACTTGTATACGATCGACTTGCCCTATATTATGTGGCTCGCAAGATTTCTTTTGAAGATTGAGTAACTCATTTTAAAGCTTACGAGCTTATTACAAATCGGGTTCACATTTAAACCCAAGTCGAGCACACTAGAGGGCCAAACGGCCCAACCCGTTTTGCCAAGTACCTAAATAAGCAAATAAGCTATTTAGAGCTTACTCGACTTTTTAATGAAACTATGGAGCTTCAAAGCTTTTCACACGATTTTCGAACTTAAGTAAATAAAGAGAAACGAAAACTAAGAAGTTTTGGTTTTGTTTTAAATGGGTTAAGTACCACATTTCTTGTGTTTCGTTTGAGTCACAAAGAGACACCAAACGAGGAAAACTACAACTTTGAAGGATAACACAATATACATGCATGCGAAATACATACTCAGTAAGCTTTGTAAACAAATTTAAAACAGTTTCAAACCCTTTAAACATATTTAAACGCAAAACATAACCACGAAACACCCTTAGCTCAGTTGAATTGGGACGTTGGGTTTGCAGCGAGAGGTCCCTAGTTCAATCCACTGCGTCAGTTTACCAATTTTTTCTTATTTTTGCAACTTCTCAATTTGCGATTTAGTCCCTCGACTTTGTACCACTTACCATAATCCTTAAAGGCTTTCAATAAGTTTTATAACTTATATAAATGTTACAATATCAGCCCCTCATGTTCACACTACTTTTTTTCTTATTTTTGCAACTTCTACGAATTTGCAGATTTAGTCCCTCGACTTTGTACCACTTACCATAATCCTTAAAGGCTTTCAATAAGTTTTATAACTTATATAAATGTTACAATATCAGCCCCTCATGTTCACACTACTCGACACTTTTTAATTCTTATATAAATTTATAACTTATATAGGAATTTTTACCGTTTTAACCCTCGACTTTGAATCATTTAAATCATCTTTTATATAAGTTAATAAACTTATACATTTTTACCACTTTTGCCTAGATAAATATGTTTAACACATATTTTTATTCGACAACCACACCCGCGTAAACTTTAAATAATATAATTGTGCAAATATATTATTTACTTACGACTCAAATAAATATATATTGTATGTATATTTCCATCACTCAAAGGTCCAACAAATTTAATAAATACAATACGTCTTTTATTTATTTGCGCCTCGATAATATTTGAATCAATATTCAAGCCAACTCTTATACGAAAGTTTCGTATACGTTTTCCCACATCTATTCCAAGAGCCAAAACTTAAGAAACATTTTCACAACTACATTTTATGTAGGTCAATAAAGTCCACATAAGCTATGTAACACAAATACGTGAGAAAGTATTTGAAAACATTTATTTTTGAACTATAAGCATTTCCACACAAGTTAAAACGATACAAGTGTCTCATAGCAAATCATTTCTCTTCTCAAACATTACCCTTTAGGGTCATAAACGGAATATATCACCTAAGACTTGCCATATTATATCTAGGTTTCGTGTTGAAGTCGTCGTCATGTCGTACTTGCTATTGTTGTGCATTGCCTACCGTATCACTAAGGTGAGTTCATAGCCCCACTTTTACTCTTTTAACTGTTTTATAAACTCTTTGGGGGAGATACATGCTATAAACTAGAACACAAGTCTTTTCTTAAAATGTATGCTTGCATGCTTATTATTATTATAGCCTAAGTTGCTAGCCAAAAGTCCCCTTCATCATGAACCATTAATCACTTGCGAGTGAACGCAAATATCGTGGATAGTACTATGGGAATTGACGACCCCGACTCGGTTATCGGAAATAACCGGGGCGCACTATATTTGGTATCTCTATGTAATTGGCTATTACATCTTGGGGGCAATTTTATTTACTTACACCGGTAATTAGGTGTATGCAGTTAGTATTGGTTTCATGAGCTTAGTGCATAATAATAATATCTGTTTTCTATGGTAATTGTCTTCGAAGCAATTATCATCTCTTACTTGTGTTCAACTGTTTACTAAACCTATGAATATCACTCAACCTTTGTGTTGATCTTTTTAAGCATGTTTATCTCAGGTATTAAAAAGGTGATAGCTAACTCTGGAGGCGCTTGGGCATTGGCATGGCATGGTCATAGATGACTCTGATTTACTTATGGGGACCATATTTTATTAATGGACCATTTTCCGCAACAATTCAAACTTTGTAAACTCTATTTTACTTCAATAAATGAAATCTTTTAAGAAAAATCTTTATTTTTCACTTTGTGTTATAATCCAATGGAGTAGCATCCTAAAAACCTTTTCTTCCGCTGCAAACCATTTTTGGGAGTGTTACAGGAAGACTCAGTTGGCTCTAGTATCTTATGTTTGACTTGTTTGAGGTGATCTGGTAGACTATTTTGATGTAGCCAAATCTGTATTGCATATCAGATGCCACAGATCCCGCGGTTCCCTTATGGGAGGGATCCGGCTAGTTCAAATCTTTGGGATCCGCCAACTGCAGATCAGAGAGCTTTCAGGAAATGTGCAACTTTTCACTTTATAGTAAACGCTTTTCCTAGTTGTTTCTATGGGGACTAAATGCTAGAACAAAACTAATATAATGTATATCAAAGTAGGAAGAGCTAAAATTCCTAGAATGAGTGACGACGACCACTCAAGGGGTCGTAAAATCTCATTTTCCAAATACCTAAGTTAGGATTGTTTAGTGCCAAGATATGGCGATACCTACCTACTACGAACATAGTTTAAAGTGTTACAAGCCATTGTTTGAAATTGTTCATCATACATTTGGGTCCTAAGACCTTACCTCTCTTCTCCTTCCCATCTCATCTTCACCCATCCTCCACTCTACCTCTTTTTCTTCAAGAAGTTGGCAAAACACTTGAAGATTCCCTTGGTTTGTTTCCATTCGGGTGATGCACTAGGAACATCCGGCAATTGGTTGATATACTCCAAGGGGTCGAGTTCGGTATTTCCGAGTGGGTTGCTACTTCCTTCACCTTCTCTTGGTCTCTCCCTTTCTTCCGAGGAATATGTGGGTGGGTGAGGCCTCTTGCCATCTACCATAAACCTCGTGGTTCTTCCCTCGGTCAATGGTACCATAACCTTGTTGCAAAAGCTATGGTCATAGGTTTGTGGAGAAGGATCTAATGCAAAGATGAATTTAGCAAGACGGGTTAGGAGCATTGCATACGGGAGCACCATCTTGTCCATGCTTCTTACACTTGCCATTCTCTTGACCATATAATAGGCAATGTTGAAGCGAGTCTCGCTCACTAGACAATAAATCATGAAGCTTAGACATGCGTTAGGGTGATCCTTGTTTCCTACTAGACACACCACATTCTCCCTTATCACATCTTCCCATTTTCTATACAACGGGTACATCTCCGAGAGCTCCATTTGGAAAGGATCCCTATAGATCACTTTCGACTTCTTAGTGACCCTTGATGGGGATGCTCTTGGCATAAACACGGTGTCCCTTACCGTGGTTGCTTCCGGGATTGTTGCGTGATAAATGTCGTGATGATCAACCATAGAGTGTATCTCCTCCAACGACCACTCATTAGAATACATGAAAACACCATCATATGGCACCCCTATTATTCTTCCAAACTCCTCAAGTGAAAGGGTGAACTCATGTCCATTTATGGTGAATTCAATTGAGATGGACCCATCATCATTTCTAATTATACCCATAGTCTTGTAGAAATCAAGCACAAAGACCGGGCAAATTTGCTCGTTTATATCCAATAAACAATCAAACCCAATAGTTCCAAATACTTCCCTCATGTCGGTATTTGCAAGAAAAACTCTACCTTCATGAAAGAGTCTCCTTTCAAGCAACTTAAAGGCTTTCCTATCGTCCGGACTTAATCCACTTTTCCTATGGTACATGGGTATGTAGTGAGCGGTGTCTTGGTAATCTTGTTGCTTGTTGCTTGCCATGATGTTCCTAAACAATACAACCACAATGTGGTGTTAATGGTGAATAGTAACCTAGAGGGTTTGATCACAATTTTGCTCTCATCATCTTTGTTGAGTTCAAGAAATGTGTTTAATTTGTATTAACAATGTTAATTCTTTGATTTAGATTATCTTAGAAAACAATGTGGTGACAAATTATGATAAACCCATTTGAACCCAACTCTTAAAGATGAAGAAATTGTAATCTTAGAAATTAAGGAATTAAATTAACAATGTAGTGAAGATTGTACTTACACAAGTGATTGTTAAACTTGAGAGGAATGATCAAATTGCTCCTATGAACAGTACCTGGGTTTTTGTTTGTGAGTCTTTGAGGTGAGTATTATTGTGGAACATCCACAGTGATCATTCTTGAGCATATACTGTCTTCTGTTGCACGAATCCCGCGGATCCCTCTCATATGGGATCCGGCTAGTATAAACTTAGGGATCCGGCATGACAGCAAAAGTCAGCTCAAACATTCTTTGATAACTTTGGTTTGGGAGTTCTAAACCGCCTAGTGTTTTGGTGTTAAGGTTCTAAAACTTGTGGTTTGAGGTTTTGACGATTTGATACTATTCCTATTGAATGAGGTTCACTTTTTAAGAATTAGTCTTAATTCTTGAGAAGCTTTTCAAACATTATAATAAAATCCCATTTTATCATAATATAAGAAGTTTCACATGGATATTTATTGACATAGATGAAGTGTCAATAAATCCTTTGTGATGAATAATGATTGAGGTTATTGAATAACCAAGATATCATTATTACGAGTTGGTAATGTAGTCTATACAAATTAGTCGGAGAATACTAATTTGATGATGATTGTAACATGGACAACTATTTGAACAATTACTAATAAAACATGCAACTAAGATTTAAAAAAATAGAGGTAAGTAATTAACGATCATACCTTTGCTAAATATTCTTTTTAAGAAAAGAAGTATTTAGATGTTTCGTGATCTTCTTGGAATATCCATATTTATGTTGTGAGAATGATAACACTAGATATTCTTATTCCGAGAAGAAATATTTAGATAGATTCTTCATGATCTTCTTGGTAACTCCAAATCCAAGTATGGATAATGCTTAAAAAAATGTTAGAACATTCTATCATTGTCCAACAATAAACAATATAATGATTTTTTTAAAATATGACAAAAGGAATCCTTCTTTGTAGTTTTCAAACATACATGGATTGTATCAAGTTTTTAAAGTACAATATACTCTAAGAAACTTGGTAACGAAGCTCTGATGCCAATTGTGGAAAACTAGAAGGGGGGGTTGAATAGTTTTACCAATTTAAAACTTCCTTTTAAATATTTAGATCGACTTATGTCAATCTATTTAGTTGTTTATGTTGGACGTTGATAGATAGATATATAAACGTGCAATGAAAGATAAAGAGTAAGAAGTACATCACCACGACACAAGTATTTATAGTGGTTCGGCTACAAGGACACCTTCCTTGCCCTACTCCACTCCTCGAGTCACCTACTCGAGAGTTCGTAAGCACTACACCAACTCCTTATGGCGGAGAAGCCTTCACAACGTCGCTTAACCTTTTTCTGGTACAAAGCTAAATACCGAGTTCCTTCACACCAAGGCGAACCACACCTAACACAACGTCGCCTACCCTTTATACGGTGCTAGGCTAACCACCGAGTTCTTTCACACCAAGGAGAACTAATCCTATCACAACGTCGCCTACCCTTTATTAGGTACTAGGCTAAGCACCTAGTTCCATTACTATGGAGGAACTACTACCCTTCACAACACAACACCTAATATCAAGGAGATCCACTCCTTGTTACAACACCATCAAGGATATCACCATCCTTGGAAATAAACAAATACTTATATGTATAACGATGCATCTCATCGATTTTACGACCTAGGCATTCTTCCCAAATGCTATTTTATTCTTCGGCATCCTTCACGAATGCCTTTGACACAACGCTTGACACCCTTCACTAATGCCTTCGTCTTGAAACCTTTCGCATTCTTCACTAATGCTTTGACACGGATGATGAGCATCTTTCACTAATGCTTTCATCTTGACACTTTCGGCATTCTTCACTAATGCCTTCAACTCAACATCTTTGGAGAAAGAAAGAACTATCAACAAGAGAACCTTAGTTGTCTTGATGATGACGAAGCATGGCAACTCATGGACTTGAGCTTGCTCGTCTTCAAGAAGTGGTGATCTCGCCTTTAAGAGGAACCTAGAAGATCACACAAAAACAAAAGACAAACTACATAGATCACTTGGATATGAGGTTAGAGAGTTATAATATTTGGGGGAAGTATGTGTGTAAAGTGATGAGTAGAAAGGAAGAAATGACTCTCTATTTATAGAAGAAATTCTCTACTGTTCCCCGGATCCCACGGATCCCTACCACAAGGGATCCGGCTAGCACAAAGCCAGGGATCCGTGGAACGCTCCTCTTTGCCCATGGGTAATTTTGGTTATGGGTCATGGGTCATGGGTCATGGGTTATGGGTTGATCCATGGTTTTCTTTCTAGATACAATGTATCTTAAGGATACAATGAACTTGGTTAAGTGGTATATATAAAACCATGGGTTATGGGTCAATACCATTTGCTAGTTTTTACCCATTTTAGTATATACTTGTTTTTACCCATTTTAGTATATACTTGTTTTTACCCATTTTAGTATACTTAGTTTAAGTATATGCTAACCCAATATGTAAACACTAGTTGTTGTACATATGTATCTAAATCATAAAATCACTTATACTTGTTTTAGTGTTTTTATGTGAAAACGTAAGTGTGTTAGGAAACTATCAACTCAAACTATTTACATATTCTATTTGTTTCGTTAAAATGATTTTACGTTTGTTATCGACAAAACATTAGAAGATCGTGAAATATACATAAACGTTTTTACGGCTTATTTGTATTAACAAAGTGTTTTCTAAAATAACTCATATAGAGGTCATTCTTTACTGCCTTGTACTTTGTATCCATGAACGTTGTGCCCCCGGTTACCATTCAACTGCGACATATTTTGGGGGTGTGACAATTTAGTTATGAGTTTAGTTGCTTGTTTCCTTGTTTTCTCCGCTGGTAAAGGAAGTGGTGTTGGTGGTAGATGACAGTGGTAGAAGTGGTGGTCGCCGGAGATGGAAGTGAGTGTTCTTTTAGGTTGAGTATTTATATTCCTCCTAAAAATGCATTGTTGTTAATGAGATGTAGATATGATCCCTTAAGTTATTGATGGTGATGATGGGTGTACGTTAGAAGAGTGTAAGCGTAGGATAGCAAATGTTGATTTGAATGGTGATGGGTTTGTTTGTTTTCAAGATTTTGCCCGTATGATGGAGCAACAACATATGTTAAGCAGTGGTTCATATGGGTTTAGATCTGGTGAGTAGTGTTTGATTTGTTGGAGAAGATGCTATATTAATAAAAAGTTTCGGTATGTTGGAAAAGAGAGTTGACTGGTAGTAATATATAGGCAAAAATGCATATATATCCCTCCCAAAGTGAATAATTGCATATATATCCTTTGTACAAGTTTTTTATGCACATATTACAATGGTTTTTATGCATGCTTTGGATATATATGCAATTTTGCATTTTCGAGAGGATATATATGCAAAAGCCCCTAATATATATAAATGACGAATCAGATGGTCTTTATAGGAATTTTAGATCCGGTGAGTAGTGGTTCAAAATTCAAATAGAGTTTGAAGATGAACTTTGTACTCACGTGTTGAGCACGTGGGGCTACTTAATGGGAGAAAGAACGCTCGTTAGGATTGGGTGGCTTGTTTGCAACCACACGTCAACTTCAATGTCTAAATTGAAACAAACTTGTTTTCGGTGTTTTTTTTTCCCAATTTTCAAAAACATTAGGGATAGAATTTGTAATTTAACATAGTTGTTTTAAGCAAAAGATTTTGTTGGAATATATATATATATATATTTTTAACTCTCTTCCAAGTTAGGCCACCCTTTTACCCTTAAAAAAAAATAATAATAATAAAAAAACATTTAAGGTAAAAAAAATTAAACTTTCTTATAGACTAAGGTGGTGTTTGTTTTTTAAGAGGGTCTGAATCTGAATCTGAACTGCACGTCTGAATCTGAATCTGATGCGTAAATGTCTGAATCTGAACGCATCTGAACGAAGAAAAAAAACGCATGCTTGAACGGGATTTTTTTTTTCTTTTTTTGGTTATTTTGTGTCTACAAGAAGCATTCAGACGCGTTAAGACACCCCTCTCAGGTCTTGACAGATTCAGACATTTTTCCGTTCGACGCTGAACGAAAAAAAAAACGATCTGAACGGCAAAATGTCTAACCGATTCAGACATTTTGCCCGTTCAGACGCTGTTAAGAGGCAAAAAAAAAAAAAAACAAACACAACCTAAACAACCAAAGTTAAGAATTACTCTCCCTAATTCAAAATAAACGTCTAATTTGACTTTTCGGAATCAAATTAAGAGCCAAATTAGTTCAACTTTAACTTTAAATAATTTTTTTTATTACAGTATATAATATTTGATGAAAAATTATAACAATAACAAATACACGCACTTAAAACTCAATTAAAAAAAAAAAAAAGTTGAAACATATCGCCTTCATCCATCAATAGATTGAGCTGACAGGTAAGACCCTCAAACAGTCTTCATTTTTAAAACCACTTCTTCCACAATCTACTTTCATTTCATTTCCAAGATGAAGATCATGGTTGCAATCAAGCGAGTAGTCGATTACGCCGTCAAAATCCGTATCAAATCCGACAAGGTAACAATCCTTAATCTCCCCAAAAACAACATTAAAAAAAAAAAAAAAAAAAACATGTTTTTTTAATGTTTTTTTCTTAATAATAATAACAGAGTGGAGTAGAGACAAAGAATGTAAAGATGTCAATGAACCCATTTTGCGAAATAGCACTTGAAGAAGCATTGAGAATTAAGGAATCTGGTTTTGCTTCCGAGGTTGTTGTTGTCAGTATGGGTCCCACTCAATGTGTTGATACTCTTCGTACTAGTTTAGCTATGGGTGCTGATCGTGCTATTCATGTCGATGCTCCTTCGGCTTCTCTTCTGCCTCTTTCTGTTGCCAAGATTTTGAGAGCACTTGTTGATGTCGAAAAACCCGGGCTGCTTTTTCTTGGCAAGCAGGTTGTTGTTGTTAATGTTGTTTTTTGTTTCGGTTCGAACGGTTATATGTGGGCTTATAAAAGTTTATCATGTCATAATAAACTTATATAAAGCTCACAAGCTTTAAAATAAGCCGAAAAATTGAGGCTTATGAAATATAAGCCGAAAATCAAATAAGCTCATAAGTCACATATAAGCTTACACGAACACCGCCTTAGTTGTGCTTGATGATTTGTTTGGGATTGTTTTTATATTTTGTGCTTATGCTTACGAATTAGCATTTATATGATGTTTAAAAGTAAGTATGTAGTAGTGTTTGGATTTGCTTATTTAACGTTTATTTTTTATTAATTTTCGAGATTAGAGACAAGCGTTAACGGTTTTCCAAAATAAGCGGATATGTGAGTTATTCCATTTAGCCCATAATAAGCAGATAAACGATATAAGTGTATAAGCAGGAAAAAGAAAAAAGCAATCCCAAATAATCTCTGTATTTGTTTGTTTGCTAATTCTGATATGCTGAGAAATGTGTGTTTTGTTATAGGCAATTGATGATGATTGTAATCAAACGGGACAGATGGTGGCCGGGCTTTTAAACTGGCCTCAAGGGACTTTTGCTTCCAAGGTTAGTGCCATTTTATGAATTATCATCGTCTAGGATTGTCTTACTGGACACTTTGTCGATATTTACTTGTATATGTGGAATGTGGATATTTCATTGCTTATTATCATGTGTGTGATCACAAACCAAGAACATACGACACCTAGAGACTTGATATCAAGAAATCACTGTCAAAACTTCAACTGTCGAGAATTGACTACCTAAAGATGTTTTTTAAGTAATGAACATAACTTTCTAGAATGTTTAATTTACCGGATGCAAGTACAACTGTCATAACTTTTTAGGATGTTAGTTATTAGACACACGAGGTCAAAATTGCACGACATACTTGCTGATTTAATTCGTATAGATGTGGCTGATTATCAGGCTAATAAGACACCTAAATTCAATATCTACACAGAGCACGCCGAAACTTTAGCTGTTATGAATTGACTAACTAAAGTTGCATTTAAGTAATAAACATAAAGTTTTAGGCTGTTGAATTTTCGAGATGCAAGTAGAATATGAATTATATCATTATATGCAATGAGATAGAAAGCGAAGCGAAACCACCCTAAACTACTTTCCGAGACACATAAAACCACAGTTAATTATGTAAACACAAACATCATATACAATTTAAATAATTTTTAGGCTCAAGCTTTGGCAATAATAATATAAAACTAATAACACATAAGAAAATTATTGGATAATTTATTATAAAGGCCGTTTCCAGCAATAACCAGACTTTTACATATAAAGAACACAAGTATACAATATAAAGCCAAAAGAGTTGGTACATCTTTTATGAGTGTGTGCGTGCCTCACTTCATTAAGCTGTTTACTTTGAAAGCACACCGAGATCACTTCTAGGCAGTCCCTCACTCTTGATCCAAAGCATAAATGGTTGGGGTGAAACAAGGAGCGGGTGATATATAGAGATCAATGAAGGGATGTGGATCAAGGTGATCCTCAACCATTGTAGATGATTATAAATGGCCAGAGTAAGGTTACGTTGCTTACACCTTGTGCAGACGTGGGTTCTTCAGTTTTTGCTCTTTTTAACCCTATTATCTGTCATTTAGGCATCAGCTGCTGCTTGCCTTCATTTACTTCAAAATCGCACAAAAACACATCAAAGTCCATTAGTTAAATGATTAGCACGAAAACAACTATGACATTATCATGTATCAGAAAGTAAAAGACATGCAATGTTATTGTCACATAACACAGCAGTTTGCCTTTTCATAGTTTCCGGTTTCTTCTTTCTTATCATCGCCATTACAGTTTCCTATGTTGAAACCTGGGACCAAGAGAGATTAGTACCATTCGCTATTTTTAATTTTTTTGAGAGTTTAAACTTTTAGCTATTTTTTCACAGTTGAAGGCTAGTACCATTTGCTGGTGTTGCAGCAAAAATTAGTAAGTGACTCCTGTTTGTTTGAAGGGATAATGTGTCTGCAGGCCACACATTCTGTGGACTTTGGTACATAGATGCCCATACAAGTTACAATATTATATGAAGATATCCTTAATGCTTTTACAGTTTTACATAATCTATTCGGTTGGAACCGCGGATCATCATTGAATGAGAACATACAAAACTTAAAATAAAAGAATCCCAGTTTACATCATAATGAAAATGTAATAGAAAACATAGTAAACTAATGTAAGAAAGATAGTTTTGTAGTAGTAACATTAATGAACTATTTATCCCTAACTCTGATTGTTAGGATCAGATAGGGATATTCAAAGGGGCAAAAGACCAGACCATAGCAGCAGAAGGCAAAGATCAGAACATGGGAGGTTTAGGAGCAAAAGGAACTATTTGATTAATGACAAAATTATGAAGTATTACAAATGGGGGGATAAGCCCCTATTTATACTAGAGCTTATTGGATTCTAGAAGTTTCTAATACAAATATCTTAGATTTTCCTATAAGCTAATTTCTAGCTTATTCTAGATTAGTCTACCAAAGTATCTAACTTATTCTAGATTCTTCCAAAATACCCTTTAGACCAAAATTACTAAACTACCCTTAGGAGGTGAAGTCACAATATCTAACAATCTCCACCTTGACTTTAGCTCCTAAGTAATGCCATATTTCCAATTACTGATATTGAGCAAATCCAAACTTGCTCAAAGCAACTAATGGCTGTAATGGTAGCTTTCCAACTTATAACCGAATTTCCAATGGTGAAGCCATAACCTGTCAAGGATCTTCTAGCATCAAGATCCGTAACATAATCCAAATCTGAGTAGACGGCAACCAAATATCTACGTTCACCACTGTAAATGGGGCCAAACATCAAAGGAATTGAGTTAAACTAACTCCTCCACCTGCTTCAAATCAAATTCAAAGTTCCAAAAGCTAGAGATACTAGCCAATTTCAAATCAAACGATCGATTCCCAAAAGCTATCCGAAACAAAATCGATCCAAAACAAATGCCGATAACTTCAAAAACGAACAATCAAATGTTAGCCGAAAAATTCAAAACGGCCAACCGAACAAACCAATCGGCTCAAACGATCTTCACTAGTGACAATCAAACTCGGGCAACAAACTTCAAAAGCCCGACAAACGAAGATCCAAATTTCCAGGCTGACAAATTCCAAACGATCGAACAAACTTCAAACGACTTGAATTAAGTCTTCAAACACCAAATCGATCTTCAAATGCTAATACCAAGTTCAAATTCTAACGACCCACTTATTGGCAAGTATTATGGTCCAACCTCAAACTTATTATCCGTATCAAACAAATTCAAGTTAATAAATAACTTGACGAACGGCCTCTGATAATTCAAACGTCCCAAATATGATACGGATAATAATACCAACGACCCACTTATCCAATAAGAATTACAGTCATCAAATAGCTCCACCATAACTGATTATTCCAAAACTCAAAACAAAAATTAACGAGCAAACCCGAAATCCAAAATTCAGCCGCCAACTACCAAATGAAATCAAAGAACTAACAAATATTGGCACAATTCCAAAATCCCATTTTCTGATTCAAATCCCTCTTAGCCAAAGCCCCAAATTCTAACCCAATAACTAATGGATCCACAAAGATGAGATTTTTAAAATACATCCCTACAGAAATTGATCCAACGCAAGTTCTAACTATCCCTAATCCCAATCAACTAACACCTTCAATATATCAAGCAAGAAGAAGCAACAAAAGATTGAAACAAACCTGATGTTTTCAAGACTGACCGACAACAACCACCAAACACCAAACAAATTCATACTT
Source organism: Chrysanthemum makinoi (assembly GCA_910596185.1). NCBI lineage: Eukaryota > Viridiplantae > Streptophyta > Magnoliopsida > Asterales > Asteraceae > Chrysanthemum > Chrysanthemum makinoi. The sequence continues at coordinate 3,502,894 of OU343219.1, forward strand.
GGTGTCTTCAACTAATCGAATCAGCAGCCACCAAACACAAACGAAAAAGACAATCAAATGGTTTCAAGAAATTAATTCTTGAAATCAACCAAAAGCTGATGTCAATCACAAGAAACCCAAAATAGTTGCAGCTTGCTTCAATCGATCGAGTGGCTCTGATACCAATTTGTTAGGATCAGATAGGGATATTCAAAGGGGCAAAAGACCAGACCATAGCAGCAGAAGGCAAAGATCAGAACATGGGAGGTTTAGGAGCAAAAGGAACTATTTGATTAATGACAAAATTATGAAGTATTACAAATGGGGGGATAAGCCCCTATTTATACTAGAGCTTATTGGATTCTAGAAGTTTCTAATACAAATATCTTAGATTTTCCTATAAGCTAATTTCTAGCTTATTCTAGATTAGTCTACCAAAGTATCTAACTTATTCTAGATTCTTCCAAAATACCCTTTAGACCAAAATTACTAAACTACCCTTAGGAGGTGAAGTCACAATATCTAACACTGATTATCATTCTTCGAATCACAATGATCACTTATGAAATGCACATCCAAACACCTGCTGACACTTTGTGATGATTTTACTTGAGGGAAACCATCATTGTTTTTTTTTAATACATGATTAATTTTGTTATATATTTTACATGCTTAACTTTGTGTTTGTATTCTTAAGGTTGTTCTGGACAAAGAGAAGAAAGTAGCAACAGTGGATAGAGAGGTGGACGGTGGCCTTGAAACTTTGTGTCTGGATTTGCCTGCCGTTATCACGTAAGTTTTATTTACTTACCACTTCTTTGTTCTTTATATGAGTGATTAACTTTTCTGACTATCATTCTTGAGACAAAAAAGGGAAAAAAACACTACGTTGCATATCTTAAAAATAAACAAATCCGAAAATGGGTTGTATAAATTAAACCAAGTACAATGTGTTCTAAAGTCAACATTCTTTGATTACTCGTTTTTCTTTTTACATTGATCATACTAAATTTCTTGTAATGTTACTGACCATCACACTGACTGCAGTACGGACCTGAGGCTGAACCAACCGAGGTATGCAACACTCCCGAACATAATGAAGGCGAAATCAAAGCCGATCAAGAAAATGACACCAGAGGAGTTGAAAGTAGAAATGAGATCTGATATCGAGGTTATTCAAGTTACAGAACCCCCAAAGAGAGAAGCAGGGGTTATTGTTTCTTCTGTGGATGAATTAGTAGACAAGCTTAAGAATGAAGCCCGTGTCATCTAAATTGGCTTTTTCTTCTAACCATTCTGTAAAAACCATGTAATAAAAGAATAATTCATCGTTGTAACCCATTTTATTCATATGATGACGGGTCCGTAGTCATATACTGTACTAACCAGAAACCGATTCATGATGACATGTTTCTAGACTACCTTGATACGTGAACAAGTTCCATATAAGATCTCATTGACCTGAATCTATACTGTCTACAAAGCATTTACATGATTTTCAACACTAGCACTTTCAACTAAAAGGTTTTCATCACTTAGTTATTCAAAAACAACTGGCGAATAAGTAAAACAAATATTATGACACACGAAACGTTTTACATCAAACCATAAACTTACAGTGAAAAAAGTACAAAGTAACTACAGAAATTTGAAACAGTAAAATAGCCAAACAATACAAGTGAAGAAGCTTCTACGGTGAACACCAGCTGAGTTTGAACTCGGTAAGTTTGAAATCATCACTGCAGTCACGAGGAGTCGTTGTATCAAGCAAACTTAAGGAAGAACTTGTTAGTGCTACCCATCTTCCATTGAGAGGATCTCTTATTTCACAATACACCACCTTTCCTTTTTCATTTTCCTTTACCATTAGCTCGTTCAACAAGTAGTCAGCGACTTTGAGGTTTAACTCATTATTCGCCTTCACATACATTGGGTGGCAAATAGAAAAAACTTTATCAAATAGCAGTGGGTTCTCCCACAAGGCAGGGTTGAATTTTTTGAGAAAAAGCACTTCTTCAACATTTGTAGCCGGAAACACATCAGAAACGTCGGAAGGCACTAGAACCCCATGTTTGGTATCAAGAAAACTAATGTTAAACTTGCTTGGTAATTCGAGTGTTTCCCTCACTTTAAGAAAGAACATCTCATCGATGAAATTGTTCAATCCGAGACATAGCTTAATTTGCTGGGGAGGAATGGCTGGAAACAAGAGACTAGGCATTTCTGCCTTGCTTGTGTGCTTGTAAACAAGTAACTTGGGAGCATAAACATGTACATCAATTTGGTCGTCAAGATTAAAGTGTAACCGCAAACTCGTCAACGTAAGACATCTGATATCCATGATTTCGACACTACACCAGCTGATAAAAAGGGTCAAACTCTCTAGAAATGGAAAGTTGGATTCGATCATACTTTAGAATGCATCATCGATGGACACCTTTTCTAAATATAACTCTCTCAAGCTCCGTATTGTGCCCAGTTTGAATGATACAGGCTGAGTCCAGAATAGCCGAAATGCCTCGTACTCAAGCGAGCGGAGAGATGGGACATTATCAACTTCGAAAATATTCTCATATGCGCTGTGGTTACATATTCTCAACTCATCAAGATAAGGGAGGTTTCTTACCTTGATAATCCTCAATTCCTCGGGTAACTCTATGTCGATCTTTTGAAGTAACTTACATGTAGATAACAATTTCTGAAGCACATATTGAGTTATGTGGACATCAACCAACTTGAGTACGCATAGGTTGGTGCAGTGGATAGAAGGATCGCTACTAATGTGAAGGGAATAACTGGAATCTCTCCATTTAGTGAGGTATATAAGTTTCAAACTTAACGTGTGAAGGTTTTCACTTGAGAATATCTCATCAGGCAAAGTAAACGATGTGGAAGGCAGGATTGCAAGGTGAAGCTCGTTACTTTTAGAAGTAGCAGCTTGCATGATCAATTAGTAAGCTGAATGAAAAGCAGTCCGAATGCCAAACAGAAGATCAAGACTATTGATTGGCAAGTTGTCCCGGTGATACCTTGTTAAGGTCCGGTAAATCCACCTCATGTGCTTTCTCTGATGTTGTTTTTTTCTTAAAGAGTCAACGGATGGAGAAAACCGGATGGCGGGGATGGTAGACCAAGCGTGTAGCCATGACTTGGACAAGATGCGGGTGCGGGCAGCTTCTTTTGTTGGCAATGCTAGTTGTATACGGTGAATCAACTCGGGAACATTTTCTAACTCTTGATGTCTGTGGATCATTAGTCTGCTTCTCTTCTTTACTTCTGCCATCTAAATCAAAATCTACTTTGCTAGAACGCGGAACACACAACAAAACCGACCCGACCCGATCCGACCCGGCCCAAAATCATGTAAAATCTGAAACCGAAACCGAACCGATAGGCTGTCGGTCCGGTTCGGTTTTTATCGGTTCGGTCGATTTCATCGGTCCAATTCGGTTTTAAACCTTCAGTGCTCAGCCCTACTCTCTACCGTCTACAAAGCACTTGTATGCTTCATTTTAAGACACTCATAATTTAGTAGTACAAAACTCTATATATGCAACTGATAAAAACACTTTAAATCAACCTTACAATAGTCATTATTCAAGTTTAGTGATACTTATAAATGATTTTCTCCATTAGCACTTTTAACTAAAAAGGTTTTCATTATTTAGGTACGTAATTAATTTAGTTTCCTTTCATATGAATCGCCTTTTCAATGTGATATCATGAATGGCATCATATTTTACTACAACTCTTGCATCTTTACATAAACCAGGCCCAACTCTTGTGTCATATAATCATGAATGACTCAATGACATCGCACAAGGCCCATTAACATAAATGGCCTCCAATTTGTATAGTTTCAACTGTAACCCAATTCAGAAGCAATTTGTATAGTGTCAACTAACCCAATTCAGAAGCAATTTGTATAGTGTCAACTAACCCAATTCAGAAGCAATTTGTATAGTGTCAACTAGGGGTGACAATTTTTGACACGACATGAACACGATACGAATTTAAACGGGTTTGGGTTGAGGATAAACATGTTTGGGTCAAAAACAGGTCAACCCCGTCTAATAAACGGGTTGTGTTTGGGTTGAGTAAATATTAAACAGGTCAACCCATGAACCCGTTTAAGTATACAAGACTCAAAAAATAAAATATATAACCTAGTTTTTTATGTTGGATGTGGATTAAATGTATTTTTTATGTACTTAATATGAGTAAATTATGATTATACCTCAATTATCATTGAATTTGACACTTATAACTCTAAAAATTGTCGTATAGTTATTTGTATGTTATTTTTATTTTATTTTAGATCCTTATATCGATTTCGCATCTAAACTAGTTAAAATAACAAACCACCAACCTTATTCACTTCTTGACCTGCTTAGTTAAACACGTTAAACGGGTCACAAATGGGTTACACGTGTTATGCATGTCTGGGTTAGGGTTGAGTTTCTTGAAACGATTAATAAATAGGTCGTGTTTGGGTAGAGGTTATACCAACTCGCCAACACGCGAACCCGAATAGATCAACACAAACACGACTCGATTGCCACCCCTAGTGTCAACGTAAGGGTGTGCAAAATTTGAGTTTCACCCACAAAAACCCAAAACTACGACCGAACCAAGAAAACCAAACCGAATTTACCGAAATTGAACCGAATCAAAATAGATATTCGATTTTTGGTTCGGTTATAGTTTTGGCTAAATGAAAACTGAACCGAACAGGAAACCAAATTCACATAAATATATACAGTAGCATTTTCTAAGCTTGAAGTTTTATGGTGCAAAAAATCTATATAATTAAAATTATATAATTTTCGGTCCAATTTTCAGTTCGGTTTAGTTTTTCCTTGTTAATTCATGCAAAGAAGATAATAAAATGTTGCTCCATGATTCTCAAAGTAGAGCAACAAAAGGGGGAGAAGAGAGTAAAAACTCATTTTCAGTTCGATTTAGTTTACCAACGTAGAGCAACAATTTTGTTTGCTAAAGAAAACGTTTTGATTTGTAATTGAGAAAAGTTACTAAGTTAATATATTAGCATCTAAAAGTTACCATTCCCTTGTTAATTCATGCAAAGAAGATAATAAAATGACACTCCATGATTCTCAAAATTATTATCCATCTTTTTTATTTTGAGATGTTCTAAAATAATTGTCTACTTCTTATGTCAACCAATAAAAAAAATAATTAGTGAGTGAAAATGATATTTGATTGATTAAGAAGTGTAATAGTCACACTTTTCTTAAACAATATGTTTTTTGTCTGTTTTTTTTTTTGGCATTATAATTTTGAAACAGAAGAAGTAATAAAATTTGAGAATTTAACTTACATTCTCCCTACCATCTCATAAGTGTTTCCATTTCTTTTTTTTTGGTTTTCATGAATGTTCATTTCATATTTACGTCCGTTATAAAAAACTTTCGCGGATAAAGATAAAAGTTTATTAATGAAATGTATAGTTTGATTGGTGCAAAACCGTCAAGTTATCTCACACAAGCTAGCCACTTGTGAATGGCTAACCGTAAGAAACTCAAAACAGGTCAAACACCAAATGCAATTTAAGATCAGAGGAATATAAGGGATTCTTGGGTCGTTAAGTCCCACGGAGGATGAATTGGTGTTTCACACAGACAGATGTCGAATAATCACTAAGGATAGTGATCAGTAAGGTTTTTGAAATATTTATACCTAAAGAAAAGATTAATAAATTACAGCGACTTAAATGCAAATTAAGAAAATTAAAAAGCTAAAATATATTAAATAAACGCTATCACCATTTTTAAAATGATGAACGTTTAAAACCTAAAACGCACGTTTAAATAAAATTACGTAAACGTACAAAATAAAACGTGAGTTTTAAGAAATAAAAGGCTTACAAATATGAAAATGATATTTTTACAATCCTAACAATAAAAGAAAATTATTAGAAAAAGAAAATTATTTTTAAAACTATTTATTTAATTATTATTAATTAAAAACTATTTATTAAGTATTTAAAATGCACTAAAATATAAGAAAATACAAAATTAACCTAGAAAAATCTAAAATATGATAAAACTTATTTTAAAACTGAAAATATATTTTTTAGACTTTTTATGTATTTATTATTAATTTAATACTATTTAAAACTAATTAAAATGCTAGAAAATATTATTTAAACTAAGAAAATTATGGAAAAATATTTTTTTGGCTTTTTATATTTATCTGAATCTAGGAAAATTGAAAACATATTTTTTTAAGCTTTTTCTGATTTATTTGTATTAAAAGTTATTTAAAAAGACTTAAAAACTATTTAAAATAAGGAAAAATACTAAACAGTGATGGAAAAATCTGAAAAATTCAGGAAAATACTAAAATATTATTCTTAATATATGAAAAATATAAAAACATATGCTTATGTGTGAGAATATGAGGCTGCAGTGAAACTGCTTATAAATAAGCACTTCAAAATAAGCCAAAAGCCACAAATGGACACCAAATAATCACAGAAGCTAGGTTATGCTATAATTACTTAATACTAACCTATTCCAACCATCCTAAACCTCTGAAAAGCAGTTTAAGCCAAAAATTAAGCAAAGCAAAATTAGTTTTATTTCAGAAATGGGACAATATTATGGCTGATCTAGGAGTGGGGTCCACAGAGCTTAAGCTCAAAAGCTTGACTGAAATAGATAGTCAGCTGGGTGGTGATTGCTATGGAACCAAGAACCACCACTGGGGTCCACTGATGTGGCCTGTGGGACCCACCAAAGTGGTGGTGATGGCCACTGTTGTGGTGGTGCATCACTGCACAGAACATGCTTTTTGAGATGGGTCTAAAAGAAGCTGATGAATAAGCTATTTATAGGCTGAGAAGAAGTAAGCTTGTATTTTTCTAATTTAGTTAAGCAACAAAATTTTACTATCCCAAAAGCATTTAGACTAAATCTTAATATTAAGCACACACCAAAATTATGAAATTTATTCAAAAACTGTTATTGGGAAAATTTTGACTTTTTATATTATGAACTAGTTTGACTTTTATGAGATTTGAATCCAATTGATGGGCTGAATTCAATGTAATAACATGAAATAAGATGAGATTAAGCTATACTAACAATATCTAAACCTATCTTAAGCTATTTTACAACCTTGATCCTAACAGTTTTTAGCCTAAAGTGTTTTAAAATGATTTTTGACTTTTTATTAAAAACATGCACAAACTTAAAACTAAGATCACTGAATTGAGACTAACTAAGACTAAAGCATCTTATCTTAACCATTAACAGGCACTAAAGATCAATTTAACAACTAATCCAAACACTCCTTTAAGACTTCTACAAAACAGATTCTATCATCAATTCCTAATTCTACTTAGAGCAGTCCTAAACAGGGGTTAAACTGCTAATAAGAACCACTAATTAAGCATAAACAAGCACTCAATTCATCTAAAATCACTGAGATCAAATATGAATACCAAAAGCATATTTGAGTTTTTACTTACAAGAAGTCCAGCATAATTTTGGTAGAGTAACAGTATCAAATTAACATAACACACCAAATAAAAGACCAATCCAGTAACTAGATCAACCCGAATCCATTCATGACCCAAAATAGAACACTAGTTGAAATTTGTTGACCAATGAGCTTTGAGATTAGAATCTGAGTAGAGACTTTCTGAGTAGCTAATAAGCTATAGTGAGCTTATAAAAGTGTATATAGGAGCTTATATGGGCTTAGAATTTCATAACATCAACTACAAACAACATTCATACATGTACATGAACTTGAAAAATTGCAAAATATAAATTCGTACTTGGTAATTGAAATTGAATATTTAAAAAGGTTTTTATTACACTGAGATCATTTTATTCAATACTTAAAAGCTTAAACATACACTATAATTTGAAAATTAAACTAATCGACATGAACAAAATTAAATTACACTACATAGTTCTTCATCTCTGCTTCACAACCTTATTTATTGACTTCTTTGAGTCTCTTGTCGACCTCTGGTTATTTCCCACCTCATTCCAACCCTTGGATCATTGAAATTCATCATAACCGTGCACTTGGCACTTTTGGCGGGAAAAGGTAATTTGGGCAGGTTAACTGCATTTAATGAAATTTGGGGTATGTGGAGGTGGAGGGGGGTTGGTAGACAGCTGGGAGATAAGTTGGAAAGGTGGAAGTGAGCAGGTAAACAGGTGGAGGTGTAGGAGTGGACACAGGTGTTGGGGGTAGGGGATGGTGAACAGTGGCGCGGGGGTGTTTTATTTTAAAACACTGGGCCGGGTTGTGACTTGGGCTTGGATATTGGATTGGATTTGTTTTGGACTTGGATAAATAACATAAAGGGTCCGGTTGGTATAAGTAGCACAAGGACCATTTATGTAACTTTCTGAAAATACAAGGGACTGAATTTGACAAGTTTCCAAGGTTATCACAAGGGTCAATCCTGCAAATAATGGTTAGTACAAGGACTAAATTTGCATAAAGTTTCATTTTATAAGTCCAGGACCAAATCGCCAATTTTGAAACTTTAAGGGCCTAACTTGTAATTTTCCAAAAGTTCACCATAAGGACCAATTTTGTCATATTTGAATAGTACAAGGTTAATATTTGATAATTTTCACTTTTTAAATTAACCAAGGACTATATTTGACATTTTTCAAAGTTGAGGGACCTTTTCTGCCATTTGCCCAAAGATTCATTCAAGGACCATTTTTGACAATTTAGAATATTTCAGGGACCTTGAATGATAAAACTTCAAATTTTTAGATTCCAGGGACTAGATTTGACAACTTTTGAAACATGGGGGACTAAAACTGCCAATTATGCAAACTTGATCGTTTTCACAGATTTTGGTATTTTTGCATTTAAAACACATAAAACACTTGTTTGTGATATTTTTATCATTTTGATGCATTTATGAGTGTTTTCAGATGTTTTTGACATTCAAAACAGTACAAAAATAATGAGTATTTGCACACTCATCAATAGTTATTTAGTTTTTCTATATCTTTATTATATTTTTCAAAGGGAATTGATATATACATATCAATTTGATACATACACTCAAAAACATTTGTAAATAGAGTATTATGCCCTCTCTTATATTAGTTCATTAGGTTTTGTTTTTTTTTTTTTTTTTTTTTTTTTTTTTTAAACCTTCTAGCAGATCCATTCTTTTTTTTTTTGTCCTTCCAGTTTGTTATTTTCACTAAAGCCAAGATGATAGTTGCACAAGATCCATATAAGACAATTTAACTTTCTAAAGATGTTAAATAAATTAACTGAAAATACATCATACCATAATATTCAAAAAGCTTACCCCATACAAACTCCTTGTTAGGCTACGCACACTTGAACGGAAAACATCAGTCGGTTGAGCAAGGTGACCGACTTTGAAGTCGGTCGTGCCCACTATGGCACATGGGTCGTATGTCGGTCGAGTTAAATAAAAAATAACTATCGGTCTAAAATGTGACCGACTTTAAACGTACGTATGCATGGTTTAATTTAAAAGGCAAATGATTAAAAAAAGTATCATACTTGTCACCATTTCTTTTTGTGGGTAGCGAACAAATTTTTTTGCTTTTGTGGGTACTCTTCTTTCATATTCATCTTTTTTAGGGTAATATGTGACATTTTTACCCTTCAGGAAAAAAAAAATTCTATTAGCTAAGAGGGGCAAAAATGTCCAAAAATTTCGCAAAATACCCTAAAAAGGTTAAATTTGAAAGAAAAGTACTCACAAAAGCAAAAAAATTTGTTCGCTACCCACACAAAAAAATGATGTAAAGTATGATACTTTTTTCAATCATTTGCCCTAATTTAAACGTATTTGGTATTGAGTTTAAGATGGAAAGTTGTGGCTGCATGATTGATTCATATCCCATGTTTATATATGTGTTTGAGATTTTGCATGTTCAAAGTTTCTACGAGAATAACACGTATCTATAGGTTTGCATTTTTGCATGTCACTTGTGAAGGTTAAGAATTAAGTTGCATAACATGTATATATGCGATATGGTTTTAAACTTCACACGTTTCATATAAAGGGGTTGCTTAACATGCAAGAATTACTTTCGTAAGTTTTATTATTAATGAATTAAAAATAAAAATAAAAAAACAACTTCGGATATCGTTTGTGCAATTTGGTGGAGTAATGCAGTGCGTGAAAGAAAAGCGATGTGGCAAGCGATGACCCAGATCACGAATGTGGGTAGCCTTATGATTGTACAAGTATGAATACTGGTGCACATACAAACTCACGTAAATATATAAAACGGCCTATTAATATTTGAATCATATGGCCACATAGAAACCAATTTACATGGTGTATACATTTGGTTGTACGACATTAAAACACAGTGGTTAATGCCTATGTAAAGAAATAAATAAGTCAAATAGTCAATTGTGTGTATATATATATACATGTGGAGGTTTTAATGGTGATGTGGATGTGATCGGTAATTCCATAGGAAGAAACGTTAAAAACTGCATAAGGGTACAAGGGTTCATTTGCAATTACAATGTATGAATATGTGTACATATCACAATAACAAGTAACTCACTCGTAAATAATGTACTTGGAATATAAATATCAACTCAAAGTGTTGATGCATAATCTGGCGCGGACTGGATTCAACGACTCTCCTTGGCCGTTAGTCGTCTTCTCGAGCCCTAATAGACCTGTCAACAAAGAGAACCCGTTAGGAGTGGACCGAGGCCGTAGCCCCGGGGTCCACCTCCGACGGTCAAGTTAGTATCGGCGTAGTGTAGCCAATATATCTTAGGGTTAGAGATAACATGCGTGTGTATATATAGGCATGCATTAGGTTTTAAGTAGAGTGGGCATCTTCCGGGCCGACCCATTCTGGCGGTCCGGACCATACGTCCACAAGCCCCCAAGTTTAGTATGAGATAGCGCATGGCTATGTTATGCTAAACTTAAGTTCGATGGCGCGTAGGTGAAAGTGGATCTCGCATCTTTGCATCACAGGTAAGGCGTACCTTTTGTACCCGATAGCGGCGCAACATGGTGCGACATAAGGCGATATACAGTGCGCGCGCGACAAAGAGGTCGCGACGAAGGCGTGCTTCGCGCAGAGGTGCGCGTTGTGCGCGACAAAGAGGTCGCGACGAAGGCGTGCTTACGTAGCATAAGTCTTGTATTGTCTTGCGACAAAGAGGTGCGACACAAGGCGTGCTTACTGCTTGAGAGGTGCTTGCGCGACAAAGAGGTGCGACGAAGGCGTCTTCTGCTGCAGAGGTCTTGTATTGTCTTGCAACAAAGAAGACGTATCTTTATCACGGAAGCGATGGTAGTATACCACGGTAGCCCCCAAGTTTGATGGTGCTACTCGTGTAGGAGCATTAAACTTATTTAATCTGCGAAAAACACTCAATGCAAAGATTAAAAGTATATGCCGCGAATCGCAGCATATAAAACCTAATAAAATTAAGCAATATATAGCACATAGCATAAAAATATATAGCACATAGCATATAAGAAAAATGGTAGTGCGCACCGTTGTGGGATGCGTGCACGAAATAATTAATTGTGTTGTTTTTTAACGGATGGGCGTCGTGACGCGGCGAATAGACACGGATGGATTTATCGTAACCGCATAGACTCGAGCGTTTACGGATGATCGCAGATGTTTATACCGCGGCTTTTGTCGGTCGCATCATGGCGATTGACTAGCATCGTGGTTTCTGGCGTCGCGTTCTCTGCGAAGATGTCGAGCGCACGGTCTTACGCGGGTAGATTTATCGCGGCTAGCTATTTGGCGCGAGCGTACCAACCGTAAAAACAGTATCTGCGCGAATTTATCGCGGCGAAAAAATAAAATAGCCCCGATCGTGCGGGCTTTTTCTTAGGTCCGATCGTGCGGATATTTTCTTTTATGTGTAAAAGAAGAATAAAATATGCAATTTAACAATATGCAATTTAATTGAACGTGCGGACTAAAAGATAAAATAGGTCCGATCATGCGGATTAAAAGATAAAATAGGTCCTATCGTGCGGACTTTTTCTTTTATATGTAAAAGAATAAACTATTCGTAAATAATGATCTTTTGATAACAATATGCAATTTAACGTGATATTTTATTCCACGTTTTAGATTGGACCATAAATTGGCCGACATGCAAATATAAGATGTACATAATATTAAGATGTACCGTGGTTGATAAACATAACATATTAAGATCTTTGTTATTGACCATAGATTTGGCGTATAAATCGTAAATCGAAGATGCTTTTAAAGTGAATATCTTAAGATGCGTTTAAAGTGATATTATATTCACACAATAGTAAAGCAAGTTCTACGCATGGTAGAATGCAAAGGTTTTAGAGTTACCGACTTTAGAAATTGATTTTTGCTTTTCGGTAATATGAGAACACGAAACATAGTTTATTCGTGGTCCCGCGGATGGCGCCAACTTGTTGATGCATAATCTGGCGTGATTTGGATTCAACGACTCTCCTTGGCGTTAGTCGTCTTCTCGAGCCCTAGTAGACTGTCAACAAAGAGAACCGTTAGGAGTGGACCAGGCGTAGCCGGGGTCCACCTCCGACGGTCAAGTTAGTATCGGCGTAGTGTAGCCTATATATCTTAGGGTTAGAGATAACCTGCGTGTGTATATATAGGCATGCATTAGGTTTTAGGCGTAGAGTGGGCCGCATCTTCCGGGCCTGACCCATTCCTGGCCCAGTCCGGACCATACGAGGTCTATATCCGGGTCACGGACCCAACTAAAGTCCAATACTAGCTTGGTCGGTGCGACTGGGCTAAGCCAACTAGTGTCACACCCCAAATTACGTGTTTTGCGTGAATTGAATACCTTGGGGAGGGCTGTCATAGCATCAAAGTTCTGATTATATCGAGCGACCTAAAGTGTCGTTTAGAAAATACATCGTTCAATTTATTAAAACAATCAGAGTTTACAAAGTAATGGTCTCAAATGAAAATCAACTTGTGCGGAAATAAGTTTGCTACAAGCCAAACGATGTTTTAAAGTTTATAAAACCCAAGTGAGACGCGTCGTCACCGCGACTCTATGATATGTCCATATGCATGCCATGAAGTGAATGCCTTAGATACATGAGATAAAACATGCTAAAAGTGTCAACACAAAGGTTGGTGAGTTCATAGAGTTTGGTTAACAAGTAAAGCTTTTAAAGAGCACTAATGCAACAAAGGCAAAGTTTTTGGTTATATAGAATAGTTCGCAAAGCAAAGGCATCGTAAATCCACTCGGTTCCAAGTCCGCCCATACAAAACTTGCAACTGTGTGTTTACAACCCACCGCTAAAAAATAGTATGTCAATCATGATTATGTGCATTAAGATAGTTAAAAGTATAATCGTCACCACAAGGGTCTTCCAACAACTCATGTTGGGATGTTTGTAATTAATAGCCTTCCAACAACTTAATTTGGCGCCATTAATTCTTGTATGTTTGTAAATTAGTAGCCCTCCAACAACTTAATTTGGTGCCACTAATTCTTGTATGTTTGTAAATTAGTAGCCCTCCAACAACTTAATTTGGTGCCACTAATTCTGTATGTTTGTAAATTAGTAGCCCTTCAACAACTTAATTTGGTGCCACTAATTCTTGTATGTTTGTAAATTAGTAGCCTTCCAACAACTTAATTTGGTGCCACTAATTCTTGTATGTTTGTAAATTAGTATACATATGAAATCAAGTATAACCCAAACAAGTATAAAACGCAATCAAGTCTAAAGTATAAGTAATGTTGTTTGGCAAAAGAGTTTAAATGTTTGATAAATAAGCACGTATCTCGCCCCAAATAGTTTATAGGAATTTAAATGAGTAAAAGCGGGGTATGAACTCACAGTAATCCTTAAATGTTTAGAGTAACTATGAAAGTAAATGAAAATAGTCGAGCATGTATCTCCCCCAAAACAGTTATGAAAACAAGTAAAAGCAGGGGCTATGAGACTCACAGTAATATGTAAAAGTTTTGAGTACTTGTGATAGTGAATGAAAATAGTTTGAGCATGTATCTCCCCCAAAACAGTTATGAAAACAAGTAAAAGTAGGGGCTTCTGAACTCACACGGTGTGATAGATATGCTAACAAAATGGAGTGCACGAAAATGAGGCTCGGAAACTATCCGCGACCTAAAATGAATGTTATGACTTGAGTTATGATATGTTGTCGTGAATGCATGATTTGAAAGCGTATCACCCAATATGCTACTTGAAAATTAGTTAATATAGAAATATTGTTACTTGAATGTGTGACGGTTCCATGTCAAAATAAATACTTTTGAGCTAATGGTGAAAATGTAGTTAAAACTATGTAACGGTTTTAGTAATTGAAAAATCGGTTCGTCGGACTTAGCGTAATGTATACATAGGAAAACTAACTTCGTTTTTAACGTCTATTTCCCCCGAAACGTCCGTTTAGGCCCTCAAAACCTTGATTAAAAATCCTGACAGCATACTAATGCTGTGAATAGTGTTTTCAGCGTTTTTACTCAAAGTTCGGTTAACCATAACTCACTCGTTTTAAGTCCGTTTTCAAGTTCTTTATATCCACGCGAAGGTAATTAAGTGTACTAATATATTTTTAAACTTTGGAGATTTCACAGAAAGTTTAAGGACACTGTTTGGTCAGTTGAAAATCGGGACAGCATGTACACTTTCCGGAAAATGGTAGTTTTTAAATCGTAACTTTAAAACCACGTATCTTTTTAGTTATAACTCCGTTTTAGTCCGTTCAAAAGGCCACGTTCATAACTAAAAATCTAGTTTCTAAAACTTTAATAAAACTTATAAAAATGACTAACTTTTAGGAAAAATTATAAATTTCGACAGCTTCAGCTTATTTTTAAAATTACCCTTTTTCTACTTGTTTAACCACAACTTCACCACAAAAATCCCTTAATCTACTCATCACCAATCCTACTAGTAAAACAACTTCATTTGATCATACCCAAAATAAATATTCATTATGAGGCTAAAAATATATATATACAAACTTAAATAAACATGTATAAAATTTATGTAATCATTTCCTCCAAAAATCACAACTAGACTTTGATGATCCATTTTCAAACTTATCATTTTTATAAACTTCTAACTAGTACATACTTGTTATAAAAATTAATAGGACACATATGGGTGATAACATTTGATAAACATGAATAAAAACTACAACTTGAGCAAATATGATCATGAGGACTTCAAGAAAATGTATGAAAAATATATATGAAAAAGTAAGAGATGTAGTTTTATGCTTACAAATGCTTGATGAGGTTTAGTGAACCAAGGATTATCCTAAACACCCTAGGTTTTTATTTCAAAACCTAAACAAAGAGTGTTACTAGATTGTTAAAAGCTTGATTAGAAAAATTTTGATGATCACTCCCTTGATCCTTATGGTTGGCCGGATTTTGGTGAAGAAGAAGAGGAGAGAATAGCTTGACTTCACACTTGAATTATTGAGATGAATGTGTTGAATGTGTAAGTCTTGGAGTGTGTAAGTATATAAAGGAAAAGATCTTGCATATCTAGTTGTATCATGTATTTAATGATACATATACATATATATTTATTATTATTATGTAAATGTATAAGTGTAAGTTATGTAAAGTTACTTGAAAGTAAGTAGTAACTTGTTGTATTGTTAAGTAATATTAGTAAGTTATATACACATTTGAATATGTTAGATAAAAATAAATTTTCACGGTTCAAGATAAAATATGTTGAGGTCCTAAAAATTATAAAAATACATTTCTTGAAAGATTTGAGTGAATAAATATTTATCGGGTTGAATTTAAGAAACCATCGTAATTTATATAAACATAACAATTTATATCTGAAATAAATTTAAAACATTGGGTAAACTAATAATAACATTTTTATAGTCTTAATATGAGTATAAAAATATATTAGGAATATTTTTGGAAGTGTCGGATCAAATGTTCAAAATAATATTCACGCGATAGCGTTTATTTAATAAGAAAATAACGTTTAATGAAAAATGCAAAACCATGTGCAGTCGTTATGAAATCTTGAATGTGAAATATGAGAAATGACCGGAAATTGCGAATTGTGACATTCTTCCCATGTCAAAGGAATCACGTCCCCGTGATTCGATTAATGATACTATGGCCCAAAACGCGACAAGGGTTCTAAAAGTTTATGCTCATGTATGATTTAAATGATTATGCCAATGCTCATGCATATGTTGTGACTATATCCCATTCTAAAGACATGCTCCCTTATGATTAGGCTCGATGAGGCAGGCTTTCCCATTCTCGAGCAAAATTTCCAAAAGACTTTTAGGTAACCGATTTTTGCTTAATCCCACAACTCATCAAACAAGAACCGTCATACGATTAGGCTAAATCGGTTTAGGTAACAACTTGTTTCTAGCTCGATCTTTGCAACTCATCAAACAAAATCGCGCGGATCAAGCTGGAAACAAGTGGTTTGAAGGAAATCTTTTGAAAATTTGGCTCGATTACGGAATTGCTTACTCATATGAGACTACTACTCCCTTCATTGCATGATTCTTCTTGAATTAGACATAGGTGATCAGGCTATGTATAATTTAGGAGTAACTATGCAATGCTTGGACTAATCGACTCATATGATGTTTGGTGTTGAGTCATAAGTTAGCATGTATAAAGAATATGCACTTATAATGATATGATGAGATGCTATGATGATGTGGTTATAGTCTAGGGTCAATGATGCAACCTAGTTCTCTATAACCAGCGCTCGATACCAATCTGTCACACCCCAAATTACGTGTTTTGCGTGAATTGAATACCTTGGGGAGGGCTGTCATAGCATCAAAGTTCTGATTATATCGAGCGACCTAAAGTGTCGTTTAGAAAATACATCGTTCAATTTATTAAAACAATCAGAGTTTACAAAGTAATGGTCTCAAATGAAAATCAACTTGTGCGGAAATAAGTTTGCTACAAGCCAAACGATGTTTTAAAGTTTATAAAACCCAAGTGAGACGCGTCGTCACCACGACTCTATGAGATGTCCATATGCATGCCATGAAGTGAATGCCTTAGATACATGAGATAAAACATGCTAAAAGTGTCAACACAAAGGTTGGTGAGTTCATAGAGTTTGGTTAACAAGTAAAGCTTTTAAAAGCGCTAATGCAACAAAGGCAAAGTTTTTGGTTATATAGAATAGTTAAGCAAAGCAAAGGCATCGTAAATCCACTCGGTTCCAAGTCTAGCCCATACAAAACTTGCAACTGTGTTTACAACCCATGCTAAAAAATAGTATGTCAATCATGATTATGTGCATTAAGATAGTTAAAAGTATAATCGTCACCACAAGGGTCTTCCAACAACTCATGTTGGGATGTTTGTAATTAATAGCCTTCCAACAACTTAATTTGGCGCCATTAATTCTTGTATGTTTGTAAATTAGTAGCCCTCCAACAACTTAATTTGGTGCCACTAATTCTTGTATGTTTGTAAATTAGTAGCCCTCTAACAACTTAATTTGGTGCCACTAATTCCTGTATGTTTGTAAATTAGTAGCCTTCCAACAACTTAATTTGGTGCCACTAATTCTTGTATGTTTGTAAATTAGTAGCCTTCCAACAACTTAATTTGGTGCCACTAATTCTTGTATGTTTGTAAATTAGTATACATATGAAATCAAGTATAACCCAAACAAGTATAAAACGCAATCAAGTCTAAAGTATAAGTAATGTTGTTTGGCAAAAGAGTTTAAATGTTTGATAAATAAGCACGTATCTCGCCCCAAATAGTTTATAGGAATTTAAATGAGTAAGCGGGTATGAACTCACAGTAATCCTTAAATGTTTAGAGTAACTATGAAAGTAAATGAAAATAGTCGAGCATGTATCTCCCCCAAAACAGTTATGAAAACAAGTAAAAGCGGGGCTATGAGACTCACAGTAATATGTAAAAGTTTTGAGTACTTGTGATAGTGAATGAAAATAGTTTGAGCATGTATCTCCCCAAAGCAGTTATGAAAACAAGTAAAAGTAGGGGCTACTGAACTCACGGTGTGATAGATATGCTAACAAAATGAAGTGCACGAAAATGAGGCTCGGAAACTATCGCGACCTAAAATGAATGTTATGACTTGAGTTATGATATGTTGTCGTGAATGCATGATTTGAAAGCGTATCACCCAATATGCTACTTGAAAATTAGTTAATATAGAAATATTGTTACTTGAATGTGTGACGGTTCCATGTCAAAATAAATACTTTTGAGCTAATGGTGAAAATGTAGTTAAAACTATGTAACGGTTTTAGTAATTGAAAAATCGGTTTACGTCGGACTTAGCGTAATGTATACATAGGAAAACTAACTTCGTTTTAACGTCCATTTCCCCCGAAACGTCCGTTTAGGCCCTCAAAACCTTGATTAAAAATCTTGACAGCATACTAATGCTGTGAATAGTGTTTTCAAGCGTTTTTTACTCAAAATTCGGTTAACCATAACTCACTCGTTTTAAGTCCGTTTTTCAAGTTCTTTATATCCGCGCGAAGGTAATTAAGTGTACTAATATATTTTTAAACTTTGGAGATTTCACAGAAAGTTTAAGGACACTGTTTGGTCAGTTGAAAATCGGGACAGCATGTACACTTTCCGGAAAATGGTAGTTTTTAAATCGTAACTTTAAAACCACGTATCTTTTTCGTTATAACTCCGTTTTAGTCCGTTCAAAAGGCCACGTTCATAACTAAAAATCTAGTTTCTAAAACTTTAATAAAACTTATAAAAATGACTAACTTTTCGGAAAAATTATAAATTTAAACGGCGCTTCAGCGCTTATTTTTAAAATTACCATTTTTCTACTTGTTTAACCACAACTTCACCACAAAAATCCCTTAATCTACTCATCACCAATCCTACTAGTAAAACAACTTCATTTGATCATACCCAAAATAAATATTCATTATGAGGCTAAAAATATATATATACAAACTTAAATAAACATGTATAAAATTTATGTAATCATTTCCTCCAAAAATCACAACTAGACTTTGATGATCCATTTTTCAAACTTCTCATTTTTATAAACTTCTAATTAGTACATACTTGTTATAAAAATTAATAGGACACATATGGGTGATAACATTTGATAAACATGAATAAAAACTACAACTTGAGCAAATATGATCATGAGGACTTCAAGAAAATGTATGAAAAATATATATGAAAAAGTAAGAGATGTAGTTTTATGCTTACAAATGCTTGATGAGGTTTAGTGAACCAAGGATTATCCTAAACACCCTAGGTTTTTATTTCAAAACCTAAACAAAGAGTGTTACTAGATTGTTAAAAGCTTGATTAGAAAAATTTTGATGATCACTCCCTTGATCCTTATGGTTGGCCGGATTTTGGTGAAGAAGAAGAGGAGAGAATAGCTTGACTTCACACTTGAATTATTGAGATGAATGTGTTGAATGTGTAAGTCTTGGAGTGTGTAAGTATATAAAGGAAAAGATCTTGCATATCTAGTTGTATCATGTATTTAATGATACATATACATATATATTTATTATTATTATGTAAATGTATAAGTGTAAGTTATGTAAAGTTACTTGAAAGTAAGTAGTAACTTGTTGTATTGTTAAGTAATATTAGTAAGTTGTATACACATTTGAATATGTTAGATAAAAATAAATTTTCACGGTTCAAGATAAAATATGTTGAGGTCCTAAAAATTATAAAAATACATTTCTTGAAAGATTTGAGTGAATAAATATTTATCGGGTTGAATTTAAGAAACCATCGTAATTTATATAAACATAACAATTTATATACGAAATAAATTTAAAACATTGGGTAAACTAATAATAACATTTTTATAGTCTTAATATGAGTATAAAAATATATTAGGAATATTTTTGGAAGTGTCGGATCAAATGTTCAAAATAATATTCACGCGATAGCGTTTATTTAATAAGAAAATAACGTTTAATGAAAAATGCAAAACCATGTACGAATCGTTATGAAATCTTTGAATGTGAAATATGAGAAATGACCGGAAATTGCGAATTGTGACAACTAGCGTTTGGGCTCACGAAGGCCCAAACCCGAATCTATTCATAGAATAGATATCCGGTATCTTCTAAAATAGATAGATAATCATTCCCAACCGACTAAGGCGGGATACGCCGAAGGTTGAGGAACACGGAACCAACAAGGATTCCGTGCGTATATAAAGGGAATCACATCCCTCGTTTGAGGTACGATCTCATAACCCTAACACTCCTTAAACCCTAAACCGATTACTTACTCTCACGCCGGAGGATAATCGTGGGAGACAATCCCACGGTAAGCCTAACGGTGTTTTCTGTCTCTTAGTGCGCAAGTCTCAAGCAACCGGACCATACGTCCACACAAAGCATTATATTATGAGTATGTTTGGCACGGAGCGGTGTGAAGCTTTTTGAAGCGATGAGCGGTGATCAATGAGCATTTTGATTTTTAGTAGTCGTTTGGCGAAGGAGCGATGAGCTTTCCTATTTTTTAAGAATGCTCAATTTCCCAATGCTTCTTTAAAAAACTATGAGCTGTGAGCGGTGAGCTGCACATCTACTGCTCACTACTACTTTTGCCAAACACACCCATACCACACAAGTGTAGAAATTATAGGTTATATTATTTTAAGTGCACAACTACTACTCACTACTAATATGCAAATCCCATTCTAATATAGATTTGTTTGTTGTTTATTAAAAAATAAAAAATTGAGTAAAACTTTGTTACTATCAGGAAATATTTTCCCAAAGAGACGCTACTTTGAAAAGAAAATATAACTGAAAAAACATAAAACCACGCAAGGAATTAGCAAATCAAGTTAAAGAAAAAAATCTCTCCAACCTCTCTTTAAACTTCTCTCCGACCTCTCTCTAAAAAATAAACCCAATCCACCCTAACCCTTATCAAACAAATCTACTTTCTCCGGCGGTCGGTTTTGGCCGGCCGTCTGGACCTCCTTCTCCCATCTTTTCTTGTACTTTTTCCTTTCTCACAATAAAAGCCTTTACTCATGAGATCTGTCATCTCTCATCTTCATTTGTAGTCATTTGCCTCCACCGCTTGTCTTCTTTCGGATCCTTTACCATCCGGTCTCTTACGCTTTCCGGATCTGTTGTGGTCCGTCATCGATGGCTTGCTGCTGCCTTGGGTTTCGACTTTAGATCTGTTTGGTTTAGGTCTGGCTCCTTTACAGATTCTCAGTTTTATCTTCTATGTAATTTTTATGTACTTTATGTACTTTTGTCAAGCTACATCTTAATATGGTTGTGTATACCAAAAGCTCACCTTGGTGATTCCCCCCACCCTTGTATGGTGTTCTTTGTAGTCTGTCACAACTATTATGGTGTATGTCTTGTTTTGGCTTAACTTGTTACTTTGTGTATTTTGTTTGGCAAGTCGGTTTCGATTTTGCCCATTATTTTCGATGTAACTTGTTGTGTTCAAATTACGTCTATTTGTGAGGAGTGAAATGTTATCTCTGTTAAATATATATATATATATATATATATATATATATATATATATATATATATATATATATATATATATATATATATATAGGGTAAAGTTAAAATAAAAAGACAAATATCCGTAAAAAGAATAAAAAGAAAATTTTTTTAAAAAAAGTTCTTAAAAAATTCCAAAAAAAATTCACAAGATCGGGTATGTTGGTGCATAAAACTTTTGTGAAAAAAGTTTTTCTAATTTTGAGTTTTTATACGTTTTTTTTAATGCACAAAAAACGAATTTTGATGCGCAAAAAAATTTTGATGCACAAAATTTTCAACTTGTTTTAATTTGATCTTGCAATGTTATTTTGATGAAAAAGTCAAAAGAAGTTTGGTGCAAAATGAATTTTGATGCTTGACAAAAAGCGATTTAATGCACAAGCGTATTCTTTGAAATTTTTAGGAAAAAGTATTCACTTTTAGAAAAACTTCCTTCACAACTTTTCATGCACCAACATACCCGATCTTGTGGAATTTTTATGGAATTTTTCGAGAACATTTTTTGAAAAAAATTCTTTTTATTCTTTTACTGGATAGTTATCTTTTATTTGATCTTTATCCTATATATATATATATATATATATATATATATATATATATATATATATATATATATATATATATATATATATATATATATATATATAGTTAGGATCAAATAAGAAGATTACTTAAAATAAGAAGGAATAAGAAGAACTATAACCATGAAATCAGAGATCACCTAAATTAGGCGTATCCCTATAATCTTAGATGCATTATAACACACCATAGTGTGTTTTCTAGCTTTAATCATATGCATATCATTATATTAGATGCATTTCATGATTTCCCTTGTTTTTTGTTCCTCTGCACGTGCCGAAATCATGAAAATCAATTTGCACCATCTATACATCATATTAACTTTCGAAACTCAAGATGTTGCATCTATATGAATAGAAATGCATCTAATGCAAGTCGTTGCATCTCAAATGCGTGGTTTTGGTCAATTCTTACCACTTCTTATTTTA
Source organism: Chrysanthemum makinoi (assembly GCA_910596185.1). Lineage (NCBI taxonomy): Eukaryota > Viridiplantae > Streptophyta > Magnoliopsida > Asterales > Asteraceae > Chrysanthemum > Chrysanthemum makinoi. The sequence continues at coordinate 3,525,428 of OU343219.1, forward strand.
ATTTACTTCTTACTAGATCCCTACTATATATATATATATATATATATATAGCAAATCTTGTTCTTAATTAAGCGCGCTCTTCTTAATTTTTCAAACACTAAATAGACGTTTGACATTGTTTATTAAGAACTTTGTTAGAAGTTTTTTTTAATGTTTTTCTATAAAACGCGAGGGTGGGAGCGTTTGGTAGTTGGGCTTTCGTTTTCCTCAATGAAATCGATTGTGACATCCGATACATGCAGCTACAAAGTCGCTTCATATTGTCTTGAAAAATAATGCAACTCGATACATGCACCATTGCGCGGGCAAGTTACTAGTTTTATAACTTCGATTTATTTTTATGACCAAACACAACTTTTAGAAAATTGATAACACCCATGCATAAAAGTTGAAGGAGGGACATATATAACTGAGTGAAATTAGAGGGGGAGACAACTGTGAAAGGGCAAAATAAAAGTATGACAATGTGGAATCCCCAAAACTGCACCAAATTGACCCTTCTTATTATTGACTTTCAAACCCTTGCTTATGAAGGACAAAATAATATATTTTTTTTTTGTTTTTTGAAGATTCTTCTTCTGTCATTATATTCTTATGCATGTAACTCACAGGTAACGTATAACTTTGTTTCTTAACATGTACGAGTATAACAACAAAAACGAGACAGATGAGCACACTTGGTACTAGTTCATCGTTATAGAATACTTAAGCTCCCACCACCAAAATGTGTCGACATGCTAAATGCGTATATGCAAACTAGCATCGGTAGTTTTGTTAAACCAACATTTCCAAAATCCATCTTTGTCGCTCTAAATAAAGAGAGAAAAAAAAAGTTTGGGCGTCATTTGATGTATCAGTTGTTTCCGGTAACTTCGTATAACGAACTTTGTAATCTTATGGTTTTGTAGAAAGGAGGAGACATGAAAAAGCTTTAATATTATGTTGGGAAATGGGTGTGTTGCAAAACTAGCATTCCTTCCTTTCTGTCACGTCTGTATTTGTATGTAACGCCATTGGTATATGCTATTTCTAGTCTTTTTTTAGACCCTTCATTTTGTTTGTATGTCCTATACATAATTCAAAAAATTTATGTTGTTTAGCTTTTATATTTGCAAAAATATTTGGAAAGTATATAATACTAGAATTGAAGTGCATTCGTGTTATTTGTGGTAACGGATAGACATAAAACAGTGGTGGTGCAGCCACCATACAACTCTGGCAGCGAGAGGCATACCATGGTTTAGTGTTTTGAAAGTGTAGAATAGTTTGTTTGTATTTGATAGCATATACATTGATTAACGGCTCAAGGAGATTATAAATATACCAAACTTGGAGCCCATTGTTAGCCCAAGAGCAAGCCCAATCCGACAAAACCATAATACTCTTAAATGCATACAACTGTCACCCAACCGCCGTACGGGTTTGGGGAAAAAAAATAGCAACGAAATTTTTTCAAAGTTCTATCTTAGTACGTGAACTATAAAAAATATCATTAAATACAACAAACTTTTATAAAGTGTTTAAATATGCACATTTTGATGTGATGTCACGTTAAAAATACTGACACGTGTAAGTTTTTTTGGGTATGATAACACGTCAGAATGTGCATATTGAAATACTTTGTAAAAGTTTGTTGCATTAAATTATACTTTTTATAGTCCACATACCAAGACACGACTTTCAAAAAAGTCTCTTGCTATTTTGTGACCTAAACCCTTATGGTACGATGCTTAACACGCAACAGTAGGACAACAAAATGTTGGTCAGACATGTAACGTACCACTTGTACCAGACCAAGGGAAGCTGACACCTTTCACCCTTGTCAGCTCGTTAGATGATCTACACGTGACTTATCCATGGTACGTTGATCAACTGTAAGGAGTTGATGCAGAGGGTTGCAACACACTAAGTTTACAATCCTCCTAGGCAGGGTACCTAACAGTTGTAGTATAGTATAGGCAAGACTCGGGGGGGTTAATCGTTCACTATAGGAATAGTGTTGTAGGTTTGAAGTGTATGACGGTTTAAGCCTAAAGGTTGAAAGAAGATTATTTTTGGTCTTTTATATTTTATTGGAAAGCAAGTAAAATCTCGAGTATTGGAGGAGGTTGGTTTTAAAACTACTAATTAAACTAAAATGTAATAAAAGTAAATGACAATAAAAGTAAATTGGTGGTGACCTTCATATATGAGGAAAAGTGTTTACTTAGAATCTTATTACTCCCTAGTTATATCTTACTATGTTGTCGAATTGTCACGTCCTTGCCTAATGTAATGCGAGGTATTCCTAATTACCAGTTGTGGTATGGTCAGTCTCACTTCTATAAAGCCTAAGTGAACGAAGCCTATCTGCTTTGTCAAGCTCACCCAATAACTAACCTACGCAATAGATACTCGCCCAATTAATAACCTAAGATAAGGAATTAACTAGTTACGTTTTAATGGACGTTCAAGCTAGTCTAGTTCTTCCTAGCCAGTTTTGAAACTCCTACCGCACACATCATTAAACAAGAGACGACAAACAAAACAGTCTATAACACCGCCAAAATAGGTACAGAGGAAGCATTCGGGTCACGGGGTGCTACGTATCAGATCACAACACAAAGTAATAGAGAACAGATTATCAAATTCGTTTTAAAATATATATTAATTTCATATAAGTAAAGTTACATCATTGTTTTAGTGCGGAAAACATAGCTCATAAAATTAAGTTGTCCCATTACAAAATTTGTCATAGTTATGTGTAAAAACACTTCAGGTGATAGTCTATGACCATGCCATGCCTAGCCTCAAACAACAACTACAATCAAACACCTGAGAAAACATGCTTAAAAGTCAGCAAAAAGCTAGTGAGTTCATATGTTTATAATAAAGCAATAAAGTTGGACCATACGCAAAGTATATGAACATTAAAACGATTATAATGTCATACAAAAGAGAGACTATTACACTAGCACTAAGTTCATGCAACCGAAGCTACGTAAGTAAAGTATGCTATTAGGGGGGAGGGAGTCGTTGAGGGATGGGATCTCATCTTTCACTTCTTCTCTCCTCCACATCACCATTTTTTCACCTATCTTTTAAACCCATCTCTAGAGGGAATGAGCATCTTTTAAACCATTCTCATCTTTCAGTTTCTCTCTCCTCCACATCACCGTTTAATTTTTTTTTCAGTTAACTTCAATATTTTTTAAAAACATCAATATTTTAAAAACATAAAAATTTCATTTCAAACAAATAAACTTAAAATTACAACGACAATAAAAAGCAACTAAAAATAAAAATAAAATTACAACGACAAATAAATTTATAAAACCCATCCCCAACGTGCGGCGATTTCTTTTTTTCGATTCACCACCATTTGCAACAAAGGTTGATTGTAGTGGTCATGCGGCTTCAAGATGAACTCCAAATCGCTTTGTTTTTGTTGTTCTTACATTTGTTTTTGTTGTTGAAGAGCCAAAGTTTGGACTTGTTGATCACGAGCAATCTAGCTTGTATTTTCGCTTCCTTCATGCGAAGCTTCTCCGCTCGAATATGTCTTTTGTCCTCAATTTCCTCTTTGTTGTACGCATTAAACTCGGAGACCAACTTCATGAGTTCTTCGCTACCGGATTGCGGATGTGCATTTTTGCAAACCCGAAAAGCTTCTTACATTTCTTGCATCGTATGTCGTTCGAAAATACGAAAAGTTGTTTTCCATATCGACTACTATATTCTCAAAGAGTGACCTTTTCATCCGAAACCGATCCTCAAAGTAAACGGCAAACCTCGGATTCTTAGAAAAATAATCTCGAACAAGACGGTTATCAGATATTTCACGTTTATCTCTTTTTATATACTTCCTTGTCGATGATGCAGTGTCACAAAAACCGGAAGGCATCACAAAGTTGGCGACAGAAAGCATAAACGCTAAATGCATCTGACCCGTCTGAGATGACTCATCACTTGACGAAGACAAATCTGAGGTTGAAGCTTCAAGAAATAAAGGATTCATCATTTTTTAATATAGAAGAGAAGTTGTTTATTTATTTTATTTTATTTATTTATTATTATTTTTTTAATGTATATGTTTTTGGTATATTTTTTGAATGTGTATGTTTATGTGTATATATAGGATATTTTATTTTCTTTTTGGACCGTTGGAACTAGCCGTTACACATTTTGTTTTCCTTCTTTTTCGACCGTTAACATGCGGGGTGGGAAGCGGGGTGACAAGCCCGATTTAGGATGAAAAAGCGCCAAGTTTTGTGGTACTGCAAGGGAGGGGTGGTGCTCCCGAGCGGCACCGCGTATTTTTCTCGGCCCCGAAGTGCTCTCGTGTCGACTCCCTCCCCTCTTAAAGCACAAATGAAAATAAGGGGCCCAAGCATAACTTGGTACCAAAACAAGCATAACTGGATTTGACTTTTACCAAGTCTAATAACATAAGTCAGTACAAAATTACCAGAAGCATACATAACTTTGTCTTAGATACAAAAGGTATGCAGTTATCTTTGCATATTAGATAAGTAATATCAATCCTACATAGGGTTACCAAGTGTTTACATATGGCAGATGTACAAAATAGCCTCACAAGTGGCTAGCCATATTTAGTCAAACTGTCAAGTCTTCCATTATTGGTTGTTCTTTGCAATGCTTGTTCATGAACTGCTTTTATTGCTGCACTGCTTGATCCTTGAACTGTTGTTGCATTTCTCATTTCCTAAGCTTTCTGCAGAACAATTCTTCTGCTCAATGGTTCCTGCATTGGTTCTTGTTCCACAATTGGTTCATTTTGTGGTGCTTCAGTATGGATTCTGCAATCTTTTGATGTGATTTCAAGAGGCCAAGCTGGAACAGGTAGACCCATAGTATTCTGCAAATGCAAAAGAGTTAAATTAAAAAGAGAGAATTTCATCTATATCCTTACAAAACTTCATAATTACGTCAACATCCTTGTAAAAATGCAAATTACGCCAATATCCTTTGAAAACCATAAAATACTCGTATATATCCAAAATAACAATTTAGTTTATTTTATAAATTTCAGTAATGCCTAAATGATAAATAAAATTGTCAATTACTTTTTTACCCTTGTACCAAAATCCTTTGCTTTTTCTTCCTTGATTCTGTCACTCTTTTTTCTGAACTGATTTTTATTCAAGCAAAATATCAATTAAAGGAGTAACACTGATGGTATATAATAGGGGACAAGATAATTGAAACTACAAAAAACCCAATCTTTGCAGATAATTAAGTCAATCACAGATTCGCTTACTAAAAAAAGTCTTTGAGATGAAAACCACAAGAATGGATACATTAAAATCCTTTAAACTGTTGAAGCAGTCATATGATATTCAATGAAGAATTCAGAGACAAAACTTCAATACTTCACGTTTGAAATTATATAACAGTTTAAAAAAAAGTTAAAAAGGATACTACATGGATGTGATTAAGCGATTCAATGGAAAAAAAAAAGAAGTTAAAATATGAAAAAGAATAGTTAGGATATAAGGGTAAAAAGGTAACTCACTTTTTTGTTTAGCATTTACATAAACTAAATTGTAATGCTATTTTGGATATACATGAGAGTTATAAGGGTTTCAAAGGATATTGACGTAATTTGCATTTTTACAAGGATATTGATGTAATTGTGAAGTTTTGTAAGGACATTGATGAAATTCTCCCAATTAAAAAAAAATGCAAAAGAGTTAAATTAAACAAATGCAAAAGAGATAACTTATTCCTAACATAGCTTCTCCATCAATTGGATCCCAAGAAACGCAAATCCTATAGGCAGCTTTCCACCATGATACCTAAAAGATCTTAATCCATCTCCTTTCCTTCTACACCTAATTTTTTTTTCCATTGATTGTCCTAAGCCTAGTGCTATTGCTACTCCCACCTTCATTACTTGCACCCCCACCACCCCTCACCTTCACACCACCACCCCTCATCCTCACAGCACCTCATCTCATTCTCACACCACCACCCATCATCCTTACTGGAATTTTTGTCATCTCTGGTGGAGTCATCTCAAATCCAACTGGAGGTGTTGAAATCTCCACTGGTGCAGAACTATGTTCACTACCAGAACAAATTTCTCTTTCTGACTCAGCATTAATGCTTTCATTCCTATTTGACTGTCCTAACACATCATTATCTACTACATTATTAATGAAAGAGTCATCTAACACATCATTATTTACTACATTATTAATCAAAGAGTCATCTAAATTTAAAAATTAAGAGTTAGCTAAAAACGATTATTGATAAAAAAAAATAAATTAAGAATGGACAATCCAATATACTACGCTAATCATGATAGGGATCTGCTTTAGAACCCTTCTTACGAACCCTCCATTCACACGACATTGTTGATTAAGGATTTAATTAACCTAGAACAACAATCTAGGGTTTGTTTCAATTTGGGGATTTAGGTTAAAGTTTAGAGAGAAGTTAAGGGATTAAATTGGTTATGAATTGTTTTGTTGAGTCAACGGGGTATAAACATTGGTCAATGCCTGCCAAACCTGAAAAGACATAAATACCCCTCACGTGTTGGTCACATGACCAACTAAACGGTCAAACAAACAAAAAATTTAGTCAAGCGACCAAAACCATTATGAGTCGCAACCACATGGACAGGATTCATTAAAAAAAACTAAAGGGACTAAACCCGTTAAACCTGACAGACCACAGAGACCATTTTTGAATTTAACTCCTCTAGTTTATGTGCATAAACTGAAATTTATCTCTCCTTGTACACTTTTATAAACAAACGTCTCTAATGGAAGATTTATAAGAATGGCTTTCATGTTATCATGGAACATTTCTATTGGCCTCCATTATAGATGTTGTACGAATATCAACTAACAGACGTGCCCATGTAATTGAATTTTATACATTTGTTGAACACAAAATGAACATATAAAAGGTTGCTCCATCTGTACCCAGGCTAATTTCATTTTATTATCCTAAGAGCACAAGGTATGCAAACTCCCAATAACACGTTATTGGTGTGCCACCTCAGCGCCACATAGTACACCTCCCAATAACACACCAATAACTTAAATAACCCTCCCTCATAACACAACACTAACATCACCTGTAGGTCCCGCAAAATACCCATCAAATATACCACTCACTCACAATACAAATAAAAACAAAACACACACACACACACAAAGATGCATTTGGCTTAAGTTAGTGCATTGGCTCAAAACACAAAATGGTGTATTTGGCACAAGTTTGGCATGTTAGCCGGCAAGGTTGACATACCAATGGCTCACCAATAGCTCACCAATGACACCTGATACCTTGTGCTCTAATTTGTGACATTAACGTATCATGCTATATGTACGAACGTACCTAATATAAATAGATGGACAAAAGAGTTGGAAAAAATGATCTCATGGCATATTGGACACTTTTCACATCCCTAAGTGAGTGAGAGGTACACTACTCTATATCTATCACTCTCATTAGCATTCTTTTTGCCTCCTGGATAATTTACCATACCATATACCCCATTTTCTCCACATCCTCACATTTTCGGATATTTTACAACAAATAGAATAGAATGTGGATGATGGGTTATAATGAAACTCATGAAGATCATCACTTGAACATGAACATGGTGGAATCATACACCAATAATGGCACCCGAAAGTTAAGACCACTTGCTCCAAAGCCACCACCGCCCTCATGTGCCACCTCCTCCTCGAATCGCTTCCCCTCGGCTCATCTTGATCATCATCTTCTTCCCATTAATCACCATCTTGGTATAAATTTTTCTCAACTAGTTAAAGATGTGATTTTTTTTTTTTTTTTTTTTTTTTTTTTTCATGATGAGGTTGTGACATACTATATATTATTGGCAGCTGAGCATAACAAGAGAGAGTTTCATTCACAACAAATGGTGGTAGTAAGCTCACGATGGAACCCTACACCTGAACAGCTGCAAACCCTAGAGGAGTTATATCGTCGAGGCACACGAACACCTTCTGCCGAGGAGATCCAACACATCACTGCTCAGCTCCGCCGCTTTGGAAAGATCGAAGGAAAGAATGTTTTCTACTGGTTTCAAAATCATAAGGCACGAGAACGCCAGAAACGACGTCGTCAGCTTAACAAACCTACTAATGATATGCATCAACCTCCATTCTTTACTACTGATAACATTAACACCATTCATCTTGATCAATCAGTTCCACGCAAAGATTCAGGTAACCTATCTTAACCTAAAATTATGATAAATTTAAGGAAAATGGTACCATTTAAACTAGTCATATTATCAAGTTGGTTAATGGTTGCTAACCATAATACTATGTTATTTGAACAAGGGTTTCATTTATGAAAACAACATCGATTTAGTTGTTTGCCTTGTGCCTTTGATCTAGTGTTATGTGAGTATCACATCAGCTAAGATGCCGTAGGTTCAAGTATTGTGCAAGACATTTGGTAGATATGCTATCCAGTGGTTATACAGTATTAGATAGGCGGTGTAGTTGTTTTTGAGAAAATTTATGTTTTAAAAATAATTACAAAATATTGCATCTCTGGATATATAATGTTAGAGTATCGGTATGGGATACCGATAACATGCCATCCGTCCCAACTATGAACCAATAACATGTTATTACCATACCGTGTTATGTGTCGTTGGTGTGCCAAAGGTCCCCAAGCCATTTGAATGGCTCAAGCCATTGGTGATGTTGTGTGTGTATTGTGAGTGAGTAGTTACTGGGGTATTTTGTGGGACCCAATAACATGTTAGTGGTGTGTTATGAGGGAGGGTGTTTTAGTTATTGGTGTGTTATTGGGGAAGTGATGAGGTGACGCTCAGGTGGCATACCAATAACGTGTTATCCGCTCTTCCCTCACCTTGTGCTCTTAGAGAAAAATGAACATAAAATAAAAGGCTAATCACTTGAAAATATATTATATTTGACACTTTTTCCAATTCTAATCACTAAACTAAAATATTTGTACAATTGAGTTTTTAAGGTCAGTTTTGTATTTTACCCACACGAGGTCAGTTTTGAGTGACTGAATTAGGTCAGTTTTAAGGATCATGATACCTGAAACTGCATAAATTCATAATGTTAGGGATTAATATGCATTTTCAAGTGATTAGCCTCAAAATAAAATAGGAAACACCCTATTTTTGTTGCTTTTCTTAGTTATTCTTGAGATTGACAAATGTAGGTTCTGAAATTTAGTAACATAAAATAATTCAACCAACAGGAATTTCTGTGTAGTAAGAATCAAGAATTTTTGGTGATATTCTAATTTAGCTCTTATATTATTAAAAACTATTCATTGGAAGAAATCAAAAAAGAATGAAGAAAAAGGAATTGTGTGTAGTTATTGTTTTTGTTTGTTAGAAAGTGATGGATGCTTGGGGGTAATTTTGGAATCTGTGTTCCGTTGCAGGGTTTGAAGAGACCAAAAACTGGGCAATACGTACATTTTCAGAGGTCTGCCTTTCTTTTCTTCATTATTTGTCTATTCTCATGCTACAAATACATATGGCTGGACTATTCATTTCTTCTAAAATTAATTAGTCTTAAATTAAAGCTCATATAAATGACACTACTATAAATCCATTTACATCAATCAATTTTGACAGAACTTAGTATGTGATATGACATATGCTACGTGATACATAAATATTCATAATAAATGTGTCATCAGGATCAAACTACAAGGTGAAAAAATCTTAATTAATAACTTATCCTTTAGTTATTATATAATCACTATTAACAATAACCATGTTTATGAACAACATGGTTAAAAACTTCCTAAAGAAAGTTGGAACTCGCGTTTTCTGAATTTTTTTCGCATGGTTATGCCTTGTAATGATTTTTAGTATTTTACAACTAAGGTTCATGTTCATCTAGGATATGTTATGTTGGTATTTCCCAAGATCAATATGGTAATGAAGATTGGTAATCATATACAACAGTGTATTAGGTTTCGCAATCCCTTTTTAACTGCAAAACTATAGTATCTTAATTAGTTGCTAGACTTTAAGTTACAACCAGGATACCATCTAGCCAAAGGCCTACTATACTTGGTAAAATTAATTCACTTGTTTTTTTTAATATGATGGATAAAGTTCCTTACCTCACAACGAAGAATAATATAACCATAACAAAAGTTATGTGATATGTAGCTATGTACACAACATATACAGACATTTCTTGTCTTATCTAATTTAGTGGTACTCCGTACTATATTTTATCACCTCACGTTACAAAATCAAACAAGAAACCTCCCATACATGTGATAGTAGATATATATATAAGAGTGTATCACTGAATTATTCTCAAGTAAATACAATACTCATGTTAGATTAGGGTACATACTTTATAGCAATAATGTGAATATGATTGATTAGGTGAAATAAAAACAGAAAAAATAGGGAATTGGACAAGTGACTAAAAGGTTTTCTTGGAAAATGAAATTAACCTATTTCTTCCTATTGTCAGCTAGCTCTCATTCTATCCTTATGTTTTATTTTATTACTGTATTTGTTTTCATTTTGATAAAATGAGCAGAAAAGTGTCTTAAGAGAAAAACAAGAATATAGGATGACAAATGTAGCAGGAGATCATCATGAAGCATGGGAACAACAATATCAAGAACAAGAACAAGATAATGAAGATGGAAATGATGATGATTTGTTGCTGATACAACGTAGGAGAAAAAGCAACCCTACAAGGAATGCCACGTGGACTCACATGATGCATTCTTTGTCTTGTTCTTCTACTGCTCCATCAACCAACAACAACCATATAACCCTAATTAATAATAATTCCATCAAAACTTCATCATCCTTTGTCATTTCACCACATGATGACGTGGACTCTTACCAAACGTTACAACTGTTTCCGGTTAATAACAACAGCATGGAACAACCGGACAAATGTTTTAATCCGGTGAGTGACGTTAGCCTCAGTCCTCGACAGTTCATCGAGTTTCTTCCCTTAAAAAATTAAACTAGCTAGTTAGTCGATCGAATACTTAATGTTAACTATGCATGTTGTGTAGTTTGTTTTACGCAGCAGTTATTTATTTGCTAATTATTCAAGTGCTTGTAAAATGTTTAACTCGCCTGGATTGATTGTAATACTTATATTTTACTTTGCTTTAAGGCCAGATTGTTGTATTATAAATTTTTAAGTGTGGTGCATGCTCTTGCATTGATTAATGTCATCTAAGAAAATCGAAAGCAAGTACTTTTAGTTCAGAACATGCACAGTTAGACGCTTTAATTTACTAATTAAGCTCACGAACCATATGCCAGAGCACTTACTAGTACTATATATCAAAACCTAGTTTTTGTTGTTGATAGAAGGAATTTATAATCAACGTACATATATATACAATTTAGTTGGTTGGGAGTGGGATCTAAAAAACACACCAAATCCTACATGACTTTAGAAAACACACCAAATCAACATATATACAATTTGGTTGAGAGTGAGAAAACCAATACGTGTCATTGATGAACAAAACACCGGAAAATAAAATACTTCCAAATATTTAAATTTTTTAAGTAAATAACGTGAAACAAAATCACTAAAAGTCGTTGAGAATATGCGATAGAAAAATACATTTTTTATTTATTTATTTATTTTTATTTTTATTTTATTTTATTTTTAAATTAGGCTAGTTTTTTTTTTTTTTTTTTTTTTAGACAGGCAATTGTATTAAGAACCTAGCAAGAAACTAGCATCAAGTGTTACAATGATTAGATATGGCGATACAGAATACCACTCTAACCAATTACAAAAGTTTTTGCTACGTCTACTAGAAATCCAATTGAACGAGTGAAGCTTCACATCATTTAGAATCGCATCTTTGTTCCTTCGGTTATTCTTGAAAGTTATCTGGTGTCTATTCCGCCAAAAAATCCAAATAGCTGACTGAATCACACCATCAAGATGATATGTGAGAGTAGATGATTTGCTCGATCCGCCAAGGTGATTGCCTCAAAAAGATTAGAAGGAATTAAGTTGTGAAGATTCTACCATTTTAAAATGTCGGTCCACGATTGCTTTGCTATTGCACAATGAACAAAGATGTGATTTTCTGTTTCGAGATCATCGTCACAAATAGGGCATCGAACTAAGTGTAGATCAATTTCTCTTCTATCTAAGTTAACTCTTGTTGGAAGTCTTTCATTTGCCACTCTCCAAGTATTAATTGTAGGTTTAAGTCCATTAAATTTAAAGTTTTATATGCTTGTTTAATAAACTATATATTAATTATAAATAAATATCTAGTCCTTATGTAATAAAAAAAACACAATAATAATATATCTCTTTGCTATTTTACATGATATCAGAGCTTTATGTTCAACCCATCACAAAATATTTACCTTTCGGTCATCAGCTACTCGTCGATGATTCAGAGTGATCCTGATTTATTTACTTTCTGTCACTCAATATTTTCGTTTATTAGTCTTTTTATCTAACCCAAATCATAAACTCTAGAACACAAAAAATATAGTTGTCATAATTCATCCCATATTATGTTGATAGTGCTATCAATAAACAAAATTTATCTCGTCAACATTACTCTTATTTTACCATAGGAGATCATTGTCGTTTTTCAAAAATAGTTGGTCACTAAATTGTCGCTACTACCTAAAGGCAAAGCAAGTCATGACATACAAAATAAATGTCACGCAAAAAAAGAAGCCGCAAGCTATAAACAACTATGCTGCCAAATACAATTATGCCTCCGTTCAAATAAACAACAAAAAAGATGCTAAAAAAAAGAAGCGGCTTTCAACATATGTTACAGTTTGTCTGTTCGAAAGCCTCCCGTACAAACTGCGTTAGAGTGACTAGGTTAGTGGGCTGAAACCTAAATATAAATTTAGGTTCATTAAGTTTAGTGTTTGAAACACAATCATAATATATCTATTTGCTGTTTTACATTTATTAATCTCACATTCCTTTGTTCATTAACTTTTTGTTTAGTTATTTTTTTGGGCTAATAACCTATTAAAGCATCATACTTGTCACAAATGTCAGTTCGACGTAGCGAATAAAAAAATACCTCTTTCAGACATTAAACTTGACATTGTTTTCTTCAATTGAGTATTATGACCATTTTACCCTTCCAAATTATATAAATGGTCCCTGTGGGTTTGCGAAAATTGCATCCATCGTCCCTAGGCTAAATTACAAAAATAGTCCCTGTCGTTTGAAAACATTGCGTCCATCGTCCCTTTTTTTTAACCATTCCTTAAGAACCAGAAAACAACAAACTGAAATATAAATGAAACAACAAAGACCTTATTCAAACAGAACAATGAAACAACTTAACACATAAACTGAAAACACAATTTACATCTATAGCGGTCTTTGTAACGATATCTTAAAGCCAATAGATTTTAATTTTCATTGCTTGTAATCTTTTTCTACAAGGGATCATTTGACAAGTGTATAAATTCGCTTTCCATTTCACGCTTGGCCTCTTCAAGTTCAACATATTCTTTTTTCAAAGCTGCAAGTAATTCATCAATCTTCTCCATTTTTACAATGAGTTCTTTTTCGGAAGCTGCAATTTCATCATTCTTCCCCTTTATTACGATGATTCAGATATCTTGTATCAAAAGTTCTTTGATATTCGCATCAAGCAATTCACGCTCTTTATCAATCTTCCCCTTTATTACGATCATTCGGATATCTTGTATCAAAAGTTCTTTGATCTGCTCATCATCTAACATAGAAATAAAAACCCACTAAAATTAATTAACTAAACCCACTTGGATCAATTCAACCAAATACCTTCAAATCAAACACCAATCAAAATCCAAAATTAATTAACTAATCTTCATCTTCTTCCAACCCATTAATCTTCCTCAACACCATCAACCCAGCCACCTAAAAAACTCAAAACGCTCGAAACCCAAAACTGTAATAGTGGTGGCGCATGGTAAAATTAGTGTCGGATGTCTGGTAGGTGGTCGTTGGTAATGGTTGTAGTGGCGGTGATGAGTGGCGGCTATCGAGGTGTTGACGGTTTCAGATGTAGAGTTGGTGATCTTGCGGTGGCTGTTGAGGTGGTGATGTAGAGTTGGTGGCTGTTGAGGTGGTCATACTTGTGGAGTTGTGGTGTCGCCAACTGATCTAGACAAACATCAATATAATTGGGGTAAACAAAAAGAAAACAAGTCATGCCTTATGTCATTTACCTTTTGGACAATGGATGCAATTTTTTAAAATTCAAAGGTAAAATGGTCATCACAATTTTGTATTTTATCTTTATTACTCAATTGAAGACAACAATGTCAAGTTTAATGTCTAAAAGAGGTATTTTTTTTGTTCGCTACGTCGAACTGACATTTGTCACAAGTATGATGCTTTAATAGGTTATTAGCCATATTTTTTTCTTCATCAAGGCGATAGTGTTTAAGTTTTTCTTTAAAAAGATCAGCTAGCGGTTTATTGTTCTCTAAATTTCTCTTTATTGTCAAATTTTATTGAAATTTTTTAACACTTTCTTTAAAAAAATTTGATGAGCACATACTTTACGCATTTTTTACTTAAAGAGTTATTTTTAGATAATCAGAAATTTAAATCTGTTTTTTAACCCTTTCGTCAATGATGTTTATTTACTTTTCTGTTGGTTCAAGATATATCGTTGTTTTAGCTTTGTCTAACGAAAACAAACTTTAAAGAAAATGAAGATTAATCAACCCTGGCACTATACTTGGCAAAATTTTCTTGTTGGAAACACAAATTTGACATCCAAATAGTAAGAACGAACTATATATCAAAGAAAAGATAAATAATTTTGAACATAAAATATGAATAATAAGAAACTTTATACAGTACTATTTAACATTAAATATAAGAATTGAAGAAAGTGATGGATGCTAGGGTAATTTTGGAATCTGTGTTTGATGGCAGAGGTTGAAGAGACCAGAAACTGGGCAATGCCTACATTTTCAGAGGTCTGCTGCTTCTTAACTTTCTTTTCTTGTTTTTTCCCCTATTTATCTATTCTCATGTTACAAATAAATTGATATCGACTATTCATTTTATATGTAAAAATTTAACTATATTTTACACTACGTATTAAACTAGAAGTCATACTTAGAGTGGACGGTGTGGGCTCGCCGTCGGCTCGCCGTCGCCTACGTGGCCGGGCGCCGTGGCTCGCCGCCACACCGCCCTGCCTTGTTGTGGCTCGCCGTCGGATACCAAATCGTGGGGACGACGAGGTGGAGCTCCTGACACAAAGCAAAGTTTACGTTATAAAACGTAAACATTTTTGTAACGTTAAGGTTTGTTATGAGTGAGGAGGGGGTTTGTTGTGGTTAGTTGTGGGAAAATGAGATGCTGATGTGACGCTGAGGTGGCGCGACGATGAAGTGAACCCTTGTTATGGTACCTAGCTCTCTTATATGATACTATACATTATTTACTTCATTGACTTGTGACAGAACTTAGTACGTGATATGACACATCATATGTAGTGATACATGATACTTATACATTAATCGAAATATACTTTCAAAGTCTTTGGTATCTTTACTCAATTTCATAGCTTACTTGTATTGTTTAAATTTGTAGAACAACAAGCTAGCTTTAAGTAAGGCATTTTAAAAGTAGAGTAAAAATAATTATAACTTGTGCTATGGTGAAATGTGGTTTTAAATGCTAAACGAACATCAATCTAGGGGTGAGCATGGGGCGGGATGGGACGGTTTTATGGTAAACCAAAAACCGAACCGTATATTTCGGTTTTTGAAAACTACAAACCGTTTGGTTTCGGTTTTTTCGGTTTCGGTTTTTGACATTGAATCGGTTCGGTTTGGTTTTATTGATTTTTCTTACTTGAAAACAAGCAAGTTTTAATCTTATATGAAGTTTACAATTCTAAGTTTTTAAGCAAAAATATTTAAACAAATATCAGTAATAGCATATTATCTAGCAATCTAAAGCGTCGAAAAAACGTACAAAACAACCGAGCATCAATCTAAAATATAAAATGCACGTCTTTCTTGCTTTGCACTTTTTGTTAAACTACGAGAATTGTGGGGAAATTTTCAAAGAACACTATTGTTCGAAAACAAAGATATAATATCTATAAATAAAACAAATTTTAATGTATAGATAGTAAACAACACATTTTTTTTAATAGATAAAGTTTTATACTTAAATCTTTAAAATTAAATAGCAAATCTTTTAAATAGATAAAAGTATATAAAAACATATAAAAAGGTAGGGCGGGGCGGTTTTCTCGGTTCGGTTTTTCTTATGAAACCAAAAACCGCCCCAAACATTTGGTTTTTATAAAATTCAAAACCACCGCCATCGCTTTGTCAAATAGGGCGGCTTTTTCGGTTCGGCTTTTTCGGTTTCGATTCAGTTTTTCGGTTTTTGTGCCCACCCCTACATAAATGTTTCTTTAGATAATGTTATTTTAATATAAAATAGAAGTAAACCGATAAATATCACAGACTAACGAAATTATTAATATCAACTTTATGGAAATATAATAACTTTAGTTTTTTTAACACCTATAAAATGGCGCAAGTTAGAATATCATAATTGTAATTGTTTCACAAAAAGGTGTAGATTGGCGGGAACATCCTGACCCCGGGTGCCTTTTAGCATCAGCCATTGTCCACCTACAAAGAATAGCTCCGACACATAATTGTTATACTCTTATCCCTAGATATATATGAAAAAACTCAGGTATGTTCATTTTGGATTTTTAATTAAAACTGAATACAACAAATACACATACGTAATAACCTTTTGTCCAATTAATATTTTCTCTTTCCATATTTAAATGTCTACTTTTAAATTAGAGATTGTGACAAGTGCCATGATAGCATGCTTATGGTGCATTAGTTCATCCTGTTTTTTTTTTTTTTTTTTTTAAATTAAAAAATTGCATTTAATACACATTTATTAAACTTATAAATTACCATAATTATAATAATTGTGATTTCCAATTTAATAAACATAATTTTTTTAAATAATACTTTTATCAGTGCCTTAAGGTCATTAGTTAAACAAAGTCTTTAAATTATTAACAATATAAGAAAAAATAGTATACTATAAATCGATAAAATGTTTTTTTTAACTTTGAAAATACTTGTGATTGGTTTAAACTTGAAAGTAAACACTTATTTCGAAAGGGTAAAAGACAGAAAATAGCAACGTACTTTTCAAATTTTACAGAGTTGAAACACTTACTTTTTTATTATCAACGATTCCTATCAAACTTTTAAAAAGTGTTCTGACTTCAACAAAAACTTGTATTATTTTCCACCTGTAGCTCCACGTGTATAAATTAAATGTATATTATCCTAGTCATAAAAAAAATAAAAACACGTCACTTCCCGCTTATAAAGAAACGTTATTTTTACCCCCAATTCATTATCCCGTCCTTTCCCTCTTTATTAAATCCTAACCCTAATTTCTATTCTCAAATTAACACACTAAAATTCATGAAATTGGTTTGAACAAACAAGCGAGATGACTAAAGGTATGCCGTATTCAATGTTTAATTTTAATTTATAAGTGTATTTTTGTAAGACCCTAATTTCTTTTGAAACCCTAATTTTCAGGTGAACCGAAGAAGAAAAAATCAAAGAATGGTGTTTTCACCATTTATGTTAGGTACGATGGCATGTTTACTGGTGGACCTTTGAGATACTCACAAGGTGATATGAAAGAAATATCAGATGTGGATTTTGAAGGTATGTCCTATGAAAACCTTGTTGAAATCTTGAAGAGGTTATTTCCAAGAAGTCATTTTTATAGGTTGTATTATTGTAAAACGAAAACCCCATTGAAGTTAGGTATAAAGGAACTTAAGTCGATAATGATGTTTATGAAATGTTGAAAGCTGGTTATGAGAATGGGTTTAAGATGGATATTTACCTTGAACACATTGATTATGATGTTTTAGATTTACTTGAGATGGAAGATAAGGATGAAAATGTAGAGGATAGTGATGATAACTATTGTAGTGATGACTGTGAGGAAGTAGATTATGTTGACTTTCAGAATGAGATTGATGATGTAGTAATTAAGGATTTTAGTACAAAAGATTCTTTTCTAAATAAGCTTTCTGGTGATAAGGGTTTATTTAGGAGTTATGTTCACAGACAAGTCCCTGTAAGTCAACAAGAAGCAGAAGAAGATCCTGACCAACACACTATAGACCCTGTTTTTAGGTTAAAAAGGTGTAGTTTATCAAGTTTTAACCACGATATACCTTGGAATAAGATGGAACCAATCTTAGGTATGAGGTATGAGGACTCCCAACAGCTAAAATTTGCTTTGACCAACTATGGTGTAGCAAATGGCTATCAGTTATGGTACATGAAGAATGATTGGAGGTCTGTTTTGGTATACTGTGGTAGGAATGTTGATGAGGGTAGATGTGCAGGTAAAAAAGGTAACAAAGATAGGTTGATGGCAAATGAGAAAAAAGCTCTGTTAAAAAAAGGTGAAAATGATTGTGGAGAGGGGACAAGTAAAGGAGGGAACAAGAAGGTAAAAAAGAAATCAGTGAAGAAGAAACCATTGAAGAAGAGGGTTAGGGTTGAGAATGATTGTGGAGAGGGGACAAGTAAAGGAGGGAACAAGAAGGTTTCAGCTCTCAAGAAGGGTAATTGCTGTCCTTTTAGACTATATGCTTCATGGATGTCTAATGAACACTCATTTCAAATAAAGTCCCTTATACCTGATCATAAATGCTCAAGGAATTACAACTTGGGTGCTCTTGTGAACTATAAGTGGATTGCAGGCCAATATGCAAAAGAAATCATAGCGATCTGATATTCCTTACGAGAAAAATGAAAGATGACATTAGAGAGAAATTTATGATACATGTCAGTTTAGGTCAGTGCAAAAGGGCAAAGCAGAGGGCATTATATGATCATGAAGGTGGTCTAAAAGAGCACTACAGTAGGCTATATGAGTATAGGAATGCTATTTTAGAAACCAACCCTGGGTCTACATGTAGGTTGGATGTGGATGAGTCTTCTAATGGCAGTGTGTTTTTCAAAAGGATGTATATTTGTTTCAAAGGGGTAAAAGATGGATGGTTAGCAGGTTGTAGGAAGGTAATTGGGCTTGATGGGTGTTTCTTGAAACATACATGTAGGGGTGAATTACTCACAGCTATGGGAAGGGATGCAAACAATCAAATGTATCCCATTGCATGGGCTGTGGTGAGGGTAGAAAATGCAGAGAATTGGGGTTGGTTTATGTCTCTACTAACAGATGATCTTTCTTTGAATGATGGGCAAGGCATTACAATAATATCAGATTCTCACAAGGTAATATTTATCTACGCTACAGTTTAATTACAATTACAATTACAATTATTGTTAATTACATTCTCATAAAAGTATGTTTTAATATGAATCAGGGTTTGCTTGATGCTGTGAGTGATTGGTTGCCACAAGCTGAGCATAGAAAGTGCACTAGGCATTTGTATGCTAACTTCAAAAGAAATTCTTGGTGTTCATTATCAAAGATTGTTCGGGCTGCATCAAGTACATTAGAACAACAATTTGAGTTCTACATGGAGCAAATAAAACAGATTGATCAAAATGCTTATGATTATCTGATTAAAAGAAACCCCAACTCCTGGAGTAGAGCATTCTTTCAATTGGACAGAAAATGTGCAGCATTTGAGAATGGAATCTCAGAGAGTTTTAACAGAGCAATTATGGGGCCAAGGTCAAAACCTATAATTACTATGTTGGAAGACATTAGGCTTTACATAATGCAAAGGTTGGTGGCCATGAATAAGAAAGCATTCTCTTTGGAAGACACCATCACACCAAGTATAAGGAAAACACTGGAAATGTTGGAGGATCAACAAAGGTATATAGTAACATAGTAATATAGTTATCACTTTCAATCACACTTTATCTGTTTTAATTATTGTTGTATTTCTCAGGCATTGGCATGTATATCCCAGTGGTTTCCAAGTACTTGAAGTCAGGAAAGGAGATGAGAGTTATCTTTGTTAATCTACTAAACAAGGTATGTTCTTGTAAGCACTGGGAATTATGTGGGGTACCTTGTGTTCATGATGTAGCAGGCTACATACATTTGAGCAAAGAACCTGATATAGGTGTTAGTCATTGGTACAGTCAAGATACTTGGTTTAGTGCATACCAGTTTTCAATTAACCCAGTTTGGGGATCCAATAATTGGAAAAGGACTAATGATGCACCACCATTACCCCTACTAGTTAGAAAGATGCACGGTAGACCACAAAGGCAAGAATCAAAGCACCAAATGAAAGTAACTCTAATCAAGTTAGTAGGGTGGGCAGAAGTATGACTTGTACTCATTGTTGGCAAAAGGGCCATAACAAGGCAGGCTGTAAAAATGCCCCACAACCAAAACCTGAGACTGTGAAAAAACAACCAGGAAGAAAAAGAATCTTGGAGCAGTCAATGTGCATCTAGAGCTGGTAGGGGTGGTATAGGTAGCAGAGGTGGTAGGGGTGGTAGGGGTGTTGGCACAAGTGGGAGTGGTATGGGTGTTGGCACAAGTGGGAGTGCTAGGAGTGTTGGTACAAGTGGGAGTGCTAGTGGTGTTCTTTGCAACTGGGAATGAAGATGATAATTTAACAGAAGATCAGGTATTTCTTTTAACATCCATGATACTAATGAATATGCACATGTTAATCAGCCTTTTTAGTAATTATTTACATGTCATACAGAGATACCAAATGCAATTGGATGAACAAGCATTTAGAGAATGTATGGAAGAACAATTTCAAATGGAGAAAGAGGTGGCTGAGAAAAAAAGACAAGAAGAATTTTTAGAAAAAAAGCAGTTGTTTGATGAGCATGGAATAGACATGGACATGGACATGGAAGAAGGACCTTATAACAGAGTCATTCCACAGCAACTTGTTCTTGCAAACAATCATCCAACCCAAGAATCTGTGATACATAATGCACAAGATCCACCAACATCACCAGCAGCATCAGTTGATACAACCACTTCAACACCAAAGGATACACCAAAGAAGACCAGGAACATGAACAAGTGGCTCCAGAAATCATTTGTCAATGGTCAAAGGATTTATCACAAGAATCGTGGCAGATCTGAAAGAATCAAAAAAATGCAGATGAGCAAAGCATATCAGTTTGACCAAGAGGGAACTGGTTCTACTCCTGATAAAGCATTTGCAGTATCTGATTCTGAATAACTATGTTTTCATTGTCTGTAATGTATATTTAAGAACCTAAACTGCATATTTGTTGGTGGACCAAAAAACAATGCCAGTTGTGCTGGACACAAAAGCATGTGCTCACATGCTTTGTGGAATCTTTTGTAATGACCATGTGGGTTGCTTTTGACCATCTTGAAACAATCAATATATGCAGTATTTTAGTGTCATTTGATGCTTCTCTTTTATGCTTTTCTCTTTATCCATATGCAATAATTTAGTCTCATTTGGTTCTCTTTATCACATGCAGTATTTTGTGCTCAATTGGTTCTCTTTATTGCCATTGCAACACATTATAGACACTGCTTATGTTTTATGCTTTTGCACTTGAATATGTACAATGTCATTGCAAAACATCATGGATAGCAACTTATATGATATATCAACAACTGATGTATAGCAAAACCTTACATTTCATTACAAGATGATCTTTCTTTGAATGCTTTTGACCATCTTAAAACATTACATTTCATTACATACCCCAATTGTCATTGACCTTACCTTACCCTTACCCTATTACTAAACTGATCTGCTACAACCAAAACCTTACTAAACTGATCTTCTACAACCAAAAGACAGCAAACCTTACCTTACCTATTACATTAAAACATAAACCAAGCCATTACAATCATGATCACAATTGACTTCCAAATTAAACAACTTTTTTGACTTTTCTTCAAATGAACCTTTATTTGCTCCATTTCAACAGCAAGAACATGAACTTTTTCTTGGTACGCTTACTTCATTTTGCACTTGAACCCTTTGATTTGGAGTCAAAGCCTTATACATCTCATACAAGTGACCTTTGTACCAATCATTATCTAACTCAGGATCATACCAATCCCATTTTGTACAATTCCTTACACCTGTTTTCTGCAAATAAGAATATATAAGCTTACCATAAAAGAGTTGAACAGGGAAGAATCAAGCTACTTACATATCTGTTAGGGCAACAAACAAAACGCCTAGCAGGGTTTGATGGGGTCCAAGAGGTGAGAGACATGACAGGAAGCTCGCAATAGCACTCATTTGGAAGGTTACCATGCTTTGAAACATTGGAAGAAGATGACGACATCAAGCAATTAGGGTATAAATTAGGGTTTATGAATTGGGGATTTGTTTTTAAGAAATGGGGATGGTGTTTCAATTAGGTTAAAAACTGGAAATGAAGAGGGTAAAGTGTTTATAGTCAAACGGGTCGGATTATTAGAGCAGGGTTTAATCTTACGTGGCATTTATTAATAATTAAAATAAATAAAAATAACACGTGGAATATACATATGGAAAGTTGTTGATATCAGGACAAAGAAAATAAGTTTAGATGGCTTAAATGTTGATAAAAAAGTAAGTGTTTCAACTCTGTAAAATTTGGAAAGTACGTTGCTATTTTCTGTCTTTTACCCATTTCGAAACACATAAATTGAAACTAGGAATAATTAATTTGCAATGGAAAAAGTAATATTTATAAAGAGTAAAGAGCTAGTATTGGTTTTGATTTAGAGTTATAATTAATAATTAAATATACATGTGCAGACAACCTTATTAAATTTGTATCATGCTCGAATTTTGTATTTGTGTTTTCATAAATTATTTTCACTTTAATTAGTAAAAAGAATAAAAAAGAAAAAAATGATGCATTTTAGCATGGAACTCAATGTAGTCTTTTCGTCCCAAAATAAGTATTCATTTTAAAAATGTATAAAGTTTTAGAAATACGCAAATTGACCACATTCGCCAATAAAATATTATATTTATTTATTGATATAAGATCATTTGAGGACAAAAAATTATTTACATACCAAATGATCAATCTCCACCCTTCATTTTTATTTAATCTAATGGATGAGATTAATCCCAACAATTTAAAAAACCTACTTTCATCATTTTTTTTCAAATATTAATATCTTTTAAACCGTTAATCGTAGAGCGAAAAAAAATACTCCCTCCGTCCCATATTAAATGTCCAGGTTTGACTTTTCAAGTCTTTCTTTTACAACTTTGACGATAAATATTTTTGGTTGTGTTATATAGTATTAAATAAAAATAATACCTAGTGAAAATACATTAAAACTCAATCTATTCATATATTTTGCACCAAATATTATATAACACAACCAAAAATATTTATGGTCAAAGTTATGAAAGAAATACTTAGAAAATTCAAACTGGACATTTAATATGGGACGGAGGGAGTATATCATTGCGACGAGCATTTAATTATCTTTCTATAGATAGGCACATTGATATACTTTCGACAATTTTTTTTTTCTCGTATTTTTCACTTTTTTTTTAAAGTTTTTTTCGTTTTTTTTACGTTACTGAAATTTGTATTGAAAAATCATATATGATATAACACTAATTTGATATTAGTGTAAAATCATATATGATATGTAATATCATATGTGATATTAGTGTAAAATCACATATGATATCACATGTGATATTACATATCATATATGATTTAACACTAATATCACATGTGATATTCAATTTAGTGTTTTATCATATATGATTTTTTCATGCAAATTCGATAGCGTAAAATAAATGAAAAAGGCAACGTGAAAAAATGAATTTTTTCTTTTTCGAAAGTATATCAAAGTGCACGTCTATAGAAAGATAATTAAATGCTCGTCGCGACGGTGTACATATTTTAAGCAATGATAAGCGGTTTAAGAGATATTTAAATTATAAAAAATGGGTGAAATAATAAAATGCTTTTAAATCTCAGCCATTGATTTTTTTTTTTTTTAGATGAATGGAGGAGATGAGTCCCTTGGTATATGAGAAAAGCTTGGTATGTAAAATAACTCTCCTCTTATTTATTAAGATATAAGATCATTTGAGAACAAAAGATTATTTACATACCAATGGATCAATCTCCACCCTCAATTTTTAATTGATCTAATGGATGAGATTAATCCCAACAATTAAAAAAACCCATTTTCATCATTTTTTTTCAAATATTAATATCTTTCAAACCGTTAATCGTTGAGCGAAAAAAAATATACCATTGCGACGAGCATTTAATTATCTTTTATAGATAGGCACTTTGATATGCTTTCGACAAAAAAAAATTTCGTATTTTTTACGTTTTTTTTTCAAGTTTTTTCGTTTTTTTACGTTACTGAAATTTGCTTAAAAATTCATATATGATAAAACACTAATTTGATATTAGTGTAAAATCACATATGATATGGAATGTCATATATGATATGTAATATCACATGTGATATTAGTGTAAAATCACGTATGATATCACATGTGATATAACATATCATATATGATTTAACACTAATATCACATGTGATATTCAATTTAGTGTTTTATCATATATGATTTTTTTTTTCATGCAAATTTCAGTAACGTAAAATAACTAAAAAAGGCGAAAAACGTGAAAAAACATTTTTTCTTTTTCGAAAGTATATCAAAGTGCCCATCTATAGAAAGATAATTAAATGCTCGTCGCGACGGTGTAAATATTTTCGCTTAACGATAAACGGTTCAAAAGATATTTAAATTATAAAAAATAGGTGAAATAATAAAATGCTTTTAATCTCAGCCATTGATTTTATTTTAGATGGATGGTGGAGATGAGTCATTTGGTATGTGAAAAAAATTTGGTATGAAAAATAATCCTCCTCATTTATTAAATTGTTTTTTAATTTATTGAAGTATGAACTCTACACTTATGTGACAACTTTAAAATAAAAATATAGACGCTTAATATGAAACGAAAGCGTATTGACGACGTATGTGGTCTATCGGCTCAATAACCGGAGGACCTAATACTCTATCGAATGGCGTACCGAAAGGTCAGTATCCGAATGGATCGTTGACCTGACAGTACCTTTGGCATTTAGCCTGAATACAATTCGTCTCATTCTCCTGGGTGTCAAAGATGACGCCAAAGACAATGTCAGGGACAGTGTCAGCCCTGACAACACCAACGGTCCCAGAGAAAATGACAGGCCTATGGACCAGATAGCGAGATCATGGAGTATAAATACACATACAGTAATTGGTAAAAAGGTATCATTTCTTACACACATACATTTACACTATACCCTTCGGTTTAGCCCCTACTTAGTCTCACGCCGGAGTCTGGTCCTGGGATAACACCCGGGGCGAGACTAACGCGTTGCTCATCTTATCAGGTATCCAGAAGACTTATTTTACAAGGCTGAAGGATATCTGAAAGACCTTACAAAAAAATACTTCGACATTGGCGCCATCCGTGGGACCCACATTCAATCTGCTAAAGCTATAGGATGACAGGTTCAACACCTCCGGTAACTTCTGGAGGAGGGGAAGCTAACTCTCCCCCAGTGACGAGAGAGCAGTTGGAAGGGTATGTAACGACACTCAAGTCCATGATAAAAGAGCATAACAGCCGAAGGGATACCGTTGATCCGATACGGTTGGATTTTGAAGACGAAACAGCCTCTGACAAAAGCGAGCCGGCGGACAAGAAGAAGGAGATCGTGACCGGAAGTAAAGTAAAGGATGATGATCTAGGGAAACCCTTCAATGAAGTCTCAAGGTCTCCCTTCACTCGACGAATCATCGAATTCTCAGCACCTGAACACAAGATGCCCACCCACATCAAGCTGTATGATGGGTCGACGGACCCTAAAGACCATCTTAATAGGTTCACAGGGGCCGCAGGACATGGAGAGTGGCCAATGCCGGTATGGTGCCGCATGTTCCAACAGACTCTAGACGGAAAGGCCAGAGGATGGTTTGATCGCCTTCCTCCGGGAAGCATAGATGAATGGGCTGAATTTAGGGAGCAGTTCGAAGCTCGTTTCTCCCTGCACAAGGCTTGTCTCAAGGACCCAACGAAAATAACTAAGATAGTGAGAAAGGCCAATGAAACACTACCTGAATTTAAAGAAAGATGGACCGCCGAGACAGGGTTCATACAAGGTGTTCCGGAGATCATGAGAATTTCCTCATTCATGAGTGGATGCAAATGTCCTGAGTTGGCCAAACAGTTTGCCGATAAGGTACCGAAGACTGTAGATGAGATGATGGTTCGGGTGGATGACTTTGTAAGATCGGAGGAGGCTTTCGCTAGCACATAGTTACCCCAGGGAGAGCACTATGACACGACCAGGAGGGCCTCGACCGGTCCCTTCCGGAAGGATGAAAGGGTCGCTATGGGACATTACGGAGGGGACAAGAGAAGCGATGGGCGACATGGGTATTCATGCAAAGATCGCGGAAGTTCCTATCGTCACGGGGACAGGTCGGCACCTTATTTACCCTCTCGGGGTGACCACCTAAGTCGGAACAGCCCCCGTCTGACGCTGGATTCACTCATCAAACCTCCGAAGGAAATCTTGGCTACAGAGCATCAGTTACGCTTACCTCCCCCAAAGCCTATGCGTGACCCGCCCAGGAAGGAGAACCAGGACAAGTATTGTGATTACCATGGAGAAAAGGGGCACTACACGAATGATTGTTATCAACTTAAGAAACAGTTGGAACTAGCCTTGGAATCGGGGAAGCTGAACCACTTGATTAGGGATCTTAGACAAAAGGGTAGACGAGATCCTCCCAAGAAAGAGAAGGGAACGAAGGACAAAGTCATTAACATGATCCGGACGTGGCCTGAAAGGAGGAAGAGGAAATCATCGGAGCAAGAGGAGGGGTGGATGAATGTATCCATAACCTTTCCCCCCTCCCCGACGGAGATGTGTCGGACGACCCCCTCATAATCGAAGCAAGCATGGAGGGATATCTGGTAAGAAGGGTATTTGTGGATGAAGGAGCCTCAGTTGAAGTGATGTTCGAACATTGCTTCAATAACTTGAGTCCGAAGATAAGGTCTCGACTGAAACAAACGCAGACAGATTTACTTGGATTTGTTGGCAAGTGACTAGACCGCTGGGGAAGATCGAGTTGGATGTCTCGTTTGGAGACGAAGGGCGGTATCAGAGGGTCAGAATGAAGTTCACTGTCATCCGTGCTCCATCACCATACAACGTGATCTTGGGAAGGACAAGACTGAAAATGCTACGAGCCATACCTTTCATAGTGCATTCCATGATGAAGTTTCCCACTCCTCAAGGAATTGCCACCCTCGTAACTCGTTCAGTCATTATCTCAGAATGCAGAAGGTTAGAAAGAATGCAGGCCGCCCCTCCGGAGCATGATAATCAGGAACAAGGAAAGACCGATGAGGTAGGCTTAACGAAAGAAGTGGTGATTAATCCGGCTTTCCCAGAACAATCCATGACGATAGGAGGCGCCTTATCCCCTGAGTGCAAGAGGCGCCTCAAAGAGCTTCTCCAGAAAAACATGGATGTATTTGCATGGGAACCAGCGGATATGACAGGGGGGCTGGCATCGTTCGGCCCGTAAAATATCCCACCTAAATATCCAACCCTGTTTTGGTCAAAAAGTGCGATGGGAGCTGGCGTATGTGCATTGATTTCAAAAACATTAATTCTGCCTGCCCTAAAGACTACTACCCTCTGCCGGAGATCGACTGGAAGATCGAGTCAGTCATGGGATACAAATACAAGTGCTTCCTGGACGCTTACAAGGGCTATCATCAAGTGCAGATGGCGAAAGAGGATGAAGAAAAAACGGCGTTTTACACGGAACAAGGGACTTACTATTACACAAAGATGCCGTTTGGTCTAAAGAACGTTGGGGCCACTTACCAGCGGATAATAGACTCTGCTTTACAGTCACAGATAGGGAGGAACCT
This sequence comes from Chrysanthemum makinoi, assembly GCA_910596185.1. Lineage (NCBI taxonomy): Eukaryota > Viridiplantae > Streptophyta > Magnoliopsida > Asterales > Asteraceae > Chrysanthemum > Chrysanthemum makinoi. The sequence goes on from OU343219.1 coordinate 3,553,380, forward strand.
GGAGGCGTATGTGGATGACATGGTCATCAAGAGCAAGGAGGAGAACGGAATGTTAGCAAACATAGCTGAAACATTCGATAACCTTCGAAAGATAAACATGTAGCTGAATCCTAAGAAGTGCTCCTTCGGGATGGAGGAAGGAAAGTTCTTGGGATATATGGTGACCTCGGAAGGGATCCGAGCGAACCCGAAGAAGACAAAGGCAATTATGGACATACAATCACCCAAGACCTTGAAAGAAATGCAGAGTCTCAATGGAAAGTTGGTGGCACTCAACCGTTTTTTATCCCGGTCTGCCGAAAGATCCTTACCCTTCTTTGAAACACTTAAGAACATCACCAAGGAAAACAAAGAGGAGTATCGATGGACGGAAGAGGCAGAAAAGGCCTTCCAGGAGATGAAGAAGCTGATAACGGATCTCCCCTCATTGACCACGCCGATGGCGAAAGAAGCGTTGTATGTGTACCTCGCGGCCTCTGAAGAGGCAGTCAGTACAGTTCTGTTGACCGAAAGGAAGGGAAAGCAATTACCGGTCCGTTATGTAAGCCCGGAATGAATGGGCCGGAGATCCACCACTCCCTCACATAACCTCCAGACATCCGCCTCTTCAAAGCCACCGGAGGGAGCATTGTCTAAGACATTTGAATCCGGGTGCCTCCAAGGCATAGCATCAGGGATAGCCCTTCGGTCAATCAGGAAGAAATTGTCTTTCCAGTTCTTCAGACTTGAGCACGTCTCCCTAAAGATGCGTACCGGAGCGTCTCCACCGGTCCTTCTCTCAAAAGAAAACCAATGACCTTGCTTGTTCAGCTTGTAAAAAACCCGAAACAAATTTACGGAGGGCTGAATTTCCAAGCTCCGGCAGTAAATCTCAAACATGACTAATCTGTTCAGCCCGATGGGCACCAGCTGAGAGATATGGACCTTAAAATATCTTATCACCCTTAGAAGAAAGGTGGAAAAAGGAACCCCAGACACCCGAAAATCCAAAATATTGTTCGTAAAGCCCGATGGCATCGTCAGAAAGGTTATTCATCGTAAAATCCGCCGGAGGAAAACGGGGATGGAGGTCGACCAGAATCCCATATTCACCAACAATGCTTTCCAGCTCCCCCTCGGAAAGCACGGAGGAGTAAATGTGCATGTCAGACTTAGGGGCAATATCGGCGGCAGGACGTTCGGAACCGGAAGCCATCGGATATAGACAAGAAGGTAAAACGCAAGAGACGAAGGATCAATAGAGAAAGAACGCACCTGGAATTGTCGGATGACTTGAAAACAAACAGTGTAAGAGATGAGAGTAAAAAGTAAAACTAGCAAATGAAGTAAAAATGATTTATATAGGCAAAGGAAGTGGGGACACGAAACGCCCGTCGTGTCAGGGAAGGACGCCGACGAATCTGAACCGTCAGCAAACGCGCGTCTGCCACGTGGCACAATCCCACAGAGCCTGGTAAAACCTTATTTTAATCTATTTTCACCCAATGGGCTTGGGCTCACTGTTCATAGCAAGGCCCATGAAACCGAAACAGGTCCAACAACTACGAACGGACTCACTGGACGACTAGACTAAGTATCACGTCACTTTTCAAGAACAAGCAACATGATACGGGGGGACATGACGACGTATGTGGTCCATCGACTCAATAACCGGAGGACCTAATACTCTATCGAATGGCGTACCGAAAGGTCAGTATCCGAATGGATCGTTGACCTGACAGTACCTTTGGCATTTAGCCTGGATACAATTCGTCTCATTCTCCTGGGTGTCAAAGATGACGCCAGAGACAATGTCAGCCCTGACAACACCAACGGTCCCAGAGAAAATGACAGGCCCAGGGACCAGATAGCGACATCAAGGAGTATAAATACACATACAATAATTAGTAAAAAGGTATCATTTCTTACACACACACACATTTACACTATACCCTTCGGTTTAGCCCCTACTTACTCTCACGCCGGAGTCTGGTCCTGGGATAACACCCGGAGCGTGACTAACGCGTTGCTCATCTTAGCAGGTATCCAGAAGACTTATTTTACAAGGCTGAAGGATATCTGAAAGACCTTACAAAAAAATACTTCGACACGTATCATATTAACGGACCATTAGGCTGGCCTTTCGAATAAAAAAGGTCGGTTGGTCACCAAACTTGACCGATTTCAAAATCAGTCATTCCCAGTGTGGTGGTTTGGTCGGAAGTCGGTCGAGCAACGGAAACAAATACAATCAGTCGAATTTTCGACCGATTATTACACACACATACTTTTTCTTTTTTTCTTTTTTTAACTTGGTCACGGACTGTGACAATTTGATTGTGTCTGATCATCGGAGAGAGAAAGCTGATGTGGCAAGGGATGACCCGGGTCACGACTGTGTCCAACCTTACAACCAAAAACTATTCTACCAATAAAAAATTAGCATTTTTTTAGTCCTAGTACTACAATGCTTATTAATTTTAAATATTCATGTGTATCATCAAGCACTTGGTTTTATAGCATGTACTCAGATTATCATCTACTAACTTCTAGGTAACTAATGTTATCGTTAGAAATGCCATTCTTTTAGCCCACGACAAAGATTAATGGCTAGGTTACAGCTACCAGAAACCTATTTGATAATGTGAAAATGATTGATGAAGTGAAGTAAAAACAGAAAATTAGCTAGGGAAGACGTGAAAAAAAAGGCTTTCTTGATCGATTCTTTATTTTCTTGGGAAATGAAAACGCATTTCCTTCCTTCCTTTCTGTCGGTCTCTCTTATTTAGGGTTTCGTTTTCTCTTTCTTTTCTTGTTTTACTTCCACTTCTTACCTCTCCTATTGATATGTCCCTTTCATCTCTTTTCTTATTGTCTCTTTGACTTTCTTCAACTTATAAAACATCAATACGTACATGTATATGTCTCAACAATATGTACGTGAAAAAACTTCAACTTAACTTTTTTAGAGATGCAGAAAATATTTAATTCTTTTAAGAGCATAAGGTATGATGTGCCATTGGTGTGTCAAATGCATGTCATTCGTGTGCCAACCATACCGGAACATCGTGCCATTCGTGAGCCAAACGTTTTGAGCCAATGCAATGGCTCAAGCCATTTGCATTCTTGTGTGTGTGTGTGTTTTTTTTTTTTTTTTTTTTTGTGTATTGTGAGTGAGTGTGTATTTTTAGTGGGGTATTTTGTGGGACCCAATAACATGTTAGTGGTGTGTTATGAGGGAGGGTGTTTTAGTTATTGGTGTGTTATTGAGAGGTGTATGATGTGGCGCTGAGATGACATACCAATAACGTGTTATTGGTATCTTCCTCACCTTGTGCTCTAAGCAAGTTCGAATTATAAAGCGGAAATAATCACTTCATTTTATACAAATTAAACTACATTTTGGCATTTTGCCATTCTTGATCAAGCAGTAAGGTATGGGTTTTCGATTACAAAGAAATGAAAGAGAACATAAAAAATGTGATTTGCAACTATCTTTGATATGTTAAGCACTTATAAATTTTCAGTCTTATATTGTGAAAGGGATTTTCTGTGTTTCTTAATTTGCGCAAAGCAGTTTATGACAAACAAAGATGCATTTCTAGCTCTTGCTACACATCTCTAAAAGTAACAATCTTATTGACACAACAACAAAATTTCTCTTGTGATTTTCTAGTTAATTAATTAAGTGTAAAAAATTACTAGTTATGTTTCATTGTGCATGCACGAGACTTTAAAATAAATCTAGTGTTTTAACACAAGTCACAGGTTATCTATATTTTAATTATTTGTGTATAAAAATTGTATATCATTTAAGTTTAGCAATACAATTTGTTCGTGCAAATGATGGTTAAAATCTCCTTTATGTTTTAAGATTATAAATATAATAGAAAACACTTAAAATCACGAACGATAGTCAAAAATTGAAAATGCACCAACACCTGGCTCGATAAGCCAGGTTGGTGCGCCAGCACGCTGAGGGCTAGTTGGTGCGCTTTCGGTTTTTCCAATTTGTCTTTCCTCTTATCCGACTAAAATGGATCATTCAATACAGGTTCGTACAATGTTTGGTGAACTTGCAACAACTTATAGAGATGACCAAAACAAGTCCTCTCATTTTACAAAACACCAAATGAAAAATGTTTTCTAAAAGTCTGTAGCTAAGGCTAAAATATTTTTCTTAAACTTAAAAGATTCATAGTTTTACAAAACATTCAAATGAAGGTGTTTAAGTCCACTAACAATATCCACCAAGTGTATTAAAGTAGGCTATCTTATAAATATAACTAAAATTTAGAGTGTAAAAGGATATCAACAGTATACTTTTGAGATACACATTAGAATTAATGTGTTTTTAAGTCAAAAATGTAAATTTCCCTTAGGAAACACATCCTCAATATTTATAATCTGCCATAAATGAAAATACAATTTTGTAGCCATTTATATTTGTTGTATTATTTTATTTTTATTTATTACTATTATTTTCTTTTTTGTGGGCCAACCGTAATAAAGTGTACTAGGCTTGCTATCCACCTGCATTTGGGCCAGATATCTGGTGCCTGAAAATACACATGCTTCTAACAAACCGAATTACCCAAACTGATATTTGGTACGGACATTGAAATAGGGGTGAGCGAAAAAACCAAACCCAACATAAAATAACCGAACCGAACTAATAATCGAACCGAATTTGCTAAAACCGAACCGAACCGAACTACTAATTCGGTTCTCGGGTTGGTTATGGGTTTGACAGTTTGAACCGAAAACCGAATTCATATAAATATATATATATATATATTATATATATATATATATATATATATATATATATATATATTTTATATATTTGTATATATATTTATATATTTTTATGTATATTTATATATCAATAAATACTATTAAAAGGTTATCATAATATAATAAAACATTTTTTATGCTTGAAATATAATTTTTTGCTAAATATTTATGTAATTATTTATTAGTGGTTAGAATATTACACTGAAACGACAGGCAAGTGAGCAACAAGCTGCGCCGCTAGCCCTTTTTGAATAGCAAAACTTAGTTTTTAAAAACTACATTCGAGACCTTGGGTGCGTAACATTGCCATGCATAACCCGTTGGACTCTTTTGGCGGCTCCACGACCTCGGATGCAAGGAAACCAAATGTATCAAATGCAAAAGGTATAAACGCGTGTTGGTTATCAAGGCACGCTTTCTCGTGTTTGGTTACTTTGCACGAAGCGGCTTTCAAAGCGGCGACTGCCAGTAAAAGCATGATTCCCCAATCCCACAAGTGGAGAAACGCCCGTTAGATCTACACAAGCATGTTTCCCTCCTATCCATCCAAAGACCAAAATGTCAGCTGGTCTAAGTGTCGATCTTCCTTCCATCGGGTCAGTCAAGAAATTCACAGGTGCTTCTTTCTTAACTGAAATCCCAGCCCGCCTGAATATGTAGTTATTAATTTTTTCTTAATAAATAGTGAAATTCGGGTTATTCGGGTCAACCCGAAAACCGAACCGAACCGAAAACCGAATTTGAATTTGGTTCGGTTCGGTTCTCGGGTTGACCTAAATTTTTTTTAAACCGAATTAACCGAACCGAACAAACCGATAGCCGAACCGATCAACACCCCTATATTGAAATGGTAATAGGCCCAACTCACCTAAAACCTTACTCAAATTACCTTCTGATCTCCAAATGTTTAATTTCATGCGAGTTTTGGAAATTGTTGCCCATACAAGCAACCTAAATATTACTGTAGATTCTACTTTATGTTGGAACATTTATGTGGATACTATTATAATCTAGGTGGTCCTTCTTCTGTGTAGGAAGTAGGGGTGTCAATCGGGTTATCGGGTCGAGTCTATCGAGTTTTGAAAAAAATAAAATTAACCCGTAACCTGACCTGTAAGCTATCGAGTTGCGGGTTGTCAGGTTAGGTCTATCGGGTTACATTATAATCCCATCCCACAATTTGCTTCATTTATTAAAATATCACCCAACACGAAATTAACTTAAACATTGAACTAATACGGCAGTAGTACTTTCCTATGTCGCAATATATAACGAAAGAAAGAATTAGATGCATTTTATCATATTTCGTGTAGCAAGATTATTGATTAAGAAATGTGACTAACAAACTATGAAAACAAGGAATTAGTTTAAAATTTACGTTTTTCAAAAGGTCATGGCTTATCGAGTTTATCGGGTCAACCCGATAACGAACTAATTGAGACCCTAACCCGACCCTATTAGACTATCAGGTTTATCGGTTGACTCGATAAACTTGATAAGCCAAATTTGACCCGAATCAACCCGACCCTGTAAGGCCTTACTGGGTTCGGGTCGACCCATTTGACACCCCTACTATGAAGCATTACTCCTCTTTTCATTTCAAATTCAAGAATACTGACCGAGGAGCTACATAGGACTTGGGGGCTCCATGGTTCGTCAAAAATTATCAATTTTTAGTGTAAATTTTTTTTTTAGGACCATTTTATTAAAGTGCACCCCATTACAAAATCAAATTGCCCCCCACCTTAAGATCAAACAATGTAAAAAACCTTAAATCTTTATCTTAATCTTAAAAAATATCAGTTTTTAGTGTAAATTTTTTTTTATATGACCTTTTTATTAAAGTGCATCACTAATTTTATCAAAAAAAAAAATTTTTGCCCCCCGCCTTCTAAAATCCTGGGTCCGCCACTGCGACTGATCTGTGCGCCGACTACAAAATAAACACTTAGGATTCGACAGTCTATATAACAGCTCTGCTACTCAAGTAGTACACTAAATTTATATCAAACATTGCCAGAAACTAGCTTCCAAGGAACAAGATCACTTCTCTAATTTATGCTTAACATAATCAATAATCTTAATCTAGCTTATAATGTATAAAAGGAACAAGATATGTTTAGAACAAGCAGGAAACAAACAAAACAGCTGAACTATAAATAGCCAGTCAAAAAGATGTTGATTGCTTGCATATTTTTTCTCTCAAAAGTATGCTGAAAATATGGCCACGGTAACGAAATTCTATATACACAGCGATTTGCTAGTAAAATGACTCAAATAACACAAAATAACACAATGTCTTGGCAGTTGGTACGTAACATATCCCTGGTCAGTGCGTACATAAATTCAGTCTTATCATCTTACAAACTCGATCCCATTGACATATCTTGTGGATAAAAAAGCGGATAAACATTAACCCTTACAGTCATCGATCAAAAAGACCACGGATTGGACTCCCATTAGAAATTTAGACAAGGGGCAAAAAATCAGATCCAGCAGTGCAGCACAATTCCACAAAAAGGTGTAGATTGGCGGGAACACCCTGACCCCGGGTGCGTAGTAAAGCTGTGGCTATTTTTTCTTGTCATAGGCCTCTATGTTCTGGGGTTCACATTCAGGGCTAAAAAGGCGGACGAGTAAAGCTGTGCTTGCATTCACAGTGACGGCTCCAGTACCTGCCCACCTCAAACTTCGAGGAACATTTACTCTAGGACCTGCGAAACCAACAGACGAATATAAGTATTATGTTATGCACAATATTAGAACCATTTGTCCCATAAAATATAGTACTTCATATCAATGGCAACTGATTGCACTTGTGTTGGTCCAAACATTCTCCCTGTTCTATAATCCCCAATTTTGGATGTCCGGTAATTGATAAAAACTAGAATTTATTTGGGTGAGCAAGTTTACGTCTAACTTTGTTGGATGTTCGAAAAATTCAGAAATAAACTTGTCAATTTGAGTAATAAAAACTTATATATCTCTGTTCAATACTACAACGACCAAAACTCGTGCAAAAACAGTAAAACTATATCCTGTTTACTCCTTGGAGCCACTACTAGTACATCCATAGAATCCAATTTGGGAGAGAACTACCTATAGATTGGTCAAAGAATTGTGCAGAGTATATCTAATGCAAAAGAGAGTAAGTAGGTTCAATAGTAGTAGTCAGGAGTGTCCTGAAAGCAAGGGGTAAGCCATCTATAAACGACCACCATTCCCTGGTGGATGGGAAAAAGTAGCACGTTGTTCCTAAACAAACCTCAAAACCTACATATACACGAGGCAACACTCTTCCACGATAGCAATCAACAGCTACGTATGCATACAGCCCCTGGAGCTAGCAGTCATGACATGTAACTGGAGCATGACGGCCATAATGCATAACATAAGGCATACCTGGAAGAAAAATATGAAGGAAGCCCGAATTAGGTCTCATCTACTTACGGCAACTAGAAAACCATATTCCAAATTTTCGATGCCAAGAGTCTTTCCCCAAGATAACCCACATTAAAACACCTACACACTGTTTTGATAACCAAACCGGAAGAGGCGGTTCAACAAGTTGAATTGGAAAACGAAAGATCCCTTGTTTTGGTTTGCACGACAAGACCGCTGTCTTAACAGGTCAAAACCGGTACAATTCATTGTCTTTGATAGTTTTCTGTAAAAGAAATTAAGATAGTGGAGGGAGATAAACATAGACCGATGTGGGACAACTCCCATTTGAAAAATCATAAAAGCAGAATGGAAGAGTGGCTCTAAGGAATTGAATTTAAGACCTTACATATACAGCCGTCTTCAAGTTTCATCTCCCTTGACCCAACGGATTTGATCAATTCTATTTATTTACTCGTCCTGTTTTTGGCACTGTCCAAACAGTTGGACCATCGAATCGGCAGGATAGCCGGTTCGGTGCCCAGTCCAGTTTTCAATCATTGGTCATACACTAACTACAAACTGAGTCTCAAATACCTATAAGCATAGCATATTAGCATTGTTGCTATAATATCTAGAATACCCTCCATCACCAAAGTATAATGATGGTTTGAGGATATTTGGCAGTTAAGAATGATTACCAAACATACATTACTATTCTGTATATGTTTCACCCAAAAAAGCAGACCTATTTTAGCAACAAAAAATTGCAAAAGCCAAATTGCAAATTAAGTAAAGTATCTTCTGGTTTCACAGGTCAACAAAAGTACTTAAAAGTGGAGAAGGCTCAGAGAACGCAATATAACTATGGACTGACCAACATATCGGAACATCTATATAACTATGACTGCTCACGAGTGAAGTGCTCCCTTAATACCTGTAAAAGTTACTTATCTTGATACATTTTCCATAATAAACTCCCTATTCTACCTTTCATATTTTCTACTTTTTTATCGAGACCAAGGTGATAACCCCCTCTGATCATGCATATGTTTGTTAATGAATCGAGTTTACATACTAAACTGTGCTAATAGGGAGAATAGGCAATTAAAAAAATTGTGACTATTTAATTATCACGTAAAGGTAAGTTTCATCTGATACAAATGATATGTAGATGGGTAAGTAAAATACTTATCTGTTGGCATTTGATCTGCCTTCTATACAAACGCTACATTTGTCAAGACTTTATTTAAAGAATAAAATTCAAACGTGAAACTTATATATCTATACATACATGACTTCCAGTTACTGTCATGCCACTTGGATTTTTCTCAAATTAAAGGGGCGACTATATGACAAGAGTGGAACTCTCAAGAAAAAGAAATAATGGTGATTACATAGAGTTTAACAGCAAGGTCCCATAACTTGAGACTAAAACTAGTACTAGTACTAATAAAACAAACCAAATTTGTGTTTATGTGTAAGAACGAACAATTATATTAGTGAACATGCTTAGTTATCACATATGAGGACTGAGGCTACAACTTCATATGCAAATTTCGTAAATAAAGAAGAAACAAAGAAAGTACTCATTTAAGCAGAACAAAGAGCACTATATAGAGTTTAATAGGACGTCTTTGGACAGATCGTAATGCAAACAGAGAATCCAAAATCCTAAGGCACCTCCAACACTAAAAACCCCACCAGTATGCCTCATCAATCTCGAACAAGGTTTTGAATCATATCTCATTAGCTCTCCATCAGAAAAACCAAAGAAACGTCTCAGAGCCATTGCTTTAATGAGACTCTTTCCAGACAGTCTACTAACGATGTGACAATGCTAATAACAAACTTCCATTGCTTTAAACTACTAATCCTTGGAACTCTGAGTCACTCTAATGGTAACCCGGAGTCGTAATAAATACGTTTGAAAAGCACATCTACAGACGCTCTAAAACCAATGGGTTATACGAATTGTCATTTTCGTTTCCCAGTAAATATTACAAACCACCCTCACATATATGTATTTCTGATTTTCCGAGTGGTTGTGTCCTTATACGCTAGAAGGCGGTAGTCAAAGTTTGCTTGTAAACTGTGATTAAAACACGAAGCCTTCTTCCGATTTCATTGTCCAATTAACAGTAACAAGAGACTGAGCTAAAATCATTTCAACTAAAACACCAACATTAAAATCAAATGCAGTTGATAAAAATATCTACCGTCAGAGAAAAAGAAGGTGTTTTTTCATAAGTAAACATACGCTAATATATTAGAAAAAATCTTGCTTTCCAGTATTGCTGATACATTGACGAGAATACGAGATACATACTAGTAGGGCTGAGCATCGGGCCGGATCCCGACCCGTCCCGACCCGACCCGCCACATCCCGAAACCAAAAGAAGCAAAAAGAACAAACCGATACTTGAATCATGGCGCAACATTCTTCTCTTTTTCATGTTCTCCCTTTTGTTTGTCTAACGCCTCTTGAATTTCTAGAAATAACATGACAACATAAGTCAAACTTATATAGCATTTCACATTACACTTACTAAAATAACCAATAAACTTATATATAAATAGTTTACCACTTTACCTTTAGCAAGCTCGTCGTCTTTCATTAAATCTTCTAACGTATCCAAAGTGATGTTTCTACTAGATGTACGAATCCAATCTTGTGTGCAGACCAAAGCCTCTAAAATGCTAGGCGCTAAAGAATTCCTATACGGGTCCAAAACGCGACCACTCGCGCTAAAGGCGGATTCGGAAGCAACGGTAGATACTTGAATGCACAAGATATCTAAAACAAAGTTAATAAAAAACATAAGTTAATAAAAAACAAAGCACAAAGATATCTAAAATTTAATAAAAAAAACATAAGTTATTACCTTTCGCCATCCTTGATACAATTGGAAATCTTGAACTGTTTAACTTCCACCAATTAAGTATGTCGAAGTCTTCATCATTCTCTAGCTCAAGACGCGGTTCTTTAAGATATTTGGTCAACTCGTCTTCAACCCCGCTCAACTTATTTCCAACTTTATCTTTAAACGCATTTAAGAAAGAATTACCACGACGACGACTTGTGTTAGTACTTTGACTTGACGTTGCTTTTGGTATGTCACTTGATATGTTTGTGCCATATTTTTCTTTGTACATGGCAAATAAGACCCCCATATCTTTCTCAACCTTCTTAACCAATTTGTCACATAATTCTTCGTCGGTTAAAAATGGAATTAGCGTCTCATCACTTTCTTCATCGACCTCCATGGGTATACAACCATTTTCTATCAAATGTCTAAACCCATAGCCAATTATTTCCGACTTCATTGTGGGATCTAAGATAACGGCAAAGTACATATAATGGTTGATTTTTTTGTAATCACCCTAATATTTGTCATACTTTTTTCTCATTTCTTCAATCATTACCTTAAAAGAAGCATTTTCTTGCCACTCACGAAGATGCTTATCAATATCAAGTACCTCTTCAAACCACAAATGAGCTATGTGTTAGGATCAGGGGAGAATAATCGAGAATAATCAGTAGCAAAACAAAAGGAGATCAGACAAAAGTTTCTTGTATTACAAATCAAAGGATACAAGATGAGTGTAGTGTGTGTACAAAAATAGATGATTACAAATGGGGGGATAAGCCCTTATTTATACTAGGGCTTATTGGATTCTAGAAGATTCCAATACAAATATCTTAGATTTTCCTATAAGCTAATATCTAGCTTATTCTAGATTATTCTACCAAAGTATCTAGCTTATTTCTAGATTATTCTGAGTAAATATCTTTTAGACCAAAATTACTAAACTACCCTTAGGAGGTGAAGTCACAATATCTAACAATCTCCACCTTGAGTTCAACTCCTAAGTAACACCATATCTAATTCCAAGTTCCAGAGGCTAGAAATACTAGCCAATTTCAAATCAAACGATCGATTCCCAAAAGCTATCCGAAACAAAATCGATCCAAAACAAATGCCGATAACTTCACAACGAACAATCAAATGTTAGCCGAAAAATTCAAAACGGCTAACCGAACAAACCAATCGGCTCAAACGATCTTCACCAGCTACAATCAAATTCAGGCAACAAACTTCAAAAAAGCCCGACAAACGAAGATCCAAAATTTCCAAACTGACAAATTCCAAACGATCGAACAAAATTCAAACGACCTGATTATAACCAAGTCTTCAAACACCAAATCGATCTTCAAATGCAAATACCAAATTCAAATTCTAATGACTCACTTATTGATAAGTTTTAAGGTCCAACTTCAAACTTATTATCCGTATCAAACAAATTCAAGTTAATAAATAACTTGACGAACGGCCTCTGATAATTCAAACGCCCCAAATATGATACGGATAATAAAACCAACGACCCACTTATCCAATAAGAATTACAGTCTAAATACGAACAAATTCCATAGCAAATACCAAAGCAAAACAAATACTGACCGAGCCTTCAAACCTACGATATCCAGTTTCCAAAACAATTCCTACCAATTCCATTAAGGCGACATCAAAAAACCTTAAATTCAAAATTCAAATGCAAGCCCACTCTCCACCAAAACAGATTACCAAAAGGCCCAAAACTAATTATGTCAGACGCAAACCATAGAGGCAAGGACTTCGAAAGCAGAATATATCCCATTAAACTTCTCAACGACACTAACAGATGATGATGTTTGAGAAGACATAGCTATTCAAACGGGTTTTCTAATATTCTGAAACCAAACCTCCCACAACAATAACTAACAACAACTGATTATCCTAAATCTCAATCCACAAACACTTCAATCTATCAAACAAGAAGCAAGAATTGATTGAAGAATAACAAAAAACAAAGAAACTGATGTTTCCAACAAATCGAGTCGACAAGCCACCGAACAAAAGACAAATTCAAACAATATCAAGAAATTGATTCTTGAAATCAACCGTAAGGGATTGAATCCAACCAATTCAATGACCCACAAAATTGTAGCTTGCTTCAAATCGATCGAGTGGCTCTTGATACCAATTTGTTAGGATCAGGGGAGAATAATCAAGAATAATCAGTAGCAAAACAAAAGGAGATCAGACAAAAGTTTCTTGTATTACAAATCAAAGGATACAAGATGAGTGTAGTGTGTGTACAAAAATAGATGATTACAAATGGGGGGATAAGCCCTTATTTATACTAGGGCTTATTGGATTCTAGAAGATTCTAATACAAATATCTTAGATTTTCCTATAAGCTAATATCTAGCTTATTCTAGATTATTCTACCAAAGTATCTAGCTTATTTATAGATTATTCTGAGTAAATATCTTTTAGACCAAAATTACTAAACTACCCTTAGGAGGTGAAGTCACAATATCTAACACTATGGGACATGATACGTTTGACACAAGTTCGGTTGTTTCCTTAAATTTTTCCAAAAATGCAACTACCTTCTTACAAACCTCAAAATCAACCCGCTTAGGTATTTCCTCAAGGTCTCGAGCAAAACAAGAGTTATTAAAATCATAATAAAAAAAGCTTCTTTTAACTCAATAGCGGTATTCACTTCCTTGTTGAATGTTTTTAGACCATCTTTGACAACTAGGTTTAAAATATGAGCCATACATCTTATGTGAAAATGTTTACCACCATCATACTTGGTAAATTTTCTACCAAGTATTCAAAAGCTTTGTCATTTGAAGCAATGTTATCAACCGTAATGGTCATAACATTCTTTATACCCTATTCGGTTATACATTCCAAAAGTGCCCTACCAATATCCACCCCTCTATGGCTATGAATCGGTCTAAAATTAATAATTCTTTTGTGCATTACCCAATCATCATCTATAAAGTGGGCGGTTAAAACCATAAAGTTCATTATTTTACAACTAGAAGTCCACGAATCGGTGGTTAAATGAACTGTAGTGGCCGTGTTGCTTAAGAAATTCAATAGGCTCTTCCTCTCGTTAATATAAAACTTTGAAATATCCCTAGCAATAGTAAAACGAGAGGGCATATTAAATCTAGGTTGCATGTTCGTGGAAAATTTAATGAATGTTGGGTGTTCTACAAACTTAAACGGAAGCTCAGCAAGAACAATTAACTCAATCAACGACTTTTTAATCACCTTTTCATCATACTTCCAGTTTTCTAAAGTCGCAATGCTACTGCCACCCTCATCATTCTCCCCAATCTTTTTCTTAAATGCTAGTTTTTTTTGTTTCCTAATTTTCTCAACATTGGGGTTATTATCACAGTTTACATAATGAGTATTCAAGTGTCGCGTACCATGTTTAGCGGAGTCGGCTTTGAAAACCGCTTCACACCATCTTTGCATCAAAGTATTTCCAACACTCAGAAGTCGTTTTCCTTGGTTTGGATGGGGCTTTCCTTTTGCGTTTATTATCACCACATTCAACACTCTCAACGTCTATCGGTTGATCCTAAACAAACACATTAACACAAAAAATCAGTAACGAAAAGAAATAAACCAAATCATATATATGCTAACTTTTTATTCATGTTATTAACTCAATTTCGTCATCACTAACATATTCAATATATACTAACTGATATATTGACCCACCAACGACAACAATTACCAACGAATGCTAGTTTTTTTGACCCATTAACGACAACAATTACTAACTGATATATTGACCAACGACAATAATCAGTAATCAATTACTTATAAAACAATTACTTGTAAATCAATAATCACTTACTTATAAAACATGTACAAATACTTACTTCCATTATATTAATAGTTTAAAAACAGAAAACTTAGAAAGAAGGACAAGCTGATATGCGAGACCGATGAGCAATACTTCAGTACTTAGAAATACCGATTTTACAGTAACCAGATCATATAGCAGAAGGTAAAAAAAAAAAAAAAAAACTGAGTGTTAAAATTGTGAAGTAATGAGCTACAATATCCTAGTATATCAGACGATGTAAGATGGGTTGTTAAAATCGTTGACCATAAAAAGACATAATAATATTCTATATTGCAGACCTATATACACAAATGGGAAGCAAACTGATAATGCCCACTAGGTGAATTAGGACCCACTGACTTATGAATGGGTCCATAATTCTTGTTGTATATCGATAGGTCAGATTAAGGAAAAAAAAAAAAAAAAAAAAAACAGCTAACTAGGTAACAAGTCAAATGTCATGGGATGTGTTAAACCTTTATCAGCTAACAAGGAGATTTTAATGAAAGTCAATTTTCAAAAAAAAAAAAAAAAAAAGCTAACAAGGAGATTTACTAGTTCCACCGAGTTACAACATCTAACGTATGAGGGAGTGGTACCCTAGTACCCTAATACCCTAGGAGTGCCACCTCACCTCTATCCAATAAAAACCTTCCAACTCAAAACTACCCCAATTCTACCCTAAGTGGAGGGAGTGGTACCCTAGTACCCGATTTTTTTATTTTTATTTTATTTTTATTTTATTTATTTATTTATTTTTTTTTTGTAAATAAAACAATATATCTGTACCTGTCTTCTTCCTCCTCTGCAAAACCAAATTCACCTACATGCAAGTCTTCTTCCTCCCAAATTCTTGTACCTGCAAAACCAAAAGACAAAAGAAAAAAAAAATACAAACACAACACATGCGGGTTCCGAGCTCGAATTTTGTACTCGATAAAGGTACCCGAGCAACAAGGGACGGTGTACCCGCTCGAGCTCAACTACTCGATTGGGTACCCGCTGCCCACTCCGTCCTCCCTAACGACACTATAGCTAAAATTTCCGGGCCAATTTACACAAAGGAGAAGCAATATTATAAGGATTAATGGCATTTAATAGCAACATATTTTACCATATACCCATCCAATTTTCAAATTTTGTATCATTATCATACGTTTTTGCGTCATCTCTTTGCACCATTAACTCAAAAAAAAAAAAACCCCACAATACCCATCCAACTTTCAAATTTTGTTTCATTATCATCATACGTTTTTGCGTCATCTCTTTGCACCGTTAGTCCTTTTCTTACGTTTTCATACGTTTTAACCATTTTATACATTTTCGCCCGTTTTCTTACGTTTTTGTTCGTTTTTAAACGTCTTCGTCCATGTATATACGTTTTCGAGCATTTTATACGTTTTTATATGTTTTTATATGTATTCTCACGTTTTTATCGTTTTTATACATTTGTGTCCGTTTTAATACGTTTCATCCATTTTAATGTGTTTTTACGCTTTTATCCGTTTTTATACGTTTTTCATCTGTTTTTGTCCGTTTCTATACGTTTTCTTACGTTTTTGTTCGTTTTTATACGTTTTCATCTGTTTTTATACGGTTTTTACGTTTTCATACGTTTTTGCCTGTTTCTATACGTTTTTTACGTTTTCTGTTTGTTTTTATACAATTTCGTCGGTTCTTATATGGTTTTTACGTTTTCATACGTCTTTGCCCGTTTTTATACGTTTTCTTACGTTTTTGTTCATTTTTATACGTTTTCATCCATCTTTATACGGTTTTTACGTTTTCATACGTTTTGCCCGTTTTTATACGGTTTCAGATGTTTTTGTTCGTAAGCGTACGTATAAAAACGGATGAAAACGTTAGAAAAACGTATAAAAACGGACGAAAACGTATAAAAATGCTTGAAAACGTATGAAGACGGACAAAAACGTTTAAAAACGAACAAAAACGTAAGAAAACGGGTGAAAACGGATGAAAACGTGAAAAAACGTACAAAAACCGACAAAACCGTATGAAAACGGATGCAAACGTATAAAAATGTAAAAAAACGTATAGAACGGATAAAACGTACGAAAACGTATAAAACAGACGAAAACGTATAAAAACGCTTGAAAACGTATAAAAACGGACGAAAACGTTTAAAAGCGAACAAAAACGTATGAAAACGTAAGAAAACGAGGGACAATGTATGAAAACGAATAAAAACGTAAGAAAACGGATAAAAACGTAAGAAAACATATTTTTGAGTTAATTACAAATGGCCATTAGTCAAAAGGACTAACGGGGCAACTAAAACGTATGATAATGAAACAAATGGAAAAGTACATTGTTATTACATGCCTAACGGACTAACGGTGCAAAGAATCGGATGGGTATTGTGGTACTTTTTACGTTCGTATATGATATTTGAGCAAATAAAAAAATACGTTGGTATTACATACCATTAACCCATATTATAATGCCGGTAAAAAACCATTTCCCCTTTAAGGCTTTCACCAATTGGCTTTTCACTCACACAACTAAAACCTGACCCATCATTTTATTTTATTTTTCATTTTTTTAAAAACTAATAATCTTTTTATTCATTAAAATTAAAATTACAAATTAATAAAAGGTAAATTACAAATTTTGTTCTTATGGTTTGTCATGTATGCACTCCCCGCACTCTTAAACTTTAATTACAAAAATGTCATTGTTGTTCATGTTTTATTACACTCTCCGTCCTTTTCACTAACGTTTGTTAGATTCTTTCATTAGTGTTCCTTGCATGCCTTTCACGTGAGGGTATTAAGGTATTTTCTGTTTTCCTTCCTAAATAACTCACCTACCACTCCCTACAAAACCCACGAAACTCTTCTAGTATGTAGAACTGTAAAGGGGGAGGGGTGAATACGGTCTTGTCGACTAACTTAAAGTTTAACAACTTCTAGTCTCAAAGATCAATAAGTGGTTATACACAAAAACAATCACAACCATAATATATAAAGCGAGTAAAGAGACACCACGATATATACTCGTTCGGGATGGGGGGTTTATACCATCTGTACGTTCAGTTGCGAATCCGCAACATCGATACTATTAATAAATATAATCCTTATGGTGGATTACAAACTGTTACAACTTCACTCCACCGATATGCACGAAGATCGAGCGTTATTCCACCCGGAAACCACCCACAAGAATCTCGCAATTCGACTTAACCGCAAAGACTTCCCACTTGAAGTATCAAATCTCGACTAGATCTTCCCCGATCTAGGCTTGATCACCAAGATACAAGACTTTACAACCTTACAGCAAATCGAATTAATAATAGTTGTATGTTCAAACCAAGCCCTAACTTAACCTAGAGACTCAATTCTAATAGAAAGGGTATAAATAAGAAGACCCTTGACACAATTCACAAGAGTGGATTAGGTTCTTGTGAATCTCTCTTGTGGAAGAAGTGATCTTTCAATTAAGGATAGAAAAGAAGTTTAGATAACAATGAGATATTAGACTTAGAGGGTTGAGAGAAAAGAAAACAGATAGAAAGAATATATTGGCAAGAGGTGAGTATCAAATGACAAGAGGTAGGTATTTATAAGCAAGAACCCACCAATTTCCAGATGTGCCTAGCGCGCTGGCCACATGCCGGCGCGCCACCCAGCGCGAAGGGTGCAATCCCGAATTTTTTTTGGATTCTTGTTTATTAATGCCCGAGTCTTGTTAGACCCACAATTGCACTTCACCTTTGACCTTTCCAATATCATTCCAACACCCAAAGTGGGATAAGGTCAATCAACTCATTTAGGAAAGGTTTATGTACTTAAAACATTTGGTGAAGTGAAAACAAGATAGTTATGGGTTTAGTCCAATTTCAAAAAGAAAGAGAAGAACCATTGGACATTGGATATTGGGTAATAACCTTTGAGTATTCTCCATGGGTTGGTTATTACATGTTGGATAAACTTTGCCTTCCATATTTAAAATTCAAATTTCAAATTCAAAAACTACTTGTTACAAAGATGAGTTGTATAATGTGAGAGGTGTAAGTAAATGCGTAAGAAGGTTGTAAGAGTGTGTGAGTGAAGTGAGTTGGCAAAACTTTGAGAGGAATGGTTAGCTTTTATGTGTGTGAGTGAGTTGTCATTTAAATTTCAAATTCAAATTAACTAGTGATTGTGAGAGGGAGATATGTGTATATAAGTTTGTTTGTGTATCATAGATGTGTCATAAAATGGGTTGGAAACACAAAACTTGGAAAGGAAATGTAGAAGTATGTGAGTGAGATGAGTTGTGTGGAAAACTAGAAGGGGGGTTTAATAGTTTTACCGGTTTAAAATTAGATTTCAAATGTTTAGATTCAAGCTTATGTGAAATCTTGTGGATGAATAGATAGTACCAAACAATAAATAAAGTAAATAAAGAATGCAAGTAAAGTAAGAGATAGAAAGTAGCGACACAAGTGATTTATAGTGGTTCGGCTACAAAGACACCTTCCTTGCCCTACTCCACTCGCCGAGTACCCTACTCGAGAGTTCAAGCACTCTGTTAACAAGCTTGATAACGCCTAAAATGAACATGTTTTTAGTAGCGTTATTGTTGGTATTGTGCATGATAATCGGCTATATTTACTCATAACTGTTGCAAAAGTGCAAAAGATGCGTATTGTGTATGTATATGTAGCCAGGTATCACGAATGATGAAGAAATGAAGTTTTTTATGCACATTTGGAAGATTCTGAAGAAGGGAGTCGAGCAAGGAAGCTTTTGGACTCAATGATTGGGAAGCACAATGATTTCTAAGTATCTACAGCAAGGGAAGATCAAGTTTTGCCTTGGAAATCATCAGTGAAAGCAAAGAATGAAATGTATGAGCAGAAAGTCAACAAAAAGTCAAAACAGCATTACCCAGCCGTTCGGTCATAACCCGTAACCGGATCCGGCTGGGCATTTGGTCAAAACGCAACCGATCCAGTTGCCATTGTAACCGATCCGATTGGATGCACTGCAGTTACACAAAGTTGCATTTATTGTTGCCTTAACTCCCCATAATCATTGGAGGCCGATCATTTCTTGCAATTAACTTGTGGAGAACGTTTTTTGTCAGTTGAGCAAGCATTTGAGGCTATATAATGAACCTAGTCCTAGTTTACTAGGTGTGACACAACCAAAAGTTTATTAGTTTACTTCAAAACTAATACCAATCATTTTTATCAAGCCCAAAAGTCTAGTACCTGCTGTAAAACGTCCAGAAGCAAGGAGGGAACAATTCTCATCCATAGTTTTGGTAGTTTGGAGTTATACGGTGAATCTAGGTGATTGGAGGCACGTGGTTTCTATAATCCACGAATTCTAATTCTTGTAATCACAAAAGTTTAGGTATTCTATGAACTTTGTTATGGATTTCTATTCTCTTGAATTATTTGAGTTACTTTGTTATGATTTGTGTTTAGTTATTATTATTATTATTATTATTATCATGGAGTAGTTTTGGGATATACTTGTGTGTTGGGATGTAGTTAATCATATTAGTGTTCTCAAAATGTGATGCATGTATATATGATCTTGTTTAAATGAGTTTGTTGGAAAAATACTAGTCTTGGTATGATTTGTTGATTTCTCTTGTGTTTTATTCCAAAAAGTTGAGTGACAAACTAGTATGGGGATATGGTGATTGACAACCACCATGTTTGCTTATTAAAACAAGACTAGGAACATTTTCATCACGAAAGGGTCAAAAGATTCGTAAGAACAAGTTTAATAAGAACATGTTGCAAATAAATGGGATTTCTTAAGAATAATCACTAGGATAAGGACCGAAAGGATTACCTAAATGTTTTTGTTCTTAGAATGATTTTTACAAACATATACCATGGTTGGAGATCATTTGCTTATGATTTGTGCATCACATCAAGAGTATACACCAAACCTTCATGAACACTATTTGTGATTGATTATAGACTACACACAAGTATATATATTTCTTATTATTGAATTTCGCTATAACATCACTATTTGAGGAAGCCTTGACAAGCTTTCTTGTTGGAATCTTTTCATCAAAAAGAATTTCAATCAAAAAATCCCTTGGGACGATCTCGACTTACCAAACTTTGCTATAACGGACGAGTATACTTGCTCGTATGTGTTAATAGGTTAGACGGTTAAATCGTGTTTATAAATTTTTAAAACTTGCACCACACCCAGCACATCAAGTTTTTGGCGCCGTTGCCGGGGACTTGCGTTTGTATTCTTGTGTTTGTTTGCTTGTTGAATTGATTGCTCTTGATGTTTGCTCATGATGTTTGCTTGAATGCTTGTCTTTTTCTTAAAATCTCTCATTTTCTCATAATTGCTCAAATGATATTGGCATCAAAATCAAGTTTTTGATGTTGGGATTTCGTTTCATGTGTTCTAAAATGCTCATTTCAATGATTGCTTTCTAAGTATGCTCGAAAATGTTTGTGATAAAACCACCAAAACTAACCAGAATCATCTAACCGGATCGGTTGCCTTTGCAGCCGAACGGTTGGACCACCCAAACCACTTCAACCGATCGGTCACCACCCGTAACCGATCCGGTTGGAGACTTCTGTCCCAATTTTTTTTGTGTGTTTCTTGTGTTTTATGTTTTATATGTGATGTGATCTCTTGCATGTCTCAGTGTTTCTTGTTTGTGTTAATCTTGTTTAGATTGGTTTCGTATTAATTTTGAATAAGATTATCTTGTTTAGATTCTCTTTTTTTGATTTGTGTTACGTGACTAATTTTGTGTCCTTGCGTCTATGTGATTGTCATTTTTCTGTGATCGTGATTCTAGTTGTTTATGCGTATATTGTTTTTAGTGTTTTTTTATGTTCGTGATAGTTAATGTGTGTTTATGTGTTTTATTTACTTGTGTTTATTTTTGTGTTTGTTACCTTTTGTGTCCTTGTTTTATTTTATCAATAAAGGTTTTGAAATAAAACTTGTGTTTTAAAAAAAAAAAAAAAATCGAAAAAAAAAAATTAAAAAATCTTCTCTAACCGATCGGTTACACCCCGTAACCGGTTCGATTGGAAGGATTGGTCACATTTGGTTCATTCCAACCGATCAGTTACACCCCGTAACCAGATCGGCTGGAGCAATCTGTTAAAAAAAATCCGTTTTTATTTTTTTGTTTTTGTGTGTTTGTGTTTAGATAAAATAAGTTTAAGTGTCTTTTTGTTTTTGCAAGAGTATCATTTCTTTTATTTTGTTTTTGCGTTTTAACTTTTGTTAATTTGGTACATTGTGAATAAATAAGTACTTGTTTTAAAAATAAAAATGTTTTGAACTTTGTGGGTATGTTCACTGGAAACCAAATTAACATTTTTATTTGGCCACCGAGGGGTTTAAAGGCTTGTTGCATGCGCTAAATGCAACCGTGATGCCTACGAAAGAGTGTTTTAGGATTTTACGCATTTTTTGTAGTTTAGTTTATTTTTGCAGATTTAATAAGCTCGTGGAGGAAGGATTGGTTGGATCGTGAACCTTATACTCTTGATTGGACATGTTTGGATGAGAAATCGATTGATCTCACACGCTTAGGCTAGCGTTTGCTTAGCATCTTATCATATGGAGTTCGATTGTGATTTCTTTGGCCTGGGAGGTTTCGTTTCTCTCAGATTTTTATTATTTCAATTTTCCCTATCTTTACATGCTTTGAAGTTTTCGCAATTCATTTATTTTGTTTCTTTGTTATTTTTTCTTTGTTTGTTTGTTTGGTAAATTATTTTAATAAATCGACTTCTTTTAATCCCTCGAAAGTAAGGCTCACCCATTGTAAACAAACTGTGTGAGAGGTATAAGGCGGGTCTCCCTGATTCCCTAAAGAAGTTTGGTTTTTAATATGCTTCGCGCTGACCTGCTTCTCCGCTTCTTTGTGCGTTTCAATGGAGCTACCGAGAACTCGTGGGAAAAGAATAAGTCATGTTTGGTTTAAAAAAAAAAAAAAAAAAAATCGTAACTAGTTTATTTTTCAAAGTTTTCTCGCAGTAGTAGTAGTAATAATAATAGCAATTTTTTTTTGTTTTTCTTTTGTGTGCTTAACTTAAGTGTGGGGGAAAATATTATTGTGAAAAGTGAAACCAATTTTTAAATTCCAAAATTTTGGGTCAATTTTAATTTGTGAAGTTGTTTGCCCTTATGATCTAGTTGTTTTCACGCGTATAGGTTAATATATTAGAATAACTGGATAAACCCACTGGTGAAATCGGTAATTTTGAAAAACTTGAGATGTGTCCCGATTATTATTGCAATCCATTCTAGGATCGATGACATTTGCTTGCACATAGTATAGCCCTTCCACTAAATTGTGTGGATTTGAGCCTATTTCTTATTAGCATACATCTTTTATGCTGAATCTTTTTGGTATGAGTGTGCCGGTGATTTTATTTATTCTAGAACTTGTACTTGTAAATCATTACCAGACCGCAGTAAGATCACATTCGTGTGATATAAGTGTATTCGTGTGATAAAGAGGCACCTTAGAAATTAAACCAAATGGCCTTCCATTTTACATCTAATGATATATTAGCTAACCACATCGGTTTGTTAACCACCCACATGAACCCATTTGTTAGCGCTCATCTTTAGTGCTAGATACCCTTAGTACACCCTCTGAGCCATCCCTTTCTCTTTGTTGAATCCAGAAAAATACAAAAATATTTTACACTTTAAACCTTAGCCTACCCCTTGTCAGTGTCTAAATGGTTGGTTGCTAGTTGCTTGGTATGTTGGATTGTTTTTTATGATTATGAGTTAGCCACACTTTGCCATTCGTGTGTGCCATTCCGACAAAGATGAAGACTGCAGCTTCTTATTTGTATTTTTGAGGTGTGTGCTTATACGAAGTGTGGGGGAGATGTGATGTATGTGAAAAAGAAAGTGAAAAAAAAAAGTGAAAAGTATGAAAAAAAAAGAGAATAAGTCATCGAAAAAAAAAAGAAAAAGATATGTGATGACAAAGAGGAAGTATGTTTTGAGATATCGATTAGCCAATATGCTAAGACGTGATATATATGTTTGGTGATCGATATATAACGAAAAGTTAGTAACTATAATCATTTTCGGGTTTGTGGTTTGTTCGTGACTAGCAACATGTGTATTAGACTTGACTTTATTTTTCTTTTAACACCAATTCCACAAAATATTCCCATGCCTTATCCATACCCTTTATTCACCCTAAGCCTATCATTTCAACCCGAATAAAAGCCCTCTTTAGATGTTTACACTTGGTGCTTACGCCACGTCGGTGGAGTTTTGTTTCTTGTACAAGCCTATGGTAATATTTAGATCATGACTGAGCAATATGAGTGTACTATTCCTTAATACTATCCATCACAAAATATAAATTGAGTGTTGAGTGAATTATACATCCATTCCTTTTCGTGAGGTGCTTAGCCATGTTATCAAGCAAGAGAATCCATAGGGTATTGTCAAACATCTCGATTTTTCACCTTTTAAAGCTTAAAACGATGAATCTTATCTCGTACTCGTACTTGGTAGATTTGCCTCACATTTTTCTAATTATATTTCATGCACCATGTGGGATTTTTATTTTTCTTAATTTCTAGATTTGCTTGAGGGCAAGCAAAACCCTTAAGTGTGGGGGAGTTTGCGCTCATTTTTCGCTTATTTTTATATTTCATAAAAAAAAAACCAAAAATATTTTGCATTTTTTATTTTTCTTTTCGTTTTGTCATTTCGGTATGTAGTTTAAATTTTCTTTTCTTAGATTTGCTTGAGGGCAAGCAAAGTTTAAGTGTGGGAGAATTTGATAACGCTCAAATTGTGCACGTGTTAGGAATTAGAAATTCCAGGTATTAAAGAGTCGGTCACCTCAAGTATATGTAATCGTTAGAAAGCTCGTAGTCATAGTTATTTTATGTTAAGTAGTATTTTGTTAAGTAACACCGTGGAGGACGGACGGGTCTTTACCCACTGTATGCCTGATCCACAGCCCGTTGTGTGACATTTTATGTAAGACTATAAATACTCTCTACCTCCCAAGGCAGAGAGTTGGAGCTCATAATAATATTTTCTTTCTCTCACTATAGTTCCCAACTCTCTTCCTTTCTCTCACTAGAACTCTCTCTCTCTAACATTCTTATACGCCTTCTTTGATCATGGTTTAGAGTGTTTGTGAAATCCAATATCCAACAATTGGTATCAAGAGCCATGGTTTGATCACTCATCTTTCATGCTCTTTGTTTTGGTGGATTTCATAAGGTTTTTGGAGTATTAAGGGGTTAGGAGAGTTTGATTCATTTGGACAAATTCTAGTGTTAAAGTTTGAATTTTGCTTGTACTTTTGTGTTTAGGATCATCATATGTGTTTATGTTTTGAATTGGAAGCCTTTAATCATTGTGGTTTGGTTGTTTAGGATTGATAAAGTGGTTATTTTTGAAAAAAGGACTAAGCGAGTTGTGTCTCGGACTTGTGTTTCTTCAAAGCGAGTTGCTTTGTTATTTAAAGCGAGTTGGTACATGCGACTTAGCTGTTTAGCGAGTTGATATTTATGCTACTTGGGTTCTAAGCGAGTTGTTTCTTTAAGCGACTTGAGATCTAAAGCGACTTGCTACTTAGCGAGTTGTAACGTTAGCGAGTTAACTTAAGCGACTTAGTGTTCAAGCGAGTTGATTGTGTTGCGAGTTGAGACTAAAGCGACTTGCTACTTAGCGAGTTGTAACGTTAGCGAGTTAACTTAAGCGACTTAGTGTTCAAGCGAGTTGATTGTGTTGCGAGTTGAGACTAAAGCGAGTTGGCTATTTAGCGACTTGATTAATTAAGCGAGTTGAGTGTGTTGCGAGTTGACTGCTTATGCGAGTTGTGTGTTTAGCGACTTGTTCATTTAGACCTTTTTCTTCTTCGTGTTACGTTCTTACGGTTGTTCTTTTGGTTTAGTAAAATCCCGTGAAAGAATCAATTTCCCGGTTTAATCAAAGAATTGCAAAATCCCGTAGAGCTTGAAACATGTCTACAAACGTTCCTACTATCATCTCCACTATTGCCGAGGATGTTCAAGCAGCTGGTTCAGATACTCGTCCACCCATGCTTGACAGAGACTACGATTCTTGAGCTCAACGAATCAGATTGTACTGCCTTGGAAAGGAAAATGGTGTCAACATTCTCAAATCCATTGATGAAGGACCGTATCGAGTTGAGACGACTAGAGATGTACTTGATACTGCTGAAGATGGAACTCGGATTTACGGAATGGACAGACCAAAAATGTATGATGAGCTTGATGATAAGGAGAAAAAGAGATTCGATGCTGATATCAGGGCTTCAAACATTGTTCTTCAAGGTCTTCCTAAAGACATCTACAAGCTGATCAATCACAACACCGAAGCAAAGGCAGTATGGGATAATGTCAAGATGCTTCTCTCAGGTTCAGAATTAACTATGGAAGATAGAGAATCACAACTCTATGACGAATTTGAACACTTCAAGATGAAACCAGATGAGAGTGTCTATGAGTACTATGTGAGATTTCATAAGTTGGTGAATGACATGAGGAACATCAGAATGACTATGCCTAACATTCATCTGAACTCAAAATTTGTGAACAACATGAATCCCGAATGGCACAAGTTTGTCACCTCTGTGAAGCTCACTAAAGGATTGAAGAATACAAACTATGAGCAACTCTATGCCTTCCTCCTTCAGAATGAGAGACATGCTATGTTTGAAAAATTGGTTCTTAATCAGTTCAAAACCAACCAGGGAGAGACAAGCTCGTCTAATGACTCAACTGCCTTCTACTCAAACATCGGAATCACAACCAAAGCCTCACAAGTCATACCCATGGGAAATGGTAATCACAAACTAATTCCGGATCCTATGTTCAAACAAGCTGATGCTGATGCACACGTGGGTAATTTCATTAATCAACTAGCTCTTCGGATTAGTCAAAACATGAATTCTCTCCCACAAACCAATAACAACCTCGAACAAAGATCTAACCCACACAATAAAGCTACTGTTAAAGATGGGAGGATCGTGGTGCAACCAGTTCAGGAAAGACAAGATGATCGGGAAGAGGTGGAGCAGGTAGAGGTTATGTTGGTAATCAGAATCGAGGAAGGAATGGTAATCAAGGTCAAGCTAAGCCGATCAAATGTTATAATTGTGGTGGTGAGGGACACATTGCAAGGAACTGCACATCTCCAAAGCGCCCACAGAATGCTGATTACTTCAGAGATAAGATGCCGCTTGTGCAAGCTCAGGATAATGGAGCTGCTTTGGATGAAGAGGAATTGTTGTTTCTAGCTGAGGGCAATGCCAAGACCTATGATGCAGATGTGAATGAGCAGCCTATTCAGGAGATAGGTCACAATCATCAGAATGCCTTTCAAGTTGCTGATTGTGATGCATACGACTCTGATGTGGATGATGGACCTACTGCACACACAATCTTTATGGCTAGCATCTCTCCAATGGTTTCTCCCAAGGTCTCCTATTCACCACAAGATGGCCCATCCAAAGACACACTCATCTCAGAGGTACTAAAACTATACGATGATGCTGATGTGCAAAAGATGCATGACAAAGTACTATCAACTGAAACTTTTGTATCAAATATTGAAAATATGGGTAATATCAATGTTGTCCCATATGATCAATATGTGAAACAAAGTGAAAGTGAAGTTGTACCAAGTGATGCATCTCCTGCAGTCAACAATGACTATATTTTTGATGAATACACCGCCTGTGCCCCTGATGAGTCTGTAATATCTGAATTAAATGCCTATAAAGAACGTGTTGCTATCTATGAACAACGTGCTAAATTTGAGTTGACCACTCGTGAGCAGGAAATGGATGACCAAGTGCGTTCAATTATTAGAAAAAGTAATTTTCGAGAAGAAGTATTAAAACAAGAGTTAAATTCCTTGCAAGAAAAGCTTTCTAAAACTGCTAAGCAAAAACAAGAACTTCAAGAAAATGTGAAAATGCTTAAGCAAGAATTTAATGCAAAGGAATCAAAACTCTTGAAAGATTTTTCTAATCTGAAAACTTTGAAAAACAAACTTGAAAACAAGTTGTACATACAAGGGAACACCATTCAGACTGCTCACATGATCACTAAGCATAGGGTCCTAAGCGATAAGCATAGCATTCCCTTTGTTAAGGAACCAAATCCAGAGGTCATTAAAAGGGCTAGAAATGCTCATAAGGTTCTTTATGATGGCAATGAAATCCTTAAACCTAGACAGAAACCTAGTTGCGTTGAGTGTACCGAGGAAGATAAGAAATCAGATGAAGTTACTAGGGAAAAGATGAACAAGAAATTAGATGATCCTAAATGTAGAGAGAAGAAAATAAAGATCACACCCCATGATTACAAGAAGGAAAACTGGATTTCCTTGAACATGTTTAAACCTCAGACATTGTTGACTCCCGAACAAGTTTTCTGGAAAATGGATTTAGATAAGCGAAAGCTGAAAATATTGTTGAAACAAACCCTCCTCTTTGGAAAATGCCTAGAGCGACTGTGTATCCTCCTAATACACCAATGCATCTTGTTCCTAGAACAATTGCCACTAAAAGCAAGACCTTAATTAGCCAATATGTTATACTTCAACTATTTGTTGATTTTGAGAAAACTTGCAAGAAAAGGATCACACCCACTGGTATTACGGAAGGAGAAAGGGGTTTTGAGCAAATGAAAGAATGTTATTTAACTGAGGTCATGCCTTTCTTTAAACTTCTAAAAGATCACTTTGAGAGTCTTAAAAAGGGGATAGAAACTAATATTAAGGGAATGGAAAAGGAATTTGATGCAATGATAGTTGAAGTTAGTGACTATGAGCGAGCACTAAAATATAATGAGATTGAGAGGAAGAACTTGCATACACTAAATGAGAACCTGATTTCTGAATGTATTACTCAGGATGTGTTTTTCACTGCTACAAATTGTTCCATTAATGCTTCCAAATTTCATGAATTATCGGTTGCACTGAAAGTCTCCCATGATCGTGTCATTGAGCTTGAAAAAACTAATTCTGAACTAAATGAGAAAATTGAACTGGATGATCACGACAATTTGGTTAAACATTTTTCTAAACTGGAAGTTGAGCATTTTAATTTACAACTAAAATATCAACATCTTAAAGAAAATGTCAAAACTTCAAATATCAAGACATCCTCAGATGCTCCAGAGTTTGATGCAGTTTTTCAAATTAACAAACGTGATGAATAGATTCAAGCTCAGTGCAACACGATCAGAAAGTTGAAAGCTCAAATCTCTCAATTAAAGGGTCAAACGAACAATATGACAGGCTCCCAAATGCCTCCTCCTTTAGATTCTCAGAATTCTCAAACTTTTCATCTTCAAAACTTAGTTGATGCCTTACAAAAGGAAAACGAGAGTTTTCTAGAAGAAAATGAAAAAGTTAAACGACATTTTAAAGAGTTATATGATTCAATAAAAGTCACCCGTGACCAAAACAACGAAAAAATAACGTCTTTACAAAAGGAAATTGAGAATCTGAGAAGTCAGGTAAATGGGAAACTGCCACTTGTTTTCAATAAGAATGTTGTCTCAAAGTCACCCTTAGACTGCAAATACACTGTGACAGTTAAATATATTCCTCCTCATCTTAGGAATAATGAACATGCTTTTCATGAATACTGTGCTCACCTTAAGGATAGTCTAGAATGTCTCCGTGAGATTGTCGAAGAGGATTTCATCAACAAACCTCTTGATAGTGAAATTAGGTTTGCTTGCCTCCAGGCCAAACGATCTCAAGAGTTTCTAGAATGTGTAATTGCAACATCTCCCTGATGAGTGTCTAAATACTCATCATTTTTGTACCATTTAAACTGCAAAAACATCTGAAAACACTCAGAAATGCATCAAAATGATAAAAATATCACAAATAAGTGTTTTATGTGTTTTAAATGCAAAAATATCAAAATCGGATGAAAAACGTATCAAGTTTGCATAATTGGCAGTTTTAGTCCCCCAAGTTTCAAAAGTTGTCAAAAACAGTCCCTGGTAAATCTAAATAAAGAAAAATATCATTTCAAGTCCTTAGGGATTCATGAGTATTCAAAATTGGTCCTTAAAATCAAAAATTGCAAAATTACAACTTTAGTCCCTCAAGTTTTGAAAATGTCAAAAATAGTCCTTGGAAGTTTGAAAATTTCTATTTTAGTCCTTGTACTATTGAAGTTTGGCAGTTTTGGTCCTTGTGACAACTTTGGAATATTGGCAGAAATGGTCCTTCAAGAATTGGAGAATTGCAAAACAAGTCCTTATGATATTAAACTAAACCATTACCCCTTTTGCAATATTTGGACCCCTGCCATTACACCTTTTGACCCCTGCCTTAACCACTTGACCTCCCCTTTTTGGACCCCTAGTCAAACCAGTCAAACCAAACTAGCCCGCCTATTTGCTTATCTTTTCTCCCACTTGCTGAATCGCAAAACTCAGGCCTCTCACCTCACCTTATCTCCTCAAACCTCCCCCCTCATCATCACAACACATCATACCTACCCACCACCCCCAGTTGCAAGTGAACAAATCCACCAAAGTCAAAACAACCTTTCCCGCCAAAAATTGATCAAACGGCTAAAATGGTCTCAAGTCATCCAATGGCCAAGGAAAGAGATGGGATTTGCTCAGAAGAGAGAGAGAAGACATATGGTGTATAAAAACAAGAAGAGAAGCAAGAGAATAAGTAGTAGTTAGTTTTTAATTTCTATGTATGTCGTTTTTTCTTAAAATGTCTTAATTAGCTTTTAAATTTGTAACTTTAAGCTTTATGGTACTGAAACTAAGTTGTTTAATCATTGTACTCACTTTCAAATATTAATTCAAGGTTTTACATATGTTTCCTGTTTTATCATTCACTGTTGAAAAATCAGTTGTTAAGCTCTTATAAAAAATTGCTACAAGTAGCTTATGTTAAACTCCAATAAGTTTATTTAAGCTTATTATAGCTTTTGGTAAGCTTACATATAAGTTTCAAGCAACTTTGGTGTATGGTCAACAAAAGTCAACTGAAGCTCAATTGGACTTGGTTTTGGAATTTGGTTGATGCAGAGATTGATTTGGGTTGGAATAGCTTCAAGTAGTTTAGTTATGGTTCTGGTATGAGTGGTTAATAAGCTGGAACACTTGTGAGTATTTTGCTTGTTTTCATTAATAGTGTATCTTTGCATGATCTATATCTGTCTTGATTTATTGTTAGTTTTAGTTTAGACTTGTTCATTTAACTGTCATTAGGTCATAATTGTTCAGTTTCAGCAGTAGCATCAACAAGGTAGTCATTTAAGTAATGTCAACAGTGAATCTGAGTCTTAAAGTGGTGTTTGGATCAGGTGTTCAAACCTGTGTAAGAGGTTTGTTCATTGGCCAACCTCTTTGGTTTAAGGTTTACATAGGATAGATAAGCTTATTGCAGTCATCAAATTTCAATTGTGCACTTTAAAAGTCAAATTTAACTTAAACCTGTCCTCATTTCACATCTGTTGGAAATTGGTGAGATCAAAGCTTGACCTGTGTTAAGAAATCAGTAGCATAGGTTGTATTAGTCTTAGCTTAACATAAAACATCAATCTCAGTCCTTAAATTAGTTGCAAAGTTCATTAAAGTCAAACTTTTCACTACTGTCAAAAGTAAAAATTTGAAAATGTCAGTTTGTACCCAACTTGGGTGATTTTTCATAGCTTCATTATTGGAGAAAATTCAGTGAAATTTTGGATTAAATAAGTTCAACTGGTCAAGTTACTTAATATGATTTTTATTGAATTTTAGTAATTTTTTATAAGCCCCAAAATAGCTTGTCAAATGGGCTTAAAGTGCCCTGTGCACTGACTCAGTATTCACTGAGTCTGCACAGGGTCTTGCAGAGCTTGTCACAAGCTCATTTGAGCTTATCTTGGTCTCATCCTTGGTTTACAACTAGCTAGCCAGGTCTTCTTGAGAGTCCAACTTCTGGTTTTCAATTCCAGCTTATTGGGTAGCTTATTTTCAAGCTACAACTTAGTAGCCAAAACTGTTTTTGGTCCTTGAGTTTAAATCATCAAATCTTTGTAGTCAG
Organism: Chrysanthemum makinoi; assembly: GCA_910596185.1. Lineage (NCBI taxonomy): Eukaryota > Viridiplantae > Streptophyta > Magnoliopsida > Asterales > Asteraceae > Chrysanthemum > Chrysanthemum makinoi. Next base: position 3,585,299 of record OU343219.1, read on the forward strand.
CATTTTAGCAGTTTAGGATAGAGGTAATTAGTTTCTTTTGAGTGTTTTTAGCATATTATAGGTTCTGTGTTAGATTGGTGCTTATTTGTGGCTTTTGGCTTATCTTGAGTGCTTATTTATAAGCACTCTCCACTGCAGCCTCATATTCCTTCACACAAGCCCCTGTTTTTATATTTTTCTCAGATTCATAATATTATTTTAGACTTTTCTTGAATTTTTCATATTTTTCTAGCACTGTTTGCTATTTTTCTTCATTTAAAACAGTTTTTAGGTAATTTTAATTAACTTTTAATACAATTAAATCAGAAAAACTTCAAAAAAATAAGTTTTCATTTTTCTTAGGTTAAGATAAATATAAAAAGTCAAAAAAATATTTTTTCAGATTTTTCATAGTTTAATTTGTAATTTTTAGCAATTTAATTAGTTTTAAATAGTTTTTAATTCATAGAAAATAGAAAAATAATCAGAAAAATATAAAAATAGTTTTGAAAATTATATTTAGTTATTTTAGATTTTTCCAAGTCATAATTTCATTTTTCTAGCTTTATTTCATATTTTCTTGTATTTTAGGGTAAAATTAAATAAGTAAAAATAGTTTTTAATTAATAAATAATTAGATAAATAGTTTTAAAAATAATTTTCTTTTTCTAAAAATTTTCTCTTATCATTAGGTTTGTAAAAATTTCATTTTCATATTTTTAGGATTAATATTGCTTCAGTTTCACATTTTTTTTTTGTATGTCACGTAGTTTTTAACTTAAGTTTTATAAAAGAAAAATCAAAAACATCATTTTACAAATAGTGATAGCGTTTATTTAATATAATTTATCTTTTTAATTTTCTTTAATTTGCATTTAAACCCCTGTAGTTTATATACTTTTTCTTTTAGTATAATCAATCAAAATTCTTTTCCGTTCAAATCCTCTCGATCACTATTCGTTTGACTATTCTCGCACAGCTCGTTGGGACATAACGACCTGGGGAAACACTATACTCTCCTGATCTTCATTGCATTGGTGTCTGAACTGTTTTAAGTTTCTTACGGTTAGCCATTCACAAGTGGCTAGCTTGTGTGAGATAAAACTTGACGGTTTGCCACCAATCACTCCCAAATCCTTAACCTTAGGTGCAAAAGGCAAAGCTGTGATGCCTTGTTCTATGCCTAGTGCTGAGCCTTCAAACCATTCTAGGCCCAGTTTTAAGAAAGTATACATCAATGTGTCGTCTAGTAATACAGATCCTTGCACGTCTAGTTCAGGAATGCAAAAAGTAGATCAACCAACTAATGTTCCCATAATTCCCTCTACAGAGTAATCAATGACATTAAAGCGAGCAGGTCAAAGTATCAAGACAATACAAGGAATGATAGGACCTTGCAAGCTAAAAATGTGCATTGGAAGAAAGTAGAAGACCAACCTAGGATCTTTAAGCTTGTGTTGAATAAAACGAATCGTGTTGATTCTAGTATTAGCCTTAGGCGCATCTGTAATTAATTCAATTCGATACTATTTGCAAACCTTGTAATAATGTATGCTTGAATTCTGTTGCTAATCATGAATGTGGTGTGAATGCTTTGTCTAATGCTTTCAAATGCCCAGTTAAAATTGCTAATGCTAATAATCGTGCAAATAAGGCAAAAGGCAAAAACGAAAGATTGTTAGAAAACAGTGGAAACCCACAGGAAGAACTTTTATAAAGATAGGTTATTATTGGATACTTTTTGGCCATAAGAATAATCAGTTTTGTTCTCAAACTGCTAAGATTATGCCCACTAGAAAATGGATGCCCACTGGTAGAACTATTCCCTTAAGAAGTGAACATACTTTGAATAGGTCAAATACGACACCAAGATTGCATCTATTCCCAATGATTCCATTGCTTCTACTTCGATATGGATGTTTCTATTTCGATGTGGGTGTTCCAATTACTAACCAAGTGGAACCCATTCTTGCATGGGGATCCCAATTATCCATTTATCCATTCTTGTCTGTGTTCAACTGCAGATCGTTCAAATCGTTCTGTGGTACCGGGACTCAGGCTGTTCCAAGCATATGACCGGAGACCGGTCACGGCTCATGAACTTCGTGAGCAAATTCATCGGACAGTTAGATTCGGTAATGATCATTTCGGTGCAATTATGGGTTATGGTGATTATGTTGTTGGTGATAGTGTTATCTCTAGAGTATACTATGTGGAAGGTCTTGGTCATAATCTGTTCTCTGTCGGTCAATTCTGACTCTGATCTAGAAGTAGCCTTCAGAAAACATACTTGTTTTGTTAGAGAACTTGATGGTAAGGAACTTTTAAGAGGAACTCGTGGTTCAAATCTTTACACCATCTCTATAGAAGATATGATGAAGTCTTCTCCAATTTGCTTGCTGTCAAAGGCTTCAAAACAAAGTCATGGTTATGGCATCGACGTCTCAATCACTTGAACTTCGGCACCATCAATGATCTCTCCGGAAAGGACTTAGTTGTAGGTTTACCTCGACTAAAGTATGAAAAGGATCATCTTTGTTCAACATGTCAATTGGGAAAAAGCAAGAAGTATGCCCATAAACCCAAACCTACTAACTCTGTCACGGAAGTTCTTCATACAATTCATATGGATTTATGTGGACCAATGAGAGTGCGGAATATCTTTGGGAAGAAATATGTGTTAGTTGTAGTTGATGATTACTCTAGATTCACCTGGGTCAAGTTCTTAAGGACAAAGGATGAAACTCCCGATATCATCATCAAACTCATCAAACAGCTGCAGGTTCGACTTAACAAAACCGTCATAATTATCCGGACAGACAATGGAACCGAGTTTGTTAACAAACAACTTAGTGAATTTTATGAAAGCATTGGAATCAGCCATCAAAGAAGTGTTCCACGAACTCCTCAACAGAACGGTGTAGTTGAAAGACGAAATCGAACTCTTGTAGAAGCCGCTAGAACAATGCCGATTTACTCAAAAGTTCCAATGTTTCTCTGGGCTGAAGCTATTGCCACTGCATGCTACACACAAAATCATTCCCTGATTCACACTGTTCATGGAAAGACACCATATGAACTTGTCCACAACAGAAAACTTAATCTCTCTTTCCTTCGTGTGTTTGGAGCATTGTGCTATCCAACTAATGAGGGTCAAGACTTAGGCAAACTTAGAGCTAAAGCAGACATTGGAGTATTTGTAGGGTATGCACCAAACAAAAGGGATACCGAATCTACAACAAAAGAACCCGAAACATCATGGAAACAATTCACGTTACGTTTGATGAGTGACGGTCAAACGGCTCTGAACAATTCAGATTCGGACCCGCACTTCAAATAAGTCCAATTGGTTCATCCCTTGTTCCAAACTCTTCTCAAGAAACTCCATATGTACCTCCATCGGAAGATGATTTAAAGAAATTGTTTGATCCTATGTTTGATGAACTTTATGATCCGAGTACTAATGAGGTGTTGATCCCTACAACAGAGGTGGCTCATATTCCAGTGAATGAAGTCAATCCCTCGGTCTCAATATCTTTAAGTCAAGAAGCACCTGCTGCTGATCCTTGAGTCTCATCAACAAATCATCATTCTTCAAATGTACATCATGGAACTGTTTCGGCTTCAATGATGAAGTTAATCCCTTTGCTACTCCTGAAGATGCGCCGTTTGAAAACATATTTGCTCCGAATCTTCATCGAACCATCTTCATCGGAGACATCAACTCTGCTACTTCAGTCCCTCAACAACTACCACATGAACACCTGAGAAAATGGACTCACGATCATCCATTAGACAACATCATTGGAAATCCCTCTCTTCCAGTATCCACACGGAAACAACTTGCAACCGATGCCTTATGGTGCTTCTTCAACTCCGTACTCTCTAAGATCGAACCAAAAGATGTTAAAACCGCTATGAATGAAGATAGCTGGTTCAATGCTATTCAAGATGAAATTCATGAGTTCGATCGACTAGATGTATGGGAGTTAGTACCTGCTCCAGATTGTGCTATGATTATTGCTCTAAAATGGATCTTCAAAGTGAAACTTGATGAGCATGGTGATGTGTTAAAGAACAAGGCTCGATTAGTTGCTAAAGGATACCGTCAAGAGGAGGGTATTGACTTTGAAGAATCTTTTGCTCCAGTTGCTCGAATCGAGGCAATCAGAATCTTTATGGCTAATGCTGCTAGTAAGAACATGGTAGTCTATCAGATGGATGTGAAGACGGCATTTCTGAACGGAGACCTTAAAGAAGTCATCTACGTCAGCCAACCTGAAGGATTTGTAAATCAAGAGCATCCTACTCACGTTTATCGTTTGAAGAAGGCCCTCTACGGTTTAAAGCAAGCTCCAAGGGCATGGTATGATACACTGTCAAAGTTTCTTCTATCAACCGGATTTAGCAAAGGAGCAGTTGATCCAACATTGTTCACCGGAAGTCGTGCAAACATTTAATTCATATTCAAATTTATGTTGATGATATTATTTTTGCCTCGACTGATCCAATGGAATGTGATCGTTTTTGTAATGAAATGAGTTCAAAATTTCAAATGTCAATGATGGGACAAATGTCATTTTTCTTGGGATTACAAATTTCACAAAGTCCCGGAGGCATTTTCATAAATCAATCTAAATATGCAACAGGGATCTTAAAGAAATTTGGATTTGATTCAAGTGACCCTGTTGACACCCCCATGATTGATCGAACCAAACTAGATGAGGACCACTCAGGAATCATGGTAGACCAAACAAAATATCGAAGTATGATTGGATCCCGATGTACCTCACGCCGAGACCGGACATCTTGTTCTCTGTTTGCATGTGTGCTAGATACCAGGCTAAGCCTACTAAAAAGCACCTTGAAGTGTTAAACGGGTCTTTCGGTATCTCCAAGGAACCATCAATATGGGACTATTGTACCCGAAAGACACCGGTATGTCACTAACGGCCTATGCAGATGCCGATCATGCAGGTTGTCAAGATACACGTCGAAGCACGTCCGGAGGTGCTCAGTTTTTGGGTGATAAGCTAGTGAGTTGGTCGTCAAAGAAGCAAATGAGTACTTCTATTTCCTCTACAGAGGTTGAATACATAGCCATGTCATCTTGTTGTGCTCAAATCTTATGGATGAGATCTCAATTATCTGACTATGGCTTTGAATTCAACAAAATCCCTCTGTACTGTGATAATAAAAGTGCTATTTCAGAGGGATTTTGTTGAAAAATAACTCAGTCTCTATTTTTGATAATCATCTGGACTTATTTGTCAAAAGATCAATCTCTCAATCAACAACCTATGTCATTGATTGAGGGGGAGAATGATTTCAATTAAATTAAAAAGTTATTTGGCATTCAATTGTTTTCAAAAGATATACATGCATGTTTTATCAATGGAGTTTAAAGTCTTAACATCCGATCCTTATCAGTTAAAACGCTTTCATAATCAAGTCACAATTCTCCCTAAAACATGTGACAAACGATTTCAAATTTTCCATGCACATGTTGAGGGGGAGCATCTATCTTAAACCTATGATCTGAAACGTGATCACTTATCTCAATGTGCAGGTTCCCTCTAGTATGTGCAAAACTCTTTTCAAATCTTGAGGCACATATTGAGGGCGAGCAAAACTTATGAAAACATCATCCTTCCCAAAAATGCTTTATCTACTTGTCTTGGTTAGGGAAGTGATGTTGATATCTTTTAGAAAAATGGTAATCAAAGAAGTAATTTCTTCCTCTTGCCTCCGTGTGCAAAACGATTTCAAACATTTGATGCACATGTTGAGGGGAGCACTTATTCTAAAAATATCAAAAACAATTCAGGTACAAAATGCTTTGATAAAATATCATAAGTATCCGGATTGATTTTCAAATGATTTTCAATTGGTTCCTATGGCGGATGAACAATACCAAAAAGACCGACCAACTTTACATTATGTATGGTGATATAAGGACGATAAGGTTAGGTATGTGTTCCCATGATCCGCCAGAACCGGAGGGATCTACCCAGGGACTATCCACTAGTTAGTGTAGAGTTCTTAGGTATGATGATAAAAGGAGAAAAATGAGATATGGGAAGAGTGCGGACTGAGACTGAGCTAGTACTGGAATAAACCCAACAAGGTTCTAGCTATGAAGTCTCGGTAAGCACTGAAGGGGTTGAAGAATTAAAAAGAATTGAATAAGAAAAGGGTGAAAACAAATAGCCCTCCATTTATTCAACCTTAGGGCAGAAACCGGGTTCAATTCATATGCTACTGATGGTAACATCGGTATTGAAGACAAGACGTCATGGACCCAGTGACGCACTGCACTTCAACTTTCCAAACCACTCAAGTTCCTCTTAAAAGGACTTGTTTCATTCTCACGGGAACCGACATTATCTATCGACTTTCTCTTAGAGATTGTTGATATTGAAGGAGGAGACCCTCTCCCTAGTCTTCGATATAGGATCCAAATATGCACAAATTGAGTCTAGTGCCACGAGATCATCAATAAATCTCATTAGGACACTTTCAATGAAGACTCTCTGTTTCACACAATGTGGAAAGAGAGATTATATCTTGAGTCCTACGCATTATCCTTGTGGTATTTCCAGAACATCTGAGTGATGTGTTTACATATTCACTGTGAAGATAGAAAGCCTTCTAGAGCCAACATCTAACAAGCTCCTGGTAGGTGGCATGTGAGATCTATTATACGATCAACCATGTGACAACCGAACGAAACAATGGGGCGATTCATTCTTTTGAATCAATCTGGTTCAGGTTATGGATTGACGGATACCTTTGAAAACCGGTCTTTGTGCTTTAAAACTCTTTTCATTAGCACGTCGACCGTGTACTAATTTTTCAAATCAAAAGGTGTTTTATGATTGATAATTGATTTTCATTAAAACCTTCGTTATATTGCAAAAACAATTTCTATTGAGCAATACACGATTGTTTTTCAAATCTCTTTTCATCAATCAGTGGACGTAAATTCGCTGGTTCACTCACTCCGTGTTGTCTTCCTTGAGACGTTCCGGTTTAAGAACAGCTAGAGCAGCTGCGAAACCCTGTCAAGGAAATTCTTCGAATTATACCGATCACAGCGTACTTTGTATCGATCAACGGGGAACCGCGGGCCGTGTACCTCAATTCATCGAAAGTGATCAAAGACACTTTCGTGCGCTTTATTGCTAACTGTCTTATGCGGTACACCCCGACGCTTGCAAATGATCGTAATGAAGCGGTCAATACATAGCCGCATGCTCACCTAACACATTCATCTCAAAAGAAATCATGATTAGTGCATCAATGACTCGGATATTTTCACTCCATGCTTCGCTACGCCTGCCAATATCATGAATCAACTAAAGCTTCCGCTACTCTGATGAGAAGATATCATGATCCAGAATGTGAGCATTTCGGTCCGAATGTCACAACATCACATAGAACCAACACCACAATGAATGTCTCGAGATTTTCATTAGCTGATGATCTCAAAATCTGGCTCAAATTTATTATCACGTGGATCTGTAAAAGACCTCCTTCTAGAGTAACCAAACATGCAATGAGAAGAATCAATGACTACGAGCTTCGGAGCAAAGTACTACATCAAGAATACAAGAACAATTGTTAATGTCATATCTGTTTGTATTCAATGTAATTTTAGTATATGTTTGAGGTGACCTCCCTTAGGGGGAGATTGTTAGGAATTAGAAATTCCAGGTATTAAAGAGTCGGTCACCTCAAGTATATGTAATCGTTAGAAAGCTCGTAGTCATAGTTATTTTATGTTAAGTAGTATTTTTTTAAGTAACACCGTGGAGGACGGACGGGTCTTTACCCACTGTATGCCTGATCCACAGCCCGTTGTGTGGCGTTTTATGTAAGACTATAAATACTCTCTACCTCCCAAGGTAGAGAGTTGGAGCTCATAATAATATTTTCTTTCTCTCACTATAGTTCCCAACTCTCTTCCTTTCTCTCACTAGAACTCTCTCTCTCTAACATTCTTATACGCCTACTTTGATCATGGTTTAGAGTGTTTGTGAAATCCAATATCCAACAGCACGTTTTTAGTAGCGTTATCCGTGCTTTTATGTGTGTTATTTGGTTATAATCATATTCTTTTGATGCTTAATCGTACAAAAGTGCATTTGCTAGTTCATTTGTAGCCAAGTACAGGAAAGTGGAGAAAAAGACGGAAAAGAAGTAAAATACGAAGATTTCTCCAAATACGAAGAGTTTCCGTCAAAAGCAAGTCTTGCGGAGTATATTCGAGAAGATAAAGTCATCAAGTTAGTGGTCCAAAGACTCAAGAATAAAGTTCAAGAAGGGAAACGAGAAAGAAATGAAGAAATGAAGCTAAAACGAAGACATATTGGAAGACTCGTTGTTCCCGACACACCTTCACCATTTTGGCCATAACTTTTGCATACGAACTCCGTTTGACCCCCGGTTCGCGGACACGGAAATCTAAGAGAAATATCTACAACTTTGGTGTTTATGGTGTTTTGTCAATTTGCTCCAACCGTTCGGTCGAGCCCCGCAACCGGATCCGGTTGGAGAATGGTCAAAAACACCAACCGAACGGTTGGAGCTTAACCGATCCGGCTGGAGGTCCTGGTTCTGCTATTTCTTCATTACTAAAGTTCCAATCATGTTACAAACAATTCTAGTCCCTTCCTACATGGTTTCTAGTCCCTTCTAAGCTCCTTGGAGGCCAAGTTCAACATTTAATACCCCTAGCCTTGGTTCTAGTATAAATAGAGGCCTTTGCAACCTCATTTCATCATCCCTTCTCCATCCCTCTTATCTCCTACCACCACCACTCCTCTCTAGGTGTGAAATTTAAGCCTCCACCCTTAAGGACGAATTTCCACCTAGAGAGCAAACCCCAACTTGAGAGAACACACCCACTCTCAATATCTTCACCCCAAAGGTGTGAAATTCAAGCCTCCACCCTTAAGGAAGAATTTCCACCAACTATCCTATCCCAACTTGTGTGAAATTCAAGCCTCCACCCTTAAGGACGAATTTCCACCAACTTATCTTCCCCAAAAGACCACAAACCTCTTCCAAATTCGTGTAGTGTGCTCAAAGGTTGTTGAAGGCGTTTGGACATCATTTTCCGGCTTGGTAGAACTATTGTAGTTGATTGGAGGCTTGAAGGTTGCTATAATCCTTCATCTTTGCCTATTGTAATTCTAACTTTGGGTAAACCTTGTTACTTTTATATTTCAAGATGTTTGTTATTGATATGATTGTTGAGATTTTGTGTTTGATTGAAATAACTATGATGTTTTGTTTACTTGTTTTGTTCTTATGATAATATGTTCTTATATTGCTTTTCTTTGTGGTTTGATCCGTGACAATCATAACCATGAATTTGATACTTGCTTGTTCTTATTGCTTTTCTTGTTGGTTTGATACGTGACAATCATAACCATCAACTTGTTACTTGTTACTTGCTTAAACAAACAAACGGCACTTGTAGTGCAACCAAGTCTCTTGGGACGACCTTGATTTACCATATACTATACTACAACTTGACTAGGGTATACTTGCCCGAATGTGTTCCTAGTTAACCGGTAATTCTTGCATACAAATTTAAAACCACGACGTAACACATCAAGTTTTTGGCGCCGCTGTCGGGGATTTTTTTTTAATTTTCTTTGATTTTCTTTAAAATTGGTAGTATTGGAATTGAATTTGTTGAAGAGTAAAAAAAAAGTTTTGGTTAAAAACTAACCGATTCAGTTGGTGAGCCAACCGAATCCGGTTAGAGTTTCTGAGGAAAATTTTAGTTTCGATTTCATGGTTCTAGCTTACTTAGTTATTTGTGTTATAGTTCCTAGAGTAATTTTTGTCATTCTAGATTTTATTTGCAGATTATGTCTTATAGTTTAGTGATTTCTTAGATTTATTTATATTTTCTTTACATTTGATGTTTATTAGTTATTAAGTTTTAGATTAATTCAGTTTTTATAGTAACTTTTCAGTTATATGGTTTAATTATTTTAATGATAGATTTTAATTGGTGGTTAATTTAGTTTTTTTTTAGTTTAATGTTATTATTATTAAGTTATTTAATTATTGGTTTATGAAGAGTTTTTATTAAATAGAATTTAGTACATCTTAATGATTCCTTAATTGCATTTAAAATTCTGTTTTAAAAAAAAAAAAAAAAAAAAAATCGATCAAACCGATCGGTTGCAACCCGCAACCGGATCCGGTTCGATTTTCTGGTCTAGTTATTTCAACCAACCGATTCGGTTGGTGAGCCAACCGAATCCGGTTGGAGTTTCTGTGTTGATTTTTATCATTTTTAGATTTTGAGTTTTAACTTATGTTTTTAGTTTTGTTGAGTGTCTTAACTTGTTTAGTATATGTTTCTATAGTTTGTTCTTGTTTTTACTAACTCTAACGCTAATAGTTCGGATTTTGTTTTGTTTTGTTTTGTTTTAGTTTGTCTAGTTAGTATGGATAGTTTGAGTGGAATCTCGGAATACCTTCGTACTTTGGACGAAATGTTCAAGGATACCGGAAGTTCGCTGGAAAAGATTGGAGGTATATTGGAAGAGAGTAAGAAAGATTTGGGGATTGATACGGTTAATACGGAGGAAACGGGTGAAAACAAAGTTCAAATTCCCAAGAAGGAAAGGGTCGTAGTGTTCACACAAGCACCTTTGACGGTGTATGATTCGCCATTCATAAGGTTTGGTACGCTTTGCAGCGTAGAAGGAGTAAGTGCTTGGGACGCGCAACTTAATATGGCTTATGGAGAGAATTACATTTTGGAGAAGGTTCTTGACGAAATTGGTCATGTACGTTTGGACTATGAAGCATATGGAAGAAGGATGGTCAAAAATCTTAAAGTCAATATTCATGGTCACATTTTTGAAACAGATTTTGTTGTGTTAGAAGAAGGGAATTCGGATGAACCCAATGTGTGTTTTGGTAGGGATTTTCTTATAACTACCAAGTGTAAGCTTGATTTTGCATTGGGAGAAATGAGGATTAATATAACTGATTTGGAGGAAGAAAAAGAAGTGAATGAGATGTTCGTGGAAGTATGTGCCAACATGGAGGAGAAAGATGTGGAGGTAGTTAAAATGGGGAAAGCAAACCGGAAGAAAACTTCATCAAAAAAACTAACCCCAACAACAACCACCACCAAAAATGATTACACACCATCATCACCTCCCACTACAAACACTTTCAAACCTTTAACCGACAAAAAAAAAGAAGCTATTTTAGAAAACCTAGAACAAAAGTTTCTTGAGCTAAATGAAAAGAAACCGGTGATAGAGGTACTCCAAGATTATGTGCTCTATCGTAAGAAATTGGATGCGGTAATGCTAGCGAGGGCTAGATTGGAAGATAAGAATCTCACGGAGGAGGAGCGAGATCGAATTTTTTTAGAGGCATGCCAAGGAAGGAAAAGGATCCGGGAAATTTTGTGTTACCAATAAAAGTGAATGGGACTACACCAGTTTATGCTTTAGCCGATACGGGGTCAAGTGTTAATGTGATGCCCTATCCATTGTTTATGACTTTAAGCCTAAGTAATCCGCAACCTAATCATTCGAAGCTTACTATGGCGGATAATTCTCAAGCGAAAGCAATGGGAGAGGTAAAGAATGTGAGAGTGCAAATTGGCTATCAACCGTATTTGGCAGATTTTCTTGTCCTAGATATTCCGGTGGACAAAAGTTTACCACTACTATTGGGGAGACCATTTATACTTACTTGTGGTGCAATTATAGACATGTGAAGAGGCACTATGACTATTGATGATGGTATTTCAAAACAAACATACTATCCGAAACCAAGAGGACCAACTTTGGAATTTATGGAGGATTTGGAGTTCATGGAAGCAAATGATGATTTGACGTGTTTTGAAGTGGGACGTGATAACCAAGGAAACCCAATGTTTGGACCATTAGCCCCGCCTTATTTTGATATAGAGGACAAAATGGAACGTGCATTGGCGGTAGAAGCATTCTATAACCCGTTCAAGAACATACTAGTCTACAAGAAGTTGACCGACTTTTTAGGTTCTTTACCGGTGCAACTTAAGAATTTGGAGTGGAAACCCGAAGGGTCTGGTATTTACAAGAGACAAGCTGGAGATGGAGATTGGCATGTTAAGTTCGATATACTTTGTCCGGATGGAAGAAGATTCATGAGGAAGTTCAAAACTTTTGAAACCTACCGTGAGTTAACCGGAAAATTTCAAAGCGAGGACATCCTAAGACAAGAGTATTTCGAGGAATTCTAAGGAGAAGACAAGGAACCGTAATAAACAAGCAATTATTTGCTTGAGTTTCATGAACTATTTATTTCTTTTTGATTTGATGCATTTAGGATTTTTATTTCTTATTTCATTTTTACTTTCATTTTTATTTCTATGATTGAGGTTATTTGGTTACTGCATTATGACTATGAGTTTTAGTTGAGTTTTGGTTTAGTTCATAAGAATGATGATTTGAGTTTTAAGATTGGATGATTGTTGAAATTTCCAAATGGTGGATGAATGTTGTGTGAATCTTTGACAGGATTTTTGAGTAAAAATTTTGTTGCTTGGAGGGTAAATGCCTAAGTAACATAGAAAAAATGCAAAATTTGGCAAAATGCAAACCGAAACGGTTGTGTCCATGACTGAACTGGTTGCATACAAGTATATATACCAAAAATTCACTTTTCCAGAAAAAAAACACACACACACACTAATTCCCAGCTGGGTTTTGCAAAATTCGTCCAAGAGAAGCTAATTGAAGATTGTTTAAGCTGTAGGAAGACATCATGACACCCAAACAAGTAAGCATCTACATTCAATTAACTCAATTAAGGTTTAATTAGAGCATTTGATTCGAATTGCATATTAGGTCACCAATTTGGGGGTTTTTGTTATAATTTGAATTAAGTTGTAATATTTTTGGATTGAGTGGGTAATTGATGTAGGAATGCATTGCAAAAAAGAATTATAGTGATTGATTCACCATGGAATGAGTACTAGATGATTGAATTTTCGGATTTAATTAGGATGTGAAGGTGGATCAAGTTAAGTTGCAATTGGTGATTCCTAATGGTAGATGATGTGTTTTTATGAGTAATAGATGCCACATTATTGATTAGAACTAATGATTGAGGGATATAGGTTTTATCAAGTTGAGTTCTAAGATGATGAATGTGTGATGACTTGAGGTTTGGAAAGCAAATTTAGAGTAATTCAAGGATGTAGAAATCATTGAGGATGATAGAATGCGATCTAGGAGTGGATTGGACTTAGAAATTCGAGTGAATAAGGGTTTTAGAGGCAAAAGCCTTATGCAGATTGCATAACCGATCCGGTTGCGCAGTTCAACCGAGCGGTTGGATTTGGCAAAAGAGTAACCGATTCGGCTGCTCTGCAACCGAATCCGGTTACGGTTTCTGTGTTGGAAATTTTTGAAATTTTGAAGTGGATCTTAGAGGGTTCCATGAACCTTCTTGTTTGTTCTAACACTCTTATATGGTCTTATATTTATGATTTCTACAGAGAATTGTTGTAGGTAGCTCAAGCGAGGAGGCGATTCCAATGAACCCGCTTGTTACGAAGTTTTGTCAAAGGAACGAGAAGAAGAAAGTCAAGTATAGCTTGAAGACGGAAGCAAATGCCAACTTAAAGTTCAAAGATCTCACCGATGGGGAGAAACATGCTTTCCAGGAAAGGTTATCAAAATTGCAAAATAGGACATGTTTGGTTCCGAGGGTGATTGATTGGGATTTGTTTGCGGAATGTGATTGTGAAGATGAGTTGAGAGGAATGATGCGGACATCTTATGTGTATTCAGGGGATGGTGATTCGTTCAATGATTTGTCATGGGAAAGAGCATTTAGCGTCAATGAAGAGGTCTATCGAGAATGGTGTATGGAGTTCTTTTCAACCATGTATTTTGAAAGAAAGGTGAATGTTCGGAACTTGATGAAAGAAGTTTGTGTTTGGTTTAGGCTTTTTGGAAGGGATCATGCTTACACTTTGCCGGCTTTTGGCGTGGCTCTTGGTTTGTATGAGGAAAGGCTGAAGGTATATTTATCAGCCACGAATCCACGATAAATATGTAGCTGAGATATTGAGGAAGTTTCAGTTCACATATGCCAAAATAGCTAGCACTCCTGTTGATAAAGAGAATTCTTTGCTTAAAGATGCAGAAGGGGAAGATGTTGATGTACACGCATACAGGTCTATGATTGGGTCATTGATGTATCTTACATCATCCATACCAGATATTATGTTTGTTGTGTATGCATGTGTCAGATTTCAAGTCACTCCCAAGGCTTCACATTTACATGCAGTGAAGAGGATTTTTAAGTATCTAAAAGGTCAACCTAAATTGGGCCTTTGGTATCCTAGAGAGTCTTCATTTGAATTGGTGGCTTATAGTGATAGTGATTATGTTGGTGCTAGTTTAGATAGGAAATCAACAATAGGAGATTGTCAATTCCTATGGAACATGTTCATGGAAATGTTAGAAGCAGACTATGGTGGCCACTTCTACACATAACTAAAGATGAATATGTGGCTGCTGCTAGTTGCTGTGGACAAGTACTATGGATTCATAATCAGATGTTGGACTATGGGTATAACTTTATGAATACCATGATTTTTATTGACAATAACAGTACAATTTGTATTATCAAAAATCATGTACAACATTTTAAAACAAAACATATAGAGATTAGACATTACTTTGTAAGAGACTGCAATGAGCAAAAGCTAATTCACATGGTTAAGATTCCTACTGATAATAATTTTGCAGATCTATTAACTAAAGCTTTTGATGTGGGGAGGTTTCAGTACTTGGTTACAAGTATGGGAATGCTTAATCCCTAAATTTTTAATCTCTTAGTATTTTTGTACAGAAAAGGGTTTGTACTTCTAGTTGTGTCAATTGGTACTGCTATGTATAATTTGTACTGCTAGTACAAATTAAGTCTGTTTAAGTTAGAACTGTTAGTCATAATTTATACTATTATGAAGCACATGCTTTGGTCTGTGTTTTCTTGGTTTTAGACTAACATTGCAGGTTAGCAAAAGTAGTATGATTGGAGATATTTTGGTTGCTTGGTTCTGCAGGCATTGATTCATGATAGAAAGGATTTGGGGATCACTTGACAAAAGTTTACACCTGAGTTGGGAGGTTCTTTAAAATCTCTTTCTTGAAATCCACTTATGGTATTTTAAACATGAATTGATGGTTATAGTTAGCCGGACAGTAACTGGTCTAACTCACTCTTTACCATTCTATCATGATTCATGATACCGTGTTACTCCAAGGAGCTCTGGTATTGAGAACAACGAGAAAATGTGAATCTAACACTTATGTGTTAGAGGCAACACCTGCCACGAGCTGAAAACCCTGTCAAAAAGGATCTTTTAATGAGTCTATCTGATCACAGGCAGTTTTCATAACTGAATACATTAGTTCTCACACAACTAGATGTTAAATGCGACCGAAATTGATTAAGTGTCTTCCTTTACACTTAATCCCTTCTAAAAATCTAAGTGCAGTATAGTTTTGATAGAAAATTGGGTTTATACTACTAAGAAAATATTTTTGGAAAAAGTTTGTACTGCTAGCATAAAATTAGTTCTACTGGATGACCGTTTATATTGTTTGGGCATAACCGCTTTTTAAATATAGCCGTTGAGAAATTCTGTTACTTACCGTACTTAAAGGGTTTCTAACTTAGATAATCTACTTTCTTTCCATATTTTAAAAAGATTACTTTTCTCTTAAGATAAGATTTATTAATGTCGGTTATTCTCAAACCATAAGTATTTTGTATAAATACTCAATTGGCTCACAAATAACTTCAAGTCATAGATAAACGATCGTATCCCAACAGTCTAAACAATCTTTTAACCCTAATGGCGAATTTGCTGTTTGTTGCCAAACACAATCAGGTCGCTTTCTTGGAGAAAACAGAGGAAGGTAGTGACTTTCATGAGATAGTAGATTTTTTGAATAATACCCACATTACGTATGCTCTAACTGTAAACCCTACTATGTATGTCTCTCAAATCAATTAGTTTTGGCAGACTGCTATTGTTAATACAATTGAGAATGGAGACAAAGAACTAAAAGCAATAGTTGATGGCAATCCCATCACTATTACTGAATCATCTATTAGGAGGCATCTCCACCTAGAAGATGATAATGGTATTAGTGATTTGCTAAACACTGGAATTTTTCAAAACATGTCCAGAATAGGGTATGATACATCTGCTCAAAATCTGACTTTTCAGATGGATGTCTTTCCCATAATGTAGATTCTTCATACATACTATCCTTCACTGTTTAAGTCCCAAGAAAACCTTATGGGAGCAATTCAGTAGCAATATTGCAACTGCTCTCATATGCTTATCAACTGACAGGACTTATAACTTTTCAAAACTGATTTTTGATAGTATGGTGAAAAACGTGGATACCAAATTCAAGTTTTTAATGTATCCAAGATTTATCCAAACAATTTTGAATGCAAGAAAAGTCAACTTCAATCCTATAAAACTGTTTATCCAACTCCTTGCCTTACACAAAAACTCATCTAAGGGGTTTAATGGGATTGTAGTACCTTTGTTTGAAACTATGTTAAACATTTAGGGTGAAGGATCAACAAGCCCCGTTGAGTCCCAACACACACCCGTTGGTTCATCAGGTACTCCATCAGCCTCACAACCAACTTCAGCACCATTTAGGAGTACATCCAGAGAGGGATCTAGTGTTCCTCAGCACAGATATCCTCCTTGTAACACCCCCAATTTCGTGATACGCAACGAAATTCAAACTGGGTGTTACTTCATGGCACAACAGTCATAACAATAGAAAACGAACTCTAATGGAGTCGTTTTAAAAGATTTTTCATTCGATTTATATAAATATCAGAGTTTACAAAAATGAGGTCCCAGTTGGTTCCATTGTTTACAAAATACATTAAATGGGTTTTCGAATGATAATAAAATTTATAGCCTTCTTCAGTATCCTTGCTCTTCCGTGCCAGCTTCCGACATTATGGACCTGAAATACATGCTTAAAACTATCAACACAAAGGTGGAGTGAAATTCATAGAGTTTTGGAAATCAGTTGAACACATAATGTTTGTGTGAGTTACGTTGTTATACACTCATAATGTTGAAAACAAAACAGATATTATTGCACTAAGCTCATGATACCGAAACGTTAACAGCTGTCATATAATAGTAACCGATGCCCTAATAGGTAATTTGCCATTAAACCTATGGATCTTCAAATAGAGTGCGTTTGTTTGCCGGAGCTGGTCAAACAAACGGGAATTGTCATTCCCGATAGATCTATCCACAATATTCGCGTTCACTCGCAAGTGATTAATGGTTCATGATAATAGGGACTTTGGCAATAGTGTACTTAGTGCAACTAATATATTCAAGTATAATTTGAAAGCAATGTGTTCGATTTAAAATAAAGCATGTATCTCCCCCAAGGGTTTGTAAAACAATTAAGTAATAAAAGTGGGGCTATGAACTCACCTCAGAGTAAATGATATCAAATGTATAATGAGAATGATGGATATGCCGTGAGAACTTCTACGAGTAACCTAAAATAGGATGTTGTGACTTAAGTTTGGAATAATGTTTAAGGAAACATAAACCATCCTATATATATTCCTATGTTGATCATGATGTAGTCAATTATCATTTGATGTTTATAGAAAGATCTTTATTATGAGAAAACGTATTTAGTTTATAGATATTGTACTACCGTTCGGGCCATCATAATTCAGAGGTCATGCAGTAAACGTTCGAGGAGCTAGGACACTTTAAATCGTAAATCCAGCAACTCGTCAATACGTTTTACTCAAATGAAACCCCTCACATGAAGCTCCCTACTTTTGTAGCACTTAGTAGATACAACATATGTTTTGAGTGGAGATTGTTATATAAATAAGTTTATCATGTTTTTACAAGTTCTCGTCGTTTCATATATATGATTACCATAGTTAACGGTCTTGGGCAAACAAGCTTTGAGGCTTTAGCCATGGCCTTGTCGTGACTTTGGTCTTGACTACCATGGTCTTGAGACTCAAACTTGACCTTAGCCGTAGCCGTGGTCTTGGATTATGGCCATTAGGCCTCTTGGTTTGCTTGTAGTTGTGACAAAAGTATAGTTGTGAGACTATATTTACGGCAGTTTCTGTTTTTGAAAGATTTTGGCCTATTTATGCGTTTTCAAGGTCCGAGCTTCTTTTATATTGAAGGAAAACGTCGTTTCAGACAACTTTCGTGTTTTAACTTTTTGATGATTCGGACCAGAAGTACCACTTTTAAAAAGACAGAACTAAAAACAGCTTATACATGGTAGTTTTGGCGTTTAGGCTTCGCTAACTTCTTTTGCTTATAACTTTTGACTCGTTTGTCCGTTTCGGGTGATTAAAATTGCTATGTTTACCTTTTTATCTTGTATACTATATTATATAAGTTAGAAAGTCCATATGTTACTGATTTTAATGGTCTCCATGTGTAGAATATGACTAGTTTACTAGTTTGTTACCTTTATGATAATATGTAAATTAAAACATGTGACTGAGTATATGTACATCATGAGTCAACATAGTAACTATATATATAGCATGAAATAGTTAATATTATGAATAATAAAGATGAGATGATGGTGGTGATAAGTTGCTTACAACTTTTGGCTTTCACTTAAGAAAGGAGTAACTTAGTAAGGATAGGACTTTGATTGATCACTTAAGACTTTGGATTGAGCTAGCTTTACACACCTTGGCACCCTTGCAAACTTGAAGAGTTGGTGATGAAGTACTAAGTGACTTGAGTGGATCTAAACTCAAGAAGATCACTTAAACTTGCTAGAGATTTGATGTAGTAGCTTGATCTTTGGAACTTCCTTGCATAAACTTGGAGTTTATAGATCAAATGATGGAAGATATGTATGATTTGTGATATGAACGACCCAAAACAGATTATGAGGGTTCTTAGGATGCATATCACTTGCTATTTATAGGAGGGTAAGTTTGGTTAACCATATATTGGGTTAAATATTAACCATGGTTAAGTTAGGACACTTGTAATGATCTAAAGGAAGCATGGTTAGGATTTTGCAACCAAAATGATGAATCCCCCCCCTTAGGTCGGCCAAGTGAAGATAAGATGACTTAGGTGGTTAGTTTTGGTATTATCTTGGTTACGGAGTGAGTTTTGGTTCCGTTAAATGCCAACCGAACCCATAAAACGTAAAATCGGGTATCGTAAAAATACAAAACTTGAAAGAATGATGAGACTCATCATTATACTCCATCTAAAAATATAAAATGGGTGATAAGTCTCATTGGGCGCAAAAACGTTGCTTAAAGCTGGAAATACGGGTCAAAAACGCGTAATTCGCAGTTTATCAGAAAAGAACGAAATTTCAGGGAAAAGACCGTGAATTTATTTAGAGTAGACTAAAATTAGTCTAAAAGTGATATGAGATGTCAAAATGTGGTTTTCGTCATACGCGGGATAACTTTACAGTTATTCGTGAAGTTTAAAACTTACGCGATTTATGCAAAAATGTAGAACGTACAAGGTTAATTCCTTTATGGTCAAAGGAGGAGGGAAATATATTTGACTTTTCCAAAAAATGTTAAAGTGTCAAAAAAATATTAGAAACACAGTGCAGGAATCGTTAAGTCTAGATGTAAGTAGAATTGTTTAAAACGTAAGTTTAGTTTTGTTCTGCGCTGGGCTTATTTGTTAATATTAAAAATAATAAATCTTAAAAATTCTCAAATTAATCATGAGTGATCTAAAAATTTATCTGATACGAGGAAAATTGTCAGAGTTGATTTTCGTTATGCGCATGATGTTTAAAACGGTGGACCGTCTAAAACGAAACTTAAAAACGATGTTTACTTAATAACTTTTGCGAAAATGATCTAACGATGGTCGAAATCTCAGGTTATTACTAAAATGATTTATCTTACGAGAATGTGGATTAAACATTTCATGGGATGAATAGTAAAAGTGAATAGTAAATATGAATAGTAAATTCTCGAAAATGAAAAGTAACCTAAAAATGCGAGTGGTTACAGTCTCACCCCCTTAATGGGAATTCCGTCCCGGAATTCAGTGTATGTTACCCGATGTTGAATTGTCTAGGAAAATGTGGATATGTGCGCCGAATTCTAATCTTTGCGTTATCAAGTTTCTGGTCATAGAATGTATTATGTACCATGTGGCTTAAGTTGATAACCTAAAGGGTTTTGTTAAAATCTTATAGAGTCCAATATACCTAAAGTTTGGCTTTTCCCGATTCTCAAAACGAATCATATCTTTTTGTATCGAGGCTATCAATAAAACCTTAATTTCTAACATGGAGTTTTTGGTGATAGTGTACGGCATGGAGCCTAATTTATATTTGTATGGTTTCCTTAGTTGTTTCGTGGGTGATCTCTGAATACCTTAGTCCAGCAAATGGTTAACTAACACTTTCGTCTATATAGTGTCTCAAATGGAATAGTTTTGTTGTTGTTAGGTTAACTGTTGTTAATCAAAGGTGTAAGATATTGTTAATATAAAATAGTTTATAATGATGTTGTAGGAAAGTATTGCTAGAGGCAAGTGGTTATCCAAACCATTTCCAAATTTGATCATGTCTTAGGTGGTTTCGGGATGAAGGCTATATCGTATAGTGTTTATGTCTACTAGTGTTTGAAAGAAACGTGGTACTGTGAAGTTTTACAAATTGAATTTCAATGGGGTTCAGATAATGATGTGATATGTTGATGATTAGAAGAGTGTAGCGTATGTTTACCATTTTTCATAGGTAGAGATGTCATGTTTGTTTTAAAATCAAAAGTGAATGACGGAATGATATCCTTGAAATCTAATCAGGCTAGTACTTCTAAGGAATGATGAGAAGATTTGACGACTATCCCAAGATAGTAGTTCGGATTATCTCATAAATGAAAACTTTCAAGAATAAATTTAGGTAGTATAAATAAGATGTTAAGATTTTGCTAAGTGGTAAGACACTATCGTGTCTCTATTTTTAATGAATTCTGGTGGTTTATCGAGTTTAAGTAGGAAGTTAACCTGATTATAACCCTTGTATAACTATTCTCAGTGTTTGAAAAATTTAAGTCGAACATAGTTAATCAGACTATGATCCATTATCCCAAGGTTAAATATAGGTGATTAGGCTATATTTAGCCAAGGTTCGATAAATTTTTCAAATACCTAAATTAGGTATACTTGTGATATGTTCATAGCTTTTGAGAAATTGTCCACTAAGCAAAGGTGATATCAAACCATCCAGTTGCAAGTCCTGGCCATAAAAGACTTGTAACCTATGTTTTCACATTCTATTGCATAGAAGATAGTATGGGTAGATACGTGTGGAAAGGAAATCCTAAGTAATTCTAAAATAGTCCATACTTGGCTAGAATCACGGACCTTTAACAATGAAGGTTTCAGAAGAGAATTTTGATGAATGTAGAGAAAGTTGCTGAACTTCAGCTTTTGTAGATGATGAGTCAGTTTATCTTTTAGAAATCCCATTTCTTGTATTTCCATTAGGGAAATTGATAGATTGTGACGGGAATGTCTGAGAAATAGTTGAGACCATTGTGTAACTCGCAATATATAGGAAATAATAGAGACCATTGTGCAACTCGCAATGTCTAAGAAATGATGGAAAGATCATTGTGTAACCCACAATGTCTTGAGAAATGATGAAGAGACCATTGTGTAACCCACAATGTCTTGAGAAATGATAAAGAGACCATTGTGTAACCCACAATGTCTTGAGAAATAAATGAGACCACTGTAGGATTTACAGTGTCTGAGAATGTAATAGAGACCACTGTAGGATTTACAGTGTCTGAGAATGTAATAGAGACCACTGTATCTCACAGTGTCTTGAAAAATGAATGAGACCATTATATCTCACAATGTCTGGGAAATAGGAAAGACCATTGTAGTCAGTTACAATGTCTTGGATAAAGTTTCGTAATCCTAAAATGCATGAGTAGATGCATGATTGGGAGATTGGGAAAATATGATTGTGCCGTAATGCCTTAGAATAGGCATACGCAGATATGTTTAGTCTATCTTTTAGCTAAAATGATTGAAAATATGTCGAGTGTATACGTCAATATACTAGTATGTTTTTGTAGCTTAAAATGTTTAAAAGTCACATAATCGTCTGGAGAATGGAAGGCACGGAGAACAGAAGGCTATAAAATGTTTTTTTTGTAAAAGTAGTTATAGTTTAAGTCTCAATTAGACCTGTTTCTCTATAAATGTGGCTCTGATACCAATATGTAACACCCCCAATTTCGTGATACGAAACGGAATTCAAACTGGGTGTTACTTCATGGCACAACAGTCATAACAATAGAAAACGAACTCTAATGGAGTCGTTTTAAAAGATTTTTCATTCGATTTATATAAATATCAGAGTTTACAAAAATGAGGTCCCAGTTGGTTCCATTGTTTACAAAATACATTAAATGGGTTTTCGAATGATAATAAAATTTATAGCCTTCTTCAGTATCCTTGCTCTTCCGTGCCAGCTTCCGACATTATGGACCTGAAATGCATGCTTAAAACTGTCAACACAAAGGTGGAGTGAAATTCATAGAGTTTTGGAAATCAGTTGAACACATAATGTTTGTGTGAGTTACGTTGTTATACACTCATAATGTTGAAAACAAAACAGATATTATTGCACTAAGCTCATGATACCGAAACGTTAACAGCTGTCATATAATAGTAACCGATGCCCTAATAGGTAATTTGCCATTAAACCTATGGATCTTCAAATAGAGTGCGTTTGTTTGCCGGACCTGGTCAAACAAACGGGATTTGTCATTCCCGATAGATCTATCCACATTATTCGCGTTCACTCGCAAGTGATTAATGGTTCATGATAATAGGGACTTTGGCAATAGTGTACTTAGTGCAACTAATATATTCAAGTATAATTTGAAAGCAATTTGTTCGATTTAAAATAAAGCATGTATCTCCCCCAAGGGTTTGTAAAACAATTAAGTAATAAAAGTGGGGCTATAAACTCATCTCAGAGTAAATGATATCAAATGTATAATGAGAATGATGGATATGCCGTGAGAACTTCTACGAGTAACCTAAAATAGGATGTTGCGACTTAGGTTTGGAATAATGTTTAAGGAAACATAAACCATCCTATATATATTCCTATGTTGATCATGATGTAGTCAATTATCATTTGATGTTTATAGAAAGATCTTTATTATGAGAAAATGTATTTAGTTTATAGATATCGTACTACCGTTCGGGCCATCATAATTCAGAGGTCATGCAGTAAACGTTCGAGGAGCTAGGACACTTTAAATCGTAAATCCAGAACTCGTCGATACGTTTTACTCAAACGAAACCCCTCACATGAAGCTCCCTACTTTTGTAGCACTTAGTAGATACAACATATGTTTTGAGTGGAGATTGTTATATAAATAAGTTTATCATGTTTTTACAAGTTCTCGTCGTTTCATATATATGATTACCATAGTTAACGGTCTTGGGCAAACAAGCTTTGAGGCTTTAGCCATGGCCTTGTCGTGACTTTGGTCTTGACTACCATGGTCTTGAGACTCAACCTTGACCTTAGCCGTAGCCGTGGTCTTGGCTTATGGCCATTAGGCCTCTTGGTTTGCTTGTAGTTGTGACAAAAGTATAGTTGTGAGACTATATTTACGGCAGTTTCTGTTTTTGAAAGATTTTGGCCTATATATGCATTTTCAAGGTCCGAGCTTCTTTTCTATTGAAGGAAAACGTCGTTTCAGACAACTTTCGTGTTTTAACTTTTTGTTGATTCGGACCAGAAGTACCACTTTTAAAAAGACAGAACTAAAAACAGCTTATACATGGTAGTTTTGGCGTTTAGGCTTCGCTAACTTCTTTTGCTTATAACTTTTGACTCGTTTGTCCGTTTCGGGTGATTCAAATTGATATGTTTACCTTTTTATCTTGTCTACTATATTATATAAGTTAGAAAGTCCATATGTTACTGATTTTAATGGTCTCCATGTGTAGAATATGACTAGTTTACTAGTTTGTTACCTTTATGATAATATGTAAATTAAAACATGTGACTGAGTATATGTACATCATGAATCAATATAGTAACTATATATATAGCATGAAATAGTTAAGATTATGAATAATAAAGATGAGATGATGGTGGTGATAAGTTGCTTACAACTTTTGGCTTTCACTTAAGAAAGGAGTAACTTAGTAAGGATAGGACTTTGATTGATCACTTAAGACTTTGGATTGAGCTAGCTTTACACACCTTGGCACCCTTTCAAACTTGAAGAGTTGGTGATGAAGTACTAAGTGACTTGAGTGGATCTAAACTCAAGAAGATCACTTAAACTTGCTAGAGATTTGATGTAGTAGCTTGATCTTTGGAACTTCCTTGCATAAACTTGGAGTTTATAGATCAAATGATGGAAGATATGTATGATTTGTGATATGAACGACCCAAAACAGATTATTAGGGTTTTTAGGATGCATATCACTTGCTATTTATAGGAGGGTAAGTTTGGTTAACCATATATTGGGTTAAATATTAACCATGGTTAAGTTAGGACACTTGTAATGATCTAAAGGAAGCATGGTTAGGATTTTTCCACCAAAATGATGAATCCCCCCCTTAGGTCGGCCAAGTGAAGATAAGATGACTTAGGTGGTTAGTTTTGGTATTATCTTGGTTACGGAGTGAGTTTTGGTTCCGTTAAATGCCAACCGAAGCCATAAAACGTAAAACCGGGTATCGTAAAAATACGAAACTTGAAAGAATGATGAGACTCATCATTATACTCCATCTAAAAATATAAAATGGGTGATAAGTCTCATTGGGCGCAAAAACGCTGCTTAAAGCTGGAAATACGGGTCAAAAACGCATAATTCGCAGTTTATCAGAAAAGAACGAAATTTCAGGGAAAAGACCGTGAATTTATTTAGAGTAGACTAAAATTAGTCTAAAAGTGATATGAGATGTCAAAATGTGGTTTTCGTCATACGCGGGATAACTTTACAGTTATTCGTGAAGTTTAAAACTTACGCGATTTATGCAAAAATGTAGAACGTACAAGGTTAATTCCTTTATGGTCAAAGGAGGAGGGAAATATGTTTGACTTTTCCAAAAAATGTAAAAGTTTCAAAAACATATTAGAAACACGGTGCAGGAATCGTTAAGTCTGGATGTAAGTAGAATTGTTTAAAACGTAAGTTTAGTTTTGTCCTGCGCTGGGCTTATTTGTTAATATTAAAAATAATAAATCTTAAAAATTCTCAAATTAATCATGAGTGATCTAAAAATTTATCTGATACGAGGAAAATTGTCAGAGTTGATTTTCATTATGCGCATGATGTTTAAAACGGTGGACCGTCTAAAACGAAACTTAAAAACGATGTTTACTTAATAACTTTTGCGAAAATGATCTAACGATGGTCGAACTCTCAGGTTATTACTAAAATGATTTATCTTACGAGAATGTGGATTAAAAATTTCACGGGATGAATAGTAAATGTGAATAGTAAAGTGAATAGTAAATTCTCGAAAATGAAAAGTAACCTAAAAATGCGGGTGGTTACACTCCTAATCCAACTATAGAAGATGAGGTTGTCTCTGGCAGAATAGGAAGGGCTACCACTACTGTCTTAGGCTTAGAAGCTGAGCAGGATAGGGGTAACATTGATAAGACCCAACCTATAGAAACATCTAATGTATCTGGTCCTCATGGGCTTGATGCAGGTGATGGATACCCCAACCACATGGAAAACATGAGGGATATGCCCTGTGATCCACCTCTTTCAGGAGGTTGCACACCTGGAAGTGGTGAGGGCAGTTTGAAACTTATACATGAATTGATGGCTACTTTTAGTAATTTGACAAACAGGGTGACTGGCTTGGATTCTGAGCTCAAGGAGACAAAGATTCTTTACAATATTGCTTTCAAAAAGCTCATTGGAAAGGTGAAGAAACTACAGACAAAAGTCAGGTCACTCAAAGCACAAAAAAGAGCCAACATTGTGGAGTCTTCAACTTCAGAAAGCTAAGATGATGATATGGATTTAGATGATTCTTCCAAACATGGGAGGAAGATTAAAGACATAGATGTTGATCCTAATACTACATTGGTTCAAGAAGAAGCAGGAGATCAGGGGAGGTTTGATGATACAGATAGAGGTGGTAACAGACAGTTTGATCAGGATACAGAGACAGTGATTAGTAATACTGACTTGGTGGAAAATATTGCTAGTGTGGCCAGACAGATAGGAGAAGTAGTTAGTACTGCTGAAGTGGCCAAACAAATAGAACAAGCAATCCAAATGGGTGAAGGTACTGCTAGTGTTGCAAGTGTTTCTGTTAGTTCTGCTAGAGCAGAACAAGGTATTGCTAGTGCTAGGATTGTGTATGCTAGAAGGAAAAGGGCAGATAAAGGAAAAGGGATTATGACTGCTGAAGAACCACCAAAGAAGGTTAAGAAGGATGTTTTAGCTCAGATCAGTTTTGATGAGGAAATAGCAAAGAAAGCTCATGAAGAAAAAGTAGCAAAATTCCTTGAAGAACAAAAACTGGCTAAAGTATCAACTGAAATGTTAACTCAAGCAGAATATGATGCATTTTTAGCTTAAAGAATCCAAGAAGAAGAAGATATAAACTATTCATGAAGATGACAGAGAAGATGCTCTACAGACTGGATATGATCAAGAAACATCAGAGTTCTAGGATGGCTGGTAAAAGGTTTAAGCCTCCTACAAAGTCACAAATCCAGAAGCATATGAAGGAATAATTAAAGAATCAAGATCACAAAAAGGTTGTTTAGCTGAAGGGAAAGTCATATGCAGAGATTGAAGAGATGTACATCAAGGCTTACAAGAGGGTACAAGACTTCATTCCAATGGAAACTGAAGAAGAAGGCAGCATAATTAAAAGGGTAGGTTCATTATTGGAGTCTGGATCATCAAAGAAATAGAGGGTAAAAAAAGTACCTACTGTAGTGGATGAGACAGTTGAAGAGTTAACTGGTGAGAAACTTCAAAAGATGATGGTTGTCATTCCGAAAGATGTGAATGTTGATCCATTACATGCCAAATATCCTATAATAGACTGGGAAATCTACACAAACAACTTTGGAAAGTTTTGGAGGATAATAAGAATTGGAAATCACATTAAAGTATACAAATTTTTTGAAGACATGGTTAAAGCTTTTGACAGAGATGATCTAGTTAAGCTGTGGGATTTAGTCAAGGAGAAATTCAACCAAACAGAATTTGCAGATGATAAGGATAAGGAGTTATGGGTTAAATTGGACAGATTATTTGAACCTGGTCCTAATGACAGCTCATGGAAGTTTCAAGCTCATGATAGGGCAACAACATGGAAGTTTTATGATAATTGTGGTGTTCATCATGTCTCTACAACAAATGGAGTTGATGTGTTCATGTTGGTAGAGAAAGAATATTTTCTCAGAGCTGGTATACTTGTTGTCATGTTATCTGCTAAACTCATAGTGGATGAAGATTCTGAGATGGCAAGAGAACTGCTGCAGAAGATTAGCAATTAGTGTTACAAAGAAATGAATATTGTAAGAAGATAAAGTGTTTGGAAGAATCCTCTCAAGCTTAAGGATTTAATTCAAGAAACTTGCTGATTTGGATCAAAAGTTTAGGGGAGGATTGTTGGAAATTAAATGTTCAAACACTAAGTAATGTCAACTTAATAGTTTGTAGTGCTGCAGTTTACACTAACAGTACTAACTGGGTTAGTACTGACAGAAGGAACTTAGTACTGCTGAGTCTGAAGGTTAAGTATTTGTACTGCTATGAAAGAAAACGTGTAATGTGATATGTAAAAAAAAAGATATTCAGAAGATATCTTATATAGTTAGACTTATACGAATATTGTGCATGCTTAGAATATTCATAGTTATCTTGTTAAGGACTCCTTATGCCTATAAAAGGAGATCCTAGGTTAAGGTTAGATATTTCTTTTCATACGTTTACCTTCAAGGTTGTAAACTGATAGCAGTGTTCGGGGTCGAGAAAACCTCCTTTTCTACGAGCAAGCTTTTCAACCCTTTAGGCGGTGAACCTAATCATTGAAGTGTAGTATGGGGTAAGCCTCGGGGATTGATTTCGTTCTCTAGGGGAATAGGAATGCTAGAAAGAGATTTATGACGAGAAGGTGGGGTTGAGGATGATTCTTTTTATTATTTTTATGGTTTTTTTTAGGAAGCAAAGGTAAAAATCTTGGGGTATATGATTGGGGGTGTTACTTCTACCGATTTCACTACTTTAACTACTTATCCAATTATCTAATTAACTATTGATAGTTTATGCTAATTGAGGTGTGCTCGTATGATTATTAAATATGTGTTCACTTAGATACTATTACTCCCTAGTTATCTTTTATTGGTCGATTGAATTGTCACTTCCTTTATCTTAATTGGTGTGTAGTATTCCGATTAGTCGTAGGGGGTGCCTAATTCCCTAGTTCTATGAATTATAACTCTCCTTTAGAATACCCGAGATCGGCAAGTGCAATAGCATCTCCCTCGAATACACTACTATCCTAAAGCTACAATTGACGCAATAAACACAACGATGGCCTAGGTGCACTCCTATGGCTTTTTGCTATTTAGGACGTTCAAGCTCGTAACAATGAAAGAAGAAGTCACTTTTCCTAACTCTAGCGTTTATCAATTAAGACAAGAGACAACCTAACAATAATTAATAACTAGGTTTCATAGATCTAAGCAAACACAAGAGTAATTTAGCTGGACATGTTAAACAA
Source organism: Chrysanthemum makinoi (assembly GCA_910596185.1). NCBI lineage: Eukaryota > Viridiplantae > Streptophyta > Magnoliopsida > Asterales > Asteraceae > Chrysanthemum > Chrysanthemum makinoi. The sequence continues at coordinate 3,614,137 of OU343219.1, forward strand.
GGAAGCATATACACAATCAATTGAACATGGGGTAGACATAACGATAAATTGGATAAACAACTTATCTTGCAATGTAAAATAAGGTATGGGACCCTAGAATATTGTCCAAGTCGGACTACAACTGAGGTAGGCTAAGGAGATTTGGATGTACATTTGGGGGTGGATTGTAAACAATGCTCTTCATTGATATTCCGGAAAACCGAAACATCACGAGAACCGCGAAAAGGATAGGCTCTGAGGGGTTAACTAGGGGTATCGTGTACTAAAGATGATTACATCGCAAGGGTGTGGGGTAATTACTCAACTAATGTGGAAGATGTAATTATAATACATGTTTAAAACAAGGGTTATCCTAATGCCTCTTATCATTTAGTTACTCCTAACTACACAAGTGTAGTTCACTAGCGATCTCGGAATGCATCACAAAACAAGTTCTAGAATATATTATACTATTGGTATACTCACTATGCATTAAAGGTGTGTTGGGTTTATTGATTTAATGATACAAAACAATAAAGAATGAAACATCAAGGGCTTAAAATGACAAAGATGAAACCTACAAAAAGATGGAGGGACTTGCTTGCAATAGAAGATTTATTATTTAGTCCTTAGTAGAGATTTGTAAACCCTAATCCTCTAGTATATAAAGAGGACATGGGATGTAGGTTTTTATATACATAGTCTAAAGGTGTGTGTGTGTGTAACCTAGACGTATTCCTATAAACGTCTAGGGTTAGAGTTTGTTTAGTTTAGCCTCAAGGATCTTTGATTCCTGTTACAAGTTAAGTGTAACCGTATTATTCTGATCAAATAATATTTGAGGCTTGGAGTGAATATAATGAAAAACCTTGTTCATAATAACGTTAATTCATTGTTGAATATTCCACTTTCGTTATTATATATCCTAGATAATATGAGGTCTAAACAACCTCGAGCTACAACGATCTAACAAGTGGTATCAGAGCGGGTTGCTCGTGATATCTGGGTTTAACAAGGTATTTTTGTGTCGTGTTTAAGAAGAAAAAGACGTCAAAGTTTCTCGGTTTTTATTCAAGAAATAGCAATTTTGGAATATTGATATGTCGCTTTCAATATATTCATTAAAGCAATTCATTAATAATTATTTTATGATCAGTTGTGGGTCAGTGGTACATTAGTATTATTAATTGATCACTCTTTGTAAAGATTTTCTATTCTCATTGCTTAGATATTTTTATTCATTAGCTGATCGATTCAAACTCGCATGCATAAAAAGATCTTCGCAGTTCTATATATTACTAGGGTTTGTTGACATATATTGCTACCACTGATTGGATGAATATGTTGTGATCATTGGGGTGTAACGAGAAGATCGACAAAGGGTTTCGGTTCAAGGTTTTACTTGAATCTGATCGACGCAAAGTTATCTTGGAATTTCGGATTTGAAGCTTCAAAAGTATTGAGGATTCGCTAGGATTATTGGAGTACATAAAGGTCTCGGGTTTATCGAATTTAATGGTTTTTAATTTGAAGACTGTTTCTATCCAGGTTTTGCGTCATGAAAAGGGTTCAAAGGTTTCTTAAGTTTTCGAGTTCTCGAAGTTATCAACACGGGTTAAAGAAAGCATTATTGACGACAAAAAGAAGATGACAACGTTTCTTGTTTTCAGTTGAGAAACAAGGTCATGACTGCTGTGATTAATTCATGACTGAATTTATACATGACTGATTCTAAACAGCTGGTTCAAGTACAGGTTTGCGACGCAAAGGTTTGTACGGCTTGACATGGTGTTTGTACTGTGCAACATATGTTTCTACTGCTCGTGTTTGGATTACAACTACCGATACTTGTGAAAGCAGTTTGTAATACTCGTGGTTAAACTTTGTACTGCTCGTTCAAAGAAACTTTGTATGTTGCTCGTTCTTGATTATCTGCTGGTAAGTATGTCATAATCTGCTGCTGTGAGGTATTTTCTACTGCTCCATGACTTTTTAATGTTGTTACGCTACGCTACTGTTTATTCTTGATTTCTGGTCGCGGGTATTGAGAGAGAGGACGAAGGTGGAAGAACAATGGAGCACTTGCGTCGGTTTAATGATTAACAAGTTACTACTGCTCCACGTAACTGCTGCTCCATCTCATGAATCCAAGTGCTAAAAGTTTTTCTCTTACAGCTATGTTCATGATTGTATCTACTGCTTGTTAAAGTAGGAGTTGCTCGAAACCACTGTTAGTTTACTAGTAACCACTGCTAGCTTTGTGCAACTTACCACTGCTCGTAAGTAACCTACTGCTATCGTGATTGTAACCACTGCTACATGGTTCGGTTTCCACTGCTATATCTTTGAGATACTACTGCTCGTTTACGTGTTTCTACTGCTACTGAAGATGGTTTTTTTTTGTGATCAATGAATGATAAGCTGCTATTTAATGTGGGTAGTTAATTCTGATGCTATTATTCGAGAGGTAAGAATATTTATGAGACGAATATGCTACCAGTTCTGGTCCAACAGACCTTCACAAACTTTGTACTACGTGTTAATGGTAATTTTAATTGGTGGTGCAAAGGTTAGTATGCATGTTCATTGGCCTAGTTTTTATAATCAGACGGTGTATGATTTTTAATAATGGCTAAGTGGCATGCAATGACTGATTTTTGTATAAGACCATGTGGTGTGTAATCGTTTTATTGTTGGGCTGAGATTAAACCAATCTAGTATATGGGCCTATTATTAAACTCAATTTGTGGTATAATTGAGTTGGATGTTTAACGTGTTTATAATTTGAGATGAGTTGGTGAGTTTGGTTTTAATCTATTAAAGGAGAGTCAACACATGGTTGCTGGTCGGTTATCAATACTGTTTTTGGACTTGCTACTATTCGAAGGTTTAAAGAGAAGAATGGCCGTGTAATGTTTTGGTTTTTGGCGACGCACACACGAGATTGGTTCACACACACAGGTTTTTGGATTTTATTTGTTCGTAAAGGTTTTAAAAAGCTCGTTTTTGGTTTTATTGAAGAATTGATTACAAAGAGGATTATTTATCACTTATTTGAAGGTGAAGCGGAGTTTCTTGGAAGCGTGTTCTTATTATATTTTTAAACGGCGGAATCGTTTAAAAGTAACTTGTTCGTGCTTCAATGATTGTGACGAAGAATTGACATAACACTTAAAGGAGTGACGTTATTGTGCTAAGTGATTATCGTCAAGAGATTGTGGTCTCCCTATACATATGTATACGTTCGATGTCATCTATAGTGCAAGATATAAGACACAAGTTTGGGATATTTTACTTCTTCATCAAATTTGTTATATTTGGTTTTCTTCACAAGTAATCATTACAAGGAGCTTACAGATTTGAAGAATCATTTGATGTTCATGCACCACTCAAGGGGAAGTTTCTACTGCTTATATTCTCTATTTGTTGATAACAAAAAGGGGAAGAAATATTGGAGTGGCCTAGCATGGATTAAGGGGAAGACAAGGAAGATAAGAGTGTTTCATTCATGGTGAGATATAGTTATCTCAACTTCTGCTACTTCGTCTAGGGAAGTTCGTACAAGAACCGTGTTTGTTTTGTCATCATCAAATAGGGGAAGATTGTTGAGTTTATTGATTTAATGATACAAAACAATAAAGAATGAAACATCAAGGGCTTAAAGTGACAAAGATGAAACCTACAAAAAGATGGAGGGACTTGCTTGCAATAGAAGATTTATTATTTAGTCCTTAGTAGAGATTTGTAAACCCTAATCCTCTAGTATATAAAGAGGACATGGGATGTAGGTTTTTATATACAAGTCTTCCATAATGTAGTCTGTGGACGTATAGTTCGGACTGGGCCAGGAATGGGTCAGGCCCGGCAGACAGCGGCCCACTCTACGCCTAAACCCTAATCCATGCCCTATAAATATATGGCTGGATCTCCTTCTTGAGAACATAACATGACAGGTTACACTAACCCTAACTCATCACAACGCACCGATACTAACTTGACCGTCGGAGGTGGACCCCGGGGCTACGGCCTCGGGTCCACTCCTAACGGGTTCTCTTTGTTGACAGGTCTACTTAGGGCTCGAGAAGACGACGAACGGCCAAGGGAGAGTCGTCAAATCCAGCCCGCGCCAGATTATGTATCAACAAGTTGGCGCCATCCGTGGGACCACGAATAAACTATGTTTCGTGTTCTCATATTACCGAAAAGCATAAATCAATTTCTAAAGTCGGTAACTCTAAAACCTTTGCATTCTGCCATGCGTAAAACTTGCTTTACCATCATGTGAATTTAATATCACTTTAAAAGCACTGCACATCTGAATAACAGGCTCGTTAACCTTTGGCATGAGAAAAACATGATGTTTGTCCCTTACTTCAATGCCACTTCAAGTTATTATTTGAATTTTGGTCTGGACATATTAAACTTGATTCAAAATAATTAAGGTCCGGATATCACACCTAGATAAATATCTCATCTAAAGCACCTGCTTGTATTTAATAATGATGGCATGCACTTTTTACCCGCGTTAGGCCGTGTGTTAATTCGCGCACGATCGGACCTATTTTCTCTTTTAGCCACGAATTAATTCGCAGATATCGCTTTTACGGTTGGTATGCCTGTCGCGCTTGTTTGTATGCGATCGAACAACGCAGTCACAATAAATCTACCAAGTAGGCGTGCGTTCGGACATCTTCGCAGATTAGCTACGAGCGCGAACAAACACCACGATGCTAGTCAATCGCCATGAGCGCACTGGACAAATCACGTGGTCATGTTATGTTCATCTGTGATCATCCACAAACGTTCGAGTCTATGCGGTCACGATATATCCATCTGCGTCTATTAGTCGCGGTCACGGTACGTCCATCCGGGTTTTTTTTTTAAAAACAATTAATTATTTATGTAGTTTGTAAAACCTCGCGATAGGGGTAATTCGCACTGCCACTTCTCTTATGTGTTAAGTTCACATGCTATGTGCTATATATTGCTTCACCTCATTAGGTTTTATATGTTTCTATTCGTGGCATATACTTTTAATATTTGCATTAAGTGTTTTTTGCAGAATAAACAAGTTTAATGCTCCTACACGAGTAGCACCATCAAACTTGGGGGGCTACCAGGGTATATAATACCACTGCTTTCAGACGGCCACGCAGGTATATTTGCAAGCAGATCGTATGTAAGAGGTATTGCAAGCCCGGTACAAAGACGGATTTAAATATTCGCACCATCTTGCCGCAGGGAGACGTCCTCGTCGGTTGTAAAGACGGATGTAATGCGCGCAGAAGCACGTCTTCTGTCACACTTCTTTGTCGCGCACAGACGCGACTGCCGCAGAAGCACGTCTTCTGTCGCACTTCTTTGTCGCGCACAGCGTGCACTTCTGCTACAGAAGCACGTCTTCTGTCGCGCCATGCTGCGTCGCTACTGGTACAAAAGGTACGCCCTTACCCATGATGCAGCATACGGGATCCACTTTCACCATTGTGAGACTCTCACAATCGCAATGTCACTGTTACCCCAACTATAGAACTACGTGTTCTTCTTACGGGGTCTTTACTGTCACACTGTGGCGGGAAACCTAGCACATGCGCATTCCTCCCCGTCATATAAGAACGGGTGTTACTCAGGATGGAACATGGTCACCACGGACACGCTTACAAGGTCGCGGATTCGGATATAGTCTAATGGGCTAAACAGGACAGCGCCATGGGTCAAGTGCGATGTCACATTTGGGCTGCGCAGTATGGTCCGTCCCATGTGCACACTTAAGTTGCGCACACATGGGCCATGCCGTTATGATTGATTGGGCCTACGCGGCCATGAACAGAACTTAAGTCTAGCATAACATAGCCATGTACTATCTCATACTAGACTTGGGGGGCTTGTGGACGTATAGTCCGGACTGGGCCAGGAATGGGTCAGGCCCGGCAGACAGCGGCCCACTCTACGCCTAAACCCTAATCCATGCCCTATAAATATATGGCTGGATCTCCTTCTTGAGAACATAACATGACAGGTTACACTAACCCTAACTCATCACATCGCACCGATACTAACTTGACCGTCAGAGGTGGACCCTGGGGCTACGGCCTCGGGTCCACTCCTAACGGGTTCTCTTTGTTGACAGGTCTACTTAGGGCTCGAGAAGACGACGAACGGCCAAGGGAGAGTCGTCAAATCCAGCCCACGCCAGATTATGCATCAACATAGTCTAAAGGGGTGTGTGTGTGTGTGTAACCTAGACGTATTCCTATAAACGTCTAGGTTTAGAGTTTGTTTAGTTTAGCCTCAAGGATCTTTGATTCCTGTTACAAGTTAAGTGTAACCGTATTATTCTGATCAAATAATATTTGAGGCTTGGAGTGAATATAATGAAAAACCTTGTTCATAATAATGTTAATTCATTGTTGAATATTCCGCTTTCGTTATTATATATCCTAGATAATATGAGGTCCAAACAACCTCGAGCTACAACAATCTAACAAGGTGAATGCTTCTATTCCTAAAGATCTAGGGGCGAACCTCACATTTTTTGGGTGGAATTTGAGGGGTAAACTGTTTTTGTGCTAGTCATATAATTCCTATCCATAAGATGCTTTATTAAGACTAAAGTTTAGCTCGTAAATGTCATAAGAAAATTTAAATTTGGTGCTAAAATTGCCCTAACAAATATTTCTTATAATTTATTACACTAATTACTAAGGACAAGACAAATAATCAAGTGAGTGAATAGTTTCTAAGTTCTCGTTTTATTCTCCCTTCTTACACTAAAACTGAACATTGTCCCCAATGTTCCCCTGAAAGCATCAAAGTTATGATAAAGGAAGTTAAGCAAGGAAAAGAAACTAATACTCCCATGATTAGCTTGGTAGGATATGTGTGAAGTTGCGGTTAAATCCTCCTCCAAGAAGATTGCATAAGTAATATGCGTATGATCGGATTCGAACTCGATACTTCGGGATTGCACACATTACGTATGAGAATCAATGTAAATAATAATTAATATATTAAATGTAATATTTAATTATTGATTACAAATAAATACGTAACGATAGTTGATATTTAACGAGTTTTGATTATCGGTCGTTAAATGTCAACGGGATATGAAGAAAAGTTAACAAGCCAAGAGAAGGTTTTAGGAACCCTCTTTTGGGCTTGTTTTTGGCCGAAAATATAGAATCCCACATCGGAAACTATAGTAATCTTGACATCTACCATAAGCCTATAAATACATCCCCATGATTTGGTACACTAGATTTCAATTGAAGGCCAAACTTCTTCTTTCCTCTTGTTGATTTGCGAGTGATCTTAAGCATAACAAATGTGTTTGGTTAATCTATTGTAATCAAGAACCTAGCTTTTCTCATTGATTCGCTACTAATACGTGTGTACAAGAACGAAGGGCCAATGCACTTGTGTTGGTAACTTGGGTGTTCGACTTTTAGTGTAGTCGAATGTATTAAACCTTAATTTATTAGGGTTTAAGGTTTCTTGGTACTTGATCTTAATTTGGGGCTTTCATAAACCCTAATTACATTGATTCGCAAAAGGTATGCATATACTTTTAATTTGGTTAATTAATTTAAAAGTATTATTCCTATTACTTCCGTTGCATGCTTTGATGATGTTTACATGTTTTCTATAATTTTTATGATTAGTAAAACCCAACAGTGGCATCACGAGCCGTTAATATGTTGTAATTAATTACCGAAACACATAAAAATTGAATCTTTGTGATTATTACATGCTTTTATGGTTTCTAGGGTTTTGATAATTGAAACCCTAATTTTTTAATATATGGGTCGAATACCCTTTTATTTTTTAATTAGGTTTTAATTTTTTGAAAAACTTGTAGAAACCCTAGGATTGCATGTATGTTTTATGTGGTTTTAATGAATAATTGTTATGTGCCATGTAATATGCGTATCTTGGGATTATAATTGTTATGAGGAATCCATGGTGGAACATGCATGTTTTGCCATGGATTATTGTTTTGATTAATTGTTAAGTGATATACACATGTTTATTAGTTTGATAATTATTAAATTGGGGAAGACCTCAATATACCTAATAAAAATTCGTTATGTGCTAATTGGTATATTATTGACTTTGGCTTACGCAATCGACTTGTCGATGCATGTGGCTCACTTACCTTGTAGGTGAAAGCCCTAGTTGATGTATGCATTATTTTACGCCTAGAATTGTTTATTAGCTTTTATCGAAATAATTATGCATGTGGCTAATTGTTTTTACATATGTTAATTGTTAAGTTATATGTATATTATTTGAGTTCGTTTTAATTTTTATTAAAATGCCTTTTGTTTATATTGTATGACACGTTAGTAAGCAAAAAGGGTTTTTTGAGAATAAAAAATTAAATGGACTAAATAATGGCAAAATTTGATTTGTTTTTTAAGTATTAAATCTTGAACTTTTAATCGACTGATGCGACTGTACTAAATGGTTAGAATGGCTCACCCACTAGAACAAACTATAAAGGGGTTAAAAGAAGTGCGCACAGTCACACTGAAAGGATGTCTAAGGTTATGCTTCTGCGCTTACCTGGTCCTCTGCCCCTGTGAGTTCGATTGGAGCTACCTAGTAATCTAGTATAACCATTCTATGTACGAAGCATCTTAGTGCAAAGTTGTAAGTTTCTCAACGCATCGATTAAAACTTTGTAGAATTTAATCTTAGTAATTTAAAACTATGAGTAAGGTTTTGAAAATTTTTATGTTATGAAGATGTATGCATGCTTCTTCATACATAAGTTTTGATTACACATCAAAAAAAATTGTACCCTTTAAAATTTAAGTTTATGCCATCTAATGATATGAAACACTTGAAGTTGTAATTTAGTTATGTGAGACCTTGAGCTAGATTACAATAACAAGGTGAATCTTTATGTTGTGTGAGACCTCAGCTTAAATAATTTGCAGTTTCTAAATTAAACAACTTAATTAAGTTAGTTAGTGAGACCTATAACTTAAGGCATAAGATGGGATAAAACATGCTTACATTTTGCATAATTTGGAAAAATTGTAAATCCCATATTTTCTAGAAATTGAAAACTTGTTTGTCAATTATTGTTCTTCAACAATTACCTATTCTATACTTTCATCACTAGCAGATCAACTGATGTGGTGAAACTTTGATAATGAGGGTCCTAGATTCAAGGAAAATTCTATGGTTAATATGAATATTGACCAAGGTATTTTATTTTCTTGAAAGATTTAATTATCGAAAATACTAAAAATTGAATTTTGTTAATTCTTTTGATTGTATTAATGCAACATTAAACCGTTAATTCTTTTGATTGTATTAACTCTTTTGATCTAGTTCTGTTTTCAAACAAATGTTTGATCAAAAAAAATTTACTAAAAAGACAAACATAGACTCTTTTCCATGGAAGAAGAGTGAGACTCAATCCTATTCCTTTTCATGATTGAGAAAGGTATGATAGGAACATTAGAATTGTCTAAATTCTAATATATATAACTCATAGCAAACTTTAATAGTTAAGAAAATTGCACACCATGTTTTCCTTAAGAGATTTCATTACCCTCTGTTGGTGATTGGATTCTTATATGACATTTTGGTCAACTAGAAAACATGTTTGTCATTTTATGAGTTATTAAATTAGAAGCTAGACTAATTACCACAAAATTGGTAAAAGACAAACTAGTATATTTTATCTAGTTGTTTTGTTTTGACTAATTGAATGTGCTATACATCATTATGGCGATGGTTGGCCCATTAAGGAAGAAATTGCATGCTCAATTTTTCAAGTTAATAGCATTGATGGATGATTCATCATCTACGGAGTAGAATACACTCTTTTAGTAACTAAGTAATTCTTACGAATGGTCTTTAAAAGGGGTAACAACGTAATAGCACGCTATTTTCACTGGTTAATGAAACACTTACAATGCTGTCAAATCCAGTGGGAGTATGGTGTATTACTGAATAAGACATTATTGTAATGTTGTCTAATTCAGTGGGAGTTAAAAGATTTATTATCTTGGTAGTAAATCAGATTATTTCTAGGTTTTCTTGAAATAATACATTACGTTCAAAATTGTAGACATTCATATTCTCAAGGATAGTCTTGAACGTTTCCTTGATAATTAAGTGCTCCTACATCTACTTGTAATGCTTATATATCTATTGACAGCCTCTTGAATCTTCTTTAGACATTCTACACTTGTCATCGTATTCTTCATCTTGTTTTCAAATGAACTTTCTCGTTCATGCATCTTCTTCTCGAACTCTCGCTCTCTCATTCTGAACTCTTCCTTGAGTTCTTGTTTCTATTCTTCAAAGTCATGAAGTATTTCATACTTCCATAACTCTAGTTTACTTTTTAAATCAGTCTCAATTTCTGACCTTAAGTCTTCTAAGCTTTCATTTGGGATTTCATTCTTATTAATGATAATTCCCTTCCGCCTTGGTTCTTCTTCTGAAGATGCCTTTTCTAGTTCATCCTTATCAGTCATAGTTGCCATCAACAATGTAGGTTCGTTGTCTTCTTCTACAATGTTTGTATCTTCTTCTTTATTCTTCTCTAGACAATTTCTAGCAATATGTCCAAATTCATGGCAATTATAACATTCTACACCTCGTTTTCCTTTCTTGAAGCGGTTTTGATCTCTAGATTTTTTCTTTCTCCAAACACGATCATCTCCATCCTTGCTTCTAACATTTGTTGCCTTTTCGTCACACCAATTGTCTTGAGACGAATTAGCTCTTCCTTGTTCACTGTTCTTAAAACCTTTCCCATGACTCGACTTGTTGCCATGTTTTGTGAACAATAACCTATCCTGATCGTCACTAGGGCTTCCGTTAAAGAGGTTTACTCTTTCCTCAAAGGCTTTTAGCCTTCCAATTGTCTCATCTAGGGTTGTGTTTTCTAGATCAGAAAATTGTTTTATGACTGCTACAATCTGTATAAACCTTCTGGGTACTGAACTTAATAGTTTTCGTACTAAGGTTTGTTGATCAAAAGTTGATCCTAAGCCACTAGCCCTTGTAACAATACTATTGAGCTTTCCCGAGAAAGCATCAATACTATCATCTTCTTTCATCCTCAACATCTCAAATTCCGTTTTGAGAGTTTGTAGCCGTGCTTTTTGCACTTTATCTACACCTATGTGCCTAGTTTGTAGTGCTTCCCAAATTTCTTTTGCATTCTTACAACTAGCTACTTGTAAAATCATATCCTCTGGTAATGTCTGGTAAAGATATGCAGTTGTAGCCATATCTTTCTTTATATCCAGCTCTTCATTACCCTTAGATTCTATTATTCCCCAAAGCCCATTTGCCTTTAGTATGGTTTTTATACGCAGAGCCCATACTGTGTAGTTTGTAGGTTTCAAAATATGACATTGAAATTGGGTAAATGATGTAACCTCCTTGTGAATTACGATTTCGTTGTTTTTATCTCCTGACATTGTGCCTGAAAACTATTCCTAATTCTAATAGGGAATTAAAAGTAGGAATATTGGAAATCCTATAATTCAAACTAGGAATCAAAAGCAAAAATTTCTAATCTTACAAGACTAAAAATTATAAAATTCAGATTTTAGTTTAGAATATAAAACCCGAATTCTGCGATTCCTCCACGATACGATTTTCTATCCTTGTTGTTTTTCGGAGCCCGCAAGAACACCGCAATGTGTCCTTTTCCTTCCTGGTACAAACAACCAAACGCTCCCCTTGATGTCTTCTTCCTTTTTTATTCTGTTCGAACCCGAAAGTAAAGAAAAACTTTCCTTTGTTTTTCTTTCCGAAGCAGTAACTACAATTGTTCCTCTTCCTCCTCTTTCCTTTCGAACCACTGAAAAACACCAAACCAATGTTTTGTTTCTTTCTGCCCTTCTTTGAAACAGCCCAAAACAAAACTCCGAACAACTTCCAATTTGTTGTCCTTTTTCCGAACCAGTAGAACACAAAAAATGTTCTTCTTCTTCCTTGTACAATCAATCAAACGCTCCCTTGTTGTCCTTTTTGTGGCTTATTTTTTGAAACTTTTCGGCTTATAATTATTATGTAAGTTCATTATGACATAATGAACTTTTATAAGCCGAAAAGTTACAAAATAAGCCATATAAAGTGAGCTTATGAAACATAAGCCGAAAACCAAATAAGCGATAAGCTGGCTATATAAGCCAAAACAAACACCCCCTTAATCGATACCTCATGGGACAAAATCTAAGGGTGAGGGAAGGCCATTGTAGTAAAACTAAAAGGCCATAATCTATCAAAGGGCGAATGGGGAACCTAAAGAGATTACAATAAACATTAAACAAACATGAGTTAAGAAAAAAATAAAAGGATGAAGGAAGAGGAGATGATTACGTTTGGTAAGCGGAGAGGATGAAGAGTGATGCAAAGAGGACTCTTCCCACGATCGATACCAAACCCATTTTTCTATTCTCTTTCTCTCCCCAAATCAAACAACAAATCACAAATTTATCTATTTATATACGGTATTTGTTTGAGGGAGATTTGGTTTTTTTTTTAAGTAATGCTAGACTAGGGCTGAGCACAAAACCGATCGAACCGAGCCAAACCGGACCGAACCGAATCGGCTCGACCATTTTCGGTTCGGTTTCGGTTCTATGTCTTATCGGATGTCGGTTTTCGGTTCGGTTCGGTTCGGTCCGACCCAAAACCGACAAACACGCACATAAAGCATGTAAACTGGGCCGAACCGACACAAAACAGAACCGAACCGATTCGGTTCGTTTCGGTTCATTTTTTTGTGAAATCGGTTCTCGGGTCGGTTCGGTTTTCGTCGGTTCCGGACCGTTGCTCAGCCCTATGCTAGACCCATAAGAATTTAAAAAAAAAAAAATCAACACTGATATATCAGACTAATCGGTCTAGCATTCTATTTATTTATTTTTATTTTTATTTTTTATTTTTTTACTTTTATTAAACATTAGTAGAAACCACTCTTCCAAAATTAATTTACTTATTTATTTTTATCAAATAAGGCACTTTGACCCATGTGATGTACGGGTCTTGTTTCTTATCAAATTAAGGGTGCGTTTGGTATGCGTGATGGAATCACTATAGGTATAGGTTTGGAAGAGTGGTTTCTACTAATGTTTACACACTTTCAAAATAACTGAGACACTCTAATTGTGTATTATATATTTAATTACTAATATTGTGCTTTAACTGCTTGTATATATATGAGTGTCCCAATAATATTTTGAAGTGTGCAAATCATCTACTTTTTATTTACGTCAAAAACACATTTTTGTATAAAAGTTATAGGGAAGTGTCAAAATAAATACAAACAGGTTGATGTTAAAATTATTCTGTTTATGTTGACCGATCGGTTTTTCTGAAATATCTCAAAAATTCGACTCAAATATTTATAAATGAGTTTGATTGAAAAGTGTTCCAGTTAAACTAGTTTTGTGTACGTAATTTAAGTTGGTTTTGTGTACACATTCAAGCATTCATATTATTTTTTAGTTTTTTTTTTTTTTTTTGATTTATTAAAGACATTGATTGAATGTTTATTGTTTACTTGATTGAAATTCTGAGATACATCGACACAAATATACACACACATACAGATTGATTCATATTCTAGAGATTGGGCTCAAGCCCATAAATGAACCGGGCTAATACTCCCCCGTAGTCTTAGCGGGAGGACACTGGACACTAAGATTGGAACGAAAATCCTCGAACAGAGCCGATGGTAAACCCTTCGTGAATATAAATTGCATTCGTTTTGGAAGTTGGAACTGATTCAGTAGCTAAATGCCTAAATGACAGCAGTAGGCTACTTTTTATTTGTTTGGCTTCATTGAAATGGTATTTGTTTTGCCTGGAAATGTGTATTAAGAAATGGATCTGCCGCCCGTTTGTAAATGGATCGGTTGGGCTGGAAGATTTAGTGAAATCGGGCTAGGCCCGTTTGTCTCGAATTACCGACCGACTTGCCCGCCAATTTCCCGAACCCGACCGAGTATCAATCGGGTCGGGACTCGGTATAGATTTTAGAGTGTTTCGGGTGTCGGTATAATCGGGTCGGTTCGGGTCGGGTCGGGTTCCGACCCGATGCTCAGCCCTAATCAAAACAGTCTCTAGTGAAACTTTGAGTTGTAGAAATTCAAATAGTAAATTGCAAAAAATGTTCTTGTGGTTTAGTTAAATTGCATGTTTCGTCCCTAATCTTTCGAAAGTGCAGGTATTGTACCTGAGAGAAACTTTGGATTGCAGTTTTCGTCCCTAGGTTGCAGTTTTTAACAAAGACATTTTAGTCATTTTCCTTTGGACAGGGACAACAACTGCAACCCAAAGTTTCTCACAAGGACGGTGCTTGCATTTTCGAAAGATTAGAGACGAAAGTTGTAATTTGCCCAAACCACAAGTACGAGTTTGCAATTATTTTCTTTCAATAATATTCCATTTCGGGTCAGGGCCCACCCGGTTTGGTCCGGGTTTGACAAGCCAAAAGCCAAACGACACTAGTGTTTGTAGTTTGTAGTATTTTTTATCCAACCAATCTAGTATCAAGTCAACGATCTTAAACTCCTGTTAACAAGAAATATCCACTATTCATCTCCGTTGCTGGAAGTCGTGAATACATTTCGATCATCATTATTTGCTGTGAGTTTTTTTGCCTTTAATCATCTTAATTTACCACTCAAATTGATACCCCAATCAGCTCTAACATTTTATATTATTAGCTATACACAAGAGAACATTTAGCTAGTTTCTAATCTGCCAAAAAAAATCATTTATCAACTTCTAAGGGATGAGCATATTCAAACACTACTTTCCAAGCTGCTTACTTTTAAGCTGATTATGTGCACATAAGCAAAAAAGTAAGCGATCTCAAATACCATTTAAATGGCAATAATGTTGACTTGCTACAAAATTCGTAAGTGATTTTATGTCCTGTTAGTCCTTGTACTCAGTGATTTTTTTAGTCATCGTACGTGCTAACTTTACAATGACTGATACTACAATAGAGTTCCGTTCTATAAGAAATAATGTCGTATGTGATGTATGGGTTGTGTGGTATTCAACATGAAAACTGAAAAGTGAATGTTAAAGATGTAAAAGGACTTGCAGTTATTTAGATTAGTTTTATTTATTAAATAAAATGTTGTCATATGTTTCTCATGAGTCAGTGTGTGTATTATCAATACTAGATTACTAGAGATCTCATAAAATAGAGACGCGTGATGGAACGCAGTCTGAAAAGATTTTGCAATTTGCACTACAATGGTTATCATGCTAAACCTAATCGTTGATAAAAACATCAATGTGGTGTTTTTTCTCTCTCTTTATGACTTTATGTGTACGTGTATGTGTTTAAGAGTGTATCTTTGTCATTGTCATCGATTGTTTTGTGGTGCTTTTCAACAAGTTCTCATATGATGATCATTGTAACAAATGTTTTCCTTTATAGGGAATCCCCATGGCTGATGTTCTTGAACATCTCTTAAAGCAGTTGTTGTACAGTAATGATAGATCATTACGTGATATGTTACACGAGGATAAGGTACATTGGAAGAGAAAAATGTGTGGATATTTAGAACGTATAATGAATCACCTCAACAAAATGATGATAGGGTATGAAAATGAAAAAGTACAAGGGTTAATTAAAGATTTGGAAGGGGTGGCTAAGGACATTGTTTGGCTTAACTCGGACCATCCTATGTTTGATATGATGTTAGAGATTACTGAAAAAATTTGTAACATCAGATATGGATCGAACATAGCAGAAGATAGCGTCGTGGGATTTGAGGAGGAAGTAAAAACACTACTTGATCAACTTACTGCACCATGTATAAAGCAGTTCCAGGTTTTCTCAATTGCAGGCATGGCTGGGCTTGGTAAGACAACATTGGCTAGAAAACTATACCGGGACCCACTAATCGAATACTTGTTTGACATTCGAGCATGGACTTGTGTTTCTCAAGTATATATGAAGAGAGATTTGTTATTAGGTATATTAAGCTCTATTGTCATTGATCTTACTGAGATGTATATAATGAGTGACGAACAGTTGGGAGAAAAGTTATACAGACTATTAAAGGGTCGTAAATATTTTGTGGTGTTGGATGATATATGGGATTGCAAGGTCTGGAATGATCTCAAAATATATTTTCCAGATGACAGAACCGGAAGCCGGGTGCTGTTTACTAGCCGTGACATTGACATGAGTTTACATATAGGGGCAGCAAGACCTGCTCATGTTTTGCGTCGTCGTACTGAAGATGAAAGTTGGAACATATTTCAGAGGAAGGTATTTAGAACTGGAATATGTACTTATGCATTGCAACCGGTTGGAAGAAATATAACACGAAAATGTGAAGGTTTGCCTCTTGCAATAGTTATTTCTGCAAGTCTTGCGAAAAAAGAAGTGTCATATTTTTGGTGGATGAAAATGGCCAAGAGTTTAAGTTCGTTAATGGTTAGTGATCCAAGTCAGTACATGGATTCATTGGCTTTAAGCTTCAACCATTTGTCTCCTCACATAAGACCGTGTTTTCTGTTTTTGGGATCATTTCCCGAGGACTACGAAATCCCGGTGACAAAGCTGATTTGGCTATGGATTGCTCATGGGTTCATACACGAAACCGGAAGCAAAAACTTTGAGGATGTTGCCGAGGATATCTTGATGGATTTAGTCAAAAGAAGTCTGCTTACTCCAGCCAAAAAGAAGGCTGATGGAAAAATCAAAACATGTCACTTCCATGATTTGTTGCGAGATTTTTGCTTGAGAAAATCCATGGAAGAGAATTTTTCTCTACAAGTTTACAAGTACGCTCCTGTTCCGGACTCTTCTACTGCTATCACAAATAGTCCATATACAGCACCATTTGGTGCTCCTGCATTACCCATCCACACTGGATTGTGCTATCCATTTGAGTTGGGTGAAGCTCTTCAAAAGGGTGGATCAATTTTTTATGAAGCATACAAATCCCTTGCGGTTCTTGATGTAGAGTCTGTCCCTATTTCCTTGTTTCCCTCTGATGTAATACAACTTGTTAATCTGAGATACTTGGCCATTCAAGCACATGATGGAAGTCCCAAAGCATCAATATCAAGCCTTGTCAACCTACAAATGCTGATAATATCATCGAAGAAGAATATAACTGTACCAAAAACCATATGGGATATGATATATTTAAGGCACCTATGTATCAAATCAGGGGAAAATCAAATCGATGACTGTACCATTGGGTTGTCTAGCTTGCAAACATTATCGCAAATAAGTCCTCAATCTTGCCAACATGTATTTTTAAGGAGTCCCAATCTTACAAAGCTTGGGTTTTGTGGACCATTAATCTCAAGCCTTGGTGATTTGGACTTTCCAAATATAAACTCTTTGCAGCACCTTAAAAAGTTGAAGTTATTAAATACATCTCCCTACTTTGAACCTACGAGGTCATGTAATCCTATTATGTTACCTGAAAACCTTAAGAGATTGACGTTGTCAAATACCGGCATGGGTTGGGAAGAGATGTGGACCTTCTCATTACTACCTAACCTTGAGGTTCTGAAATTAAAATTTCATGCATGCATTGGTGAAAAGTGGGATACAAGTGATGCAGAGTTTAAACATCTCAAGACATTGAAACTGCACGGTTTGGACTTAAGGCAATGGTTCTGTTCAAGGGATAACTTCCCACGTCTACAATGTCTAGTGGTTCATCACTGCTTAAAACTCAACAGTATCCCATCGGATCTAGGGAAAATTTTGACACTGGGAATGATTGAGGTACGGGGGTGTAGCAATTCCACTAAGGCCTCTGTGTTAAGAATCCAACAAGAGCAAGAGAGTGAAGGAAATTGTTTCTTGAAAGTCCATGCAAGTAACAATCTTGATAGTCCACGCAACCAAAAATCTTTGAAGTCCAGGTTAGTACCATTTGGATTTGGCTAAATTGTATCGGGCTCTGACAAACTGATGTGAAATTGATTTATATGATTATAAATTTGTGAAACTTGGTAAATAGACCAAAACTTGACCTAAAATTCAAGACCTATGAGCTCTTCTACATGATATTGGTTTATATATCTTTTCTAACCTCAGTTTGTATCAAATTCAAGGTTGCCAATATCGCTAACCGACGATTGGTCGGTCGACCCCCTTGTAGATTGTAAGCGGTCTAGGCGGGATTAATCGATGATTAATCGGATTGGCATTTCTAGCAAGTTTAAGGTATTTACAGCGAGTTTTAAGTATTCACGACAATATTTTCATTAAAAAAACAAATAATAATAGATATAAATAGCGACTATAAGTGATTAGAACAAGTTGACGGTGAATTTTGGGTATTTCCGGCAAGATTTGCAGGTTTCCGGCAAGTTTGACCGCCGTTGATCACAGTTGACGGATTTGTTTGACCAATTTACACAAATCGAAAAGGTTGGTGACCGATTAGCGCTAGCTAGGGGGCGATTAATCGGCCTCGTATGCCTTTTTTCGCAACACTAATCAATATTGCTGTTTTGCAGGATGAACATTGGATCAAGGGTTGATTTTTATAACATGAAGATTCATGAACATCATGTTGCTCCTGTCAACTAGTTTGCAAAATCAATGATTTATAAGGTATAGAAACAAGCTTACTTATATAAACAAGACTCATAAACGTCATGTTGGTCTATTTGTCTTTTGTGTGAGGAAGAATCACTTTCATGTAGGTATTTATTATTATGATAAACTTGTAAAAGCGGCATCATCAGTATGTATTTGTTAAATATGGTAGATTTTGATTAAGATATGTAGACTGGTGTGTTTTATGTTAATTGGCAACTTTATATTCAAACACTTTCACTAAAGGTTTTGGTTATTTTCTGCAGTCTCTAATACTATCTCCAAAAAGTCCATTATGCGCTCTATAAACCGCTGATGCATTTAGTATTCCTTCTAATGTTTAAGACTTTAAGGTAGCTAAAGAGCAGTCAAGTTTCATCAATGTTCCAACTCTGTAAGGTATTTTGTAGATATTTAGTCCCACAACTCTTGGTGACTCTTTTAAGTTTGTGAAACTAATAGGTAAAACCAGTTTTAAGTTAATGTTTCCAACTTTGAAGCATATGTGTCCAATTTTATAGCTAGTGGGAAGATTTTGTGTTGATATGGATGTCTTCCATTTTAATACGAATAACATCTTTTAATTTTACTTTGTTAAATAAACGGCCTCACGGTGATGAAAGTTGGGAGCTATTAGAGAAGAAAGTTTTCCCTAAAGGAACCCGTTGCACCAAAACATTGGTGGATATAGGTAAGCAAATTGCAAGAAAATGCTACGGTTTACCTCTTGCCATTGTTGTGATTGCTGGAGTTCTAAAAAAAAGATAAAACACGCCATTGGTGGGAACGAGTAGAAGAAAAGGTGAATACTTATGTAGCTATGGAGCCAGAGCAATGGATGGATGTATTAGCGCTAGGTTATAACCAGTTACTGTACAAATTGAAAGCTTGTTTCCTCTATTCTGGTGTTTTCCTGGAAGATTTTGAGATACCGGTGTGGAAATTGATTCACATATGGGTCGCTGAAGAGTTTATTCAGCGAATTGGAGATGCTAGTGCAGAAGAAATGGCAGAAAAGAACTTGCAGGATCTTGTGGACCGGAACCTGGTTTTGGTTGAGAAAAGAATGGCTAATGGTGGAATGAAAACATGCCGAGTTCATGATATGTTGCATGATTTGTGTGTTAAACAAGCCAAAGAAGAAAATTTCTTCAAGGAAATCAAAGGTACGGAGCCATCATCTTATATATCAGTCGAACCTGATGTCTTTCATCGTGTTTCTGTCCATTCTCGGGTTTCAGATTATGTTTCTTCAAAACCGAATTCTGTCAGATCTCATAACATATTTGCCGGGGTCATTTAGTTTGCTTAGAGTTTTGGTGTCTGGCCTATTAGTTTCCCTCATTGCCCAAGCATCCAACTCGTTCATTGTACATGCGTTATTAGGGACTTTTAAGGTTCATCCAGCAGCCATCTGGAATCTTTGGAACCTACAGACACTTACTGTAGAAACAAATTTTCGTAACATTGATGTCCAAGCGGATCTCTGGATGTACAGTTGAGGCGTGTTTACACAAGTGCAGCTAGTGATTTGCTGACCCCATCTTTAAAGCACGAAAAGAGTGCTAAAGATCTCTTGGTGAATGAAAATCTCAAAACCATGTCTAAAGTGTGATTTCCATACTACAACTGGTTACAACAATATTATTTTTTAATTATACTCCTAATGCCTAAGGTATATCTAATTAAAGAACTGAATTTTCATGGTCCTGAGAACAAGCATATCAAGTTGATTGATATTGTGATTTCCAACGTAAAACTTTCTTACTACATACAAAGTGTGCAATTCAAAATCTTATTGATTTAAGATTGGACAAAAGATTATTTACAGGATCAATCTTCACCATCTATTTTTGTTTGATCTAATGGATGAGATTAATCCCAACAATTTAAAAAAACCTATTTCATCATCTTTTTTCAAATATTACTAACTTTCAAACCGTTAATCGTTAAGCGAAAAAAAATATATCATTGCGACGAGCATTTAATTATCTTTCTATAGATAGGCACTTTGATATACTTTCGACAAATTTTTTTTCTTCGTATTTTTCACGTTTTTTTAAAATTTTTTCGTTTTTTTACGTTACTAAAATTTGCATTAAAAAAATCATATATGATTAAACATTAATTTGAATATCACATGTCATATTAGTGTTATATCATATATGATATGTAATATCACATGTGATATTAGTGCAATATCACATATGATATACATATCGTATCACATGTGATATCACATATCATATATTATTTAACACTAATATCATATGCGATATTCAAATTAGTGTTTAATCATATATGATTTTTTCATTCAAATTTCAAGTAACGTAAAAAAAAGATGAAAAAAGGTGAAAAAAACGGATTTGTTTTCTTTTTTCGAAAGTATATCAAAGTGCCCGTCTATAGAAAGATAATTAAATGTTTTTCGCGACAGTGTAAATATTTTCACTTAACGATTAACGGTTTAAGAGATATTTAAATTATAAAAAATAGGTGAAATCATAAAATGTTTTTAATCTCAGCAATTGATTTCTTTTTAGATAAATAGCGGAGATAAGTCCCTTAGTATATAAAAAAAAGTTGAGTATCTCGATCTTATTATATGTAACACTTAAGATCTCTTAATGGTGATGGACTGATGGTAACTTAACCCCTCTGGTTTTCACTGTTTACAAAATATATTTAAATTCTAAGTTAAACCCGAATTTTCAAAGCTTGGGTCTTTAAAAGGCCAATTTTTCATACTGAAAACAAGGTTTGATAGAAAAATGAAATAACTACTCGTATATTATAGTTATTAATCTCATCAATATCTTACTACTTGATTAAGTTGCATAATGTAACAAATGGTTCAATTTGTGGCAGAAAAGCAGAAAAACTCGCCCTAGATGACGATCCCTTACATTTGCCGGACCAAATTCTCAAGTGTTCTTCCGGTTGATGTTCATCTTCTTCATCTAATATCCACCAACAATAACTAATCATGATTCTTAACATTGATCAAAACGTACAGCACTAAAACCATCTAATATTACCTTCATTGCAATGCAGCTGGTTATCTTTTTATACACGGGCAAATCGCATAAAAAGGTACTCATCTTAGGTCTAATTTCAATTAAATGTTCTATTTTTTTTTTTCTCAATTTAAGGTACCCGATTTTTTTTTTTTTGCCGATTTAGATTTTTTTCTAACTTCCGTTAACCATTTCGTTAGTAAATTACATGTTTGGTCCTTGAATTAGTATAGAGGCATTTCATGTTTGATCAATTTTCGTCCGTTTTCATACGTCTTCGTCTGTTTGAGTACCTTTTATGCAATTTGCTTTTTATATAATAAAGGAACTCGGTTTCAATTAACTAATGGGATGGCTCAATTGCAAAATCGAGCCTCACCATTCGCTAATAAAAAAGTCAAAACTTAGTCAACATTAAAGGATTTTCATTTATTTATGAGTAAACTGCTAAAATCATCCCTGTGGTTTATGTATTTTCGCAAGAATCATCCCTATCTCAAACCTTCAGCATTAACCATCCCCAAGTCCACAAACGTTTAGCAATAATCATCCCTGAGCACTAACGTCGTTAGTTTTACCAGTAATATTTTCCCGTTAGTCCCTCCGTTAATATTTTTTGCACCGTTAGTCCTCATTTTACGTTTTCGTCACTTTTTTACGTTTTTGTCCGTTTTTACTAGTTTTCGTCCGCTTTTTATCCGTTTTTTGTATGTATTCGTCCGTTTTTTTAAGTTTTCGTCCGTCATTTTACGGTTTTTACGTTTTCGTCCGTTTTTTTACGTTTTCGTCCTTTTTTTACGTTTTCATCCGTTTTTTATACGTTTTTTTCCGATTTAAATCGTTTTCGTCCGTTTTTATAGTTTTTGTCCGTTTTTTTACGTTTTCGTCCGTCATTTTTACGTTTTCGTCCGTTTTTTTACGTTTTCGTCCGTTTTTTTACGCTTTCGTCCGTTTTTTATTACGTTTTTGTCCGTTTTAAATCGTTTTCGTCCGTTTAAATCGTTTTTGTCCGTTTTAAATCGTTTTCGTCCGTTTTTATAGTTTTTGTCCGTTTTTTGTATCCTTTCGTCCGTTTTTATATGCTTTGGTCCGTTTTTTTTACGTTTTTGTCCCTTTTTTACGTTTTTGTCCCTTTTTTTACGTTTTTGTCCGTTTTAAATCCTTTTCGTCCACTTTCTATTCATTTTTTATGTTTTCGTCCATATTTTTACGTAAAAAAAACGGACGAGAACATAAAAAACGTAAAAAAACGGACGATACAAAAATGGACAAAAGCAGATAAAAGCGGCAAACGGAAAACGACAAAACGTAAAAAAAACAGATGAAAATGTTACAAAAAAAAGGACGAGAACATAAAAAACAGAAAAAAAACGTAAAAAAACGGACGAGAACGTAAAAAATGGACAAAAACGTAAAAAAAGGGACAAACGATATATAAACGGACGACAGTAAAAAATGAATAAAAAGCGAAAACATATAACGGACGAATACACATAAAATAACGGACGAAAGTAAAAAAACCTACGACAACGCGTAAAAAATGGATCGAACGCGTAAAGAATCTGACAAAAGCGTAAAAAACGGCGAACGTAAAAAAGCAAAAAAAAGCAAAAACGATGAGACCACAAAAATGGACAAAACATTAAAAAAATGGGCGAGAACGTAAGAGCGGGCGAAATCATATAAAAGCGGGCGAAATCGTAAAAACGGATGAGGCCGTTAAAATGGACAAAAACATTAAAAAAGCGGACCGAAATCGTATAAAAGCGGAAAAAAACGGATAAAGCGGATGAAACATATAAAAGCGGACGAAAGCGATTTAAAGCGGACAAAAGCGTAAAAAAGGGACAAAAGCGTAAAAAACCGGACGAAAGCATATAAACGGATGGCGTAAAAAGCGGGACGAAAACATAAAAAGCAGAACGAAAACGTAAAATGACAGTGGACCCGTAAAAAGGAGCATTAAAAAACGGATGAAAGCGTAAAAACGTAAAAATGGCGGACGAAAATATACAAAAAACGGGTAAAAAGCGGACAAAAACTATAAAAACGGACGAAACGATTTAAAGCGGACAAAAGCGATTTAAGCGGACGAAACCGATTTAAAGCGGACAAAACGTATAAAAACGGACGAAAGCGTAAAAAGGACCAAAACCTAAAAAGCGGAAAAACGTAAAAAGCGGACGAAAACATAAAAAGCGGACGAAACGTAAAAATGACAGACGAAACGTAAAAAGGACAAAAACTATAAAACGGACGAAAGCGATTTAAATCGGATAAACGTATATAAAAAGCGGACGAGCGTAAAAAACGTAAGTGACCGGACGAAAACTTAAAAAACACCAAGCGAATACATACAAAACGGACAAAGCTGATAAAAGCGGACGAAAACTAGTAAAAACGTAAAAAGGACGAAAATGGCGTAAAATGAGGACTAACGATTGCAAAAATATTAACGGAGGGACTAACGGGAAAATATTATTTAACACTTAACTGGTAAAACTAACGGCGTTAGTGTTAGGGGATGATTATTGCTAAACGTTTGTGGACTTGAGGATGGTTAATGCTGAAGGTTTGAGATAGGGATGATTCTTGCGAAAATACACAAACCACAAGGATGATTTTTGCAGTTTACTCTTTATTTATTATGTAATATGGCTAAAAAAAAAAAAAGTGTCAAAAAACGCGCGGAACTACGGAAGGGCTATTTTGCAAAATAAGAACTAATACCATCAAAACATAAGCACCATACACGGATGTCACCGATCATAACACATACTTCCATTAACTAATACTCTATAATCTAATATACGCCATTGTTGCTATGGTTGGGGTCAAATATAAAAATGTACTAGTAATTATGTGAGATAATTTTGGTGTCAAAATGAAATCTTTTTCCCAACTGCAAAGTTACAAACACTTGGGTGGCTATAGGATCCCTTTATGTAAACTTGATTAGTGGTAATTATTTTTGAATAGTTAGGTTTTTAAGTCAATGTTCGAGTATGTAAGTTGCCTGAATAAACATGTAAAATGGGCGAGAAAATTGCCTTTAGCATAATATAATAATTTGACCTTTGTTACTAAGTTCAAAATAAAACACGGGTTATTTTGATATATAAAATAGGGTAACAGGAAATTATGGGTGGATGCAACACATATAAAGTGCATGGAGAGTTAATGATATCGAGTAATAAATAGTTGAAGGTTTATCCTATAATTAGGATCCTACTACCCAAACACCCTATGGTTTTTAATACAGGAGGTGTTTAGGTTTTATCTCTCTCATATCAAATAATTACCCCTTTTTTTTGTTCAATGCATCTTGTACACAACCCGACCAAATGCCACGTGGTGGATTCGTAATGGCTGACGCAAGGAGATAGTGGAGGATCACGTGCCTTGCTTTGAATTAATTTGGAATGAGTAGTATCACGTGCTTGGCCAATCATGTCTTGAAATTTGCAAGATGAAATATTAACTCTCTTTTTTTTTTTTTTTTTTTTTCTTTCCGCTGGGACCAGATACTATGTAATTTGCAATTTGCAATTTCACTTTTGTTAATTCTTTGGGACCAGATACTAAGGAATTAATGGGGTGTTGGGGTAGGCTTTCCCTTTTATTTTAATAAAGAATTTGTAGACTTTGTCTTTTGTCTAATGGTGTCTGGTACGTGTTCCCGCAGCTAAGTTTTTTGTAAAATTTATAAATATTTTTTTTATATAAATTTATAAGTATTTTTTTCAAATATAAATTTATAAATATTTTTTTATTTTTTTAATATAAATTTCATAAATATTCTATTTAAAAGTTTATAAAAAAAATTTATAAAAAATTTATAAAAAAAATTATAAAAAAAGTTTATAAAAAGTTTATAAAAAAAAGTTTATAAAAAATTTATAAAAAAGGTTTATAAAAAATTTATAAAAAAAGTTTATAAAAAATTTATAAAAAAAGTTTATAAAAAGTTTATAAAAAACGACAAAAAGACATATCGAGATTTTACATTTTTTCAATATCACATATAAAAACACTACACAAATAAATACACTCTTACATATAAAACACTACACAAATAAATACACAATATATATATACACTACACAAATAAATAATAAAACAATACAAAAAAAAAAAAAAAAAAAAAAAAAAAAATCCCAATCATTTGCCCAATGATTGGTCTATGAGGTGTTGGGGAAGAAATTAATGGGGTGCATGAGTAGATCCTCCCTATAATTATTACACCGTGCTACGACTGCACCTATGTCGGGTGGAGTTGACAGCACATGGGGTTATTCAGTTATTCCCATGCGCATCAAGATTCATCTTTTGAATATAAGGAATTATAACACAAAATATCAATTATAACACAGCTAAAAGCATATTTCCACATGTCATTTTGCTTGAACAATGAGAGATAAATTATATATAAAAAAAAACATATATACATAGATTTGTTATTTTAATCCATCAAGTAGTAATTTTTAAGTCACGTTGTGTTGTTTGCTTTACAATCGATAATAATAAATAATTAAAAAAAAAAAAAAGTGTGCGCACGGTTATTAATGTATTATAACTAGTAATGATTAATATAGTTTAGAAAAAAAGAGTCAAGTACTCGGTCAAAACAATATTATGTGCATTGTTTATATAAAATCATTGTGTGGATTTTTTTTACTTTTTTTAATTTTTGTAAAACTTACGTGAATATTGCATTTTTCGTTATTATAATATAGGAAGAGATCTAGTGCGAAAATAAATTGAAATAAGAAGGATGAGAAAAAATTTGAGCCACACATTTCAAATAAAAAAGAGAAATTTAAAGAGAGATGCATCTATTTCTTTAAGTGCATCTGAAATGTATGGCTGTGGTTTCTTCTCACTCATCTCATTTTAATTTTACTTCTCATTTGATCCTTACTCATTATGATATAAATAACTACAATTAATAATTTAGGGAGATTGATGGTGATATTTGTTTGTGTAAAAATAATGGCTCACAATGCATAACAGAAGATTAAACTCCGTCCAGGACCTTTTTATAAGACAATAGTAACTCTCAAGTTGGTAGAATGGAAGTAAAAAATTTACAAATAAATTACTGAACGACCAGTTTAATCCATTTCATTCCAATTCCTACTTTGTGCATCCCGTCTAAAGATAAGTGGCAGCTTGAATCGCACAAATTTAAGACCGGGAAATGAATGAAAGATAAAATGGCAAAATGGATGGACCCTCAAGTTGTCTTAGCCTTTGGAGCCTTCTTCCTGGATAGTTTTCTTGGAGATAACTTCTTCATTTCCACGAAAAAGATGAGTGCGCCAAACAGTGCAATGTTCTGCCAAGAAACACATAACAAGTTAAGAAATACATTATATCATTGCCCCCGTGGCCCCGTCCCATGAAAGTTGCAACATTTCCTCGTTTAAAAGTGGCCAAGACATAATTTTCAATCTACCTATCATTATCAACAAGACTTATTGGCTGTCCTTATTAAGAGATACGTTAAAAATAGTCAAACCATTCTTCCAAATACGTGTCAAGTCAAACATTATAGTTTTCATGGGACAGGGAGGTAGCATCTTAGAACTTAAGAACATAATCCAAAAATAAAAGAACCTGCAAGAACTCTGCTAGGAGCGTGTGAAATCTTGTCTCGTTGATTCGATATTTGTAGAAATCATACAAAATTGGGGTCGTAACCAGCAGGTAATACATCTGAAAATTTTGGGATAAGAATTAATGATGATAGAAGAATATCAGCTAATTTCTAATATAATAAAGTGTAATTGTTTGCAGAGGTAGTAGTTGAGGTATCCCTCATGGTGAGCAGTGAATAGTTTACGCTCACTGGATGGTCCTATACGCCCTCAAGAACGATTATTCCCATAAGCATATTATGAAAGTAATTAAGCAGTTACCAGCAAATAGGCACCAGTGGAGCTGCCCAAAACAAACAGAGTCCCACCAAGACCTTTAACGGCCATCCCGGCTATGAGAATATTCTTGACCTGCACCAACACATCTTCAAGATAAGATAAGCTCATTATGCTATTGCACACAAGCATTTAATGTTGTAGTAGAGCCACTCTAGTGCACTGAGACCTCTCAGTTTCAGAAAAAAGGTAGCAAGTCTTAGTAAACGAAATTTCTGCCACATTTTGCGTAGTGACTCTGCAAATTTAAAGATAGGAGTCTTACATCAATTTTTGGGACTCCCTTGCCAATCTTCGAGGTTAGAAATCTATGAACTGAAGCCACTTTGGGAGCTAGTTCCTTTGCAGCACGCCCACCATTATCACCAAAATCACGGAACCTGTTTTAAAATATACAGCTAGCTGTAAATAATTATCTAGTAATCAATGTATTCAGACAAAAATATTGATTAAAAAGATAACTCTAGAACACCTTACTATCTGAACTAGTTGTAATACGTCAAATTTGCTAAAAGGACAACACGGGTAGACCTAGGCTCTTTAGTTGTCCGGGGATTGGGACATGAACCCTTTGGGTTATTAACGAAATAACCTTGCATAATTCACCTAAAGTTGGAAGATCCACTGATGCGCATAATAATAAAACCATGCCATCGAACTACGAGGAAATGGCAATATGGCATATCAACGCCATAGAATGAGCAGATTGCTTACTTGACTGGTCGTCTAAACTCTCAAAAACAAATTCAAGTATAACAAAAGAAAGTAAACAACTTATGTTGTAGCTGTACTAGCTTAATTCTTTCTGAATTTCATTATTCGCTCAAATCAAACACGCTCATAAAAGTTATCATGTCTAATTCTTATCATTCTTTACCTTTACCACCGTCATTTAAAACCAAACAAAAATCTCACTTTATAAAAGATATATTTACAAAGAAGACACGACCGCTGTCAGTTTGGTTTAGAAACTAAACTTTAGAGATATAAAAACATCAATGTGTCGGACCTCAGGTTTGTTTAAATCAGGCGTAAGTTATCCTCCTCAAGACACGAAACTAACAAACGTGTGTGTGAACTGACATTATTATAAAATTGTAGTTTGCAACTACAGGATGATGATTCAGAGTTAGAGCAAAGATGTCGAAACTTAATCTTTACAAAACATATGGTGATGAGTTGGTAAGAATGTAATACTCCCTCCGTCCCACATTTCCTTTTCGGGTTGTTCCAAATTAATCTACACCCGCTAAAAATAGACAGAAAAGTTTGATCGAGTTTACCATAAAGTTAATTACACTAAAGAAAGCATTTATTAATTAGTTATTAGTAAAATTGTCGTTATGCGAAAAGTAAGAAAGAGAAAGTAATAATGACTTTAACTTTTTTAGACCGTGTGTTTTAAGGGGGTGTTTGTTTGGGCTTATATAGCCGGCTTATGGCTTATTTGGTTTTGGGCTAATGTTTCCCAAGCTCACTTTCTGTGGCTTATTTTTTGAAACTTTTCGGCTTATAATTATTATGTAAGTTCATTATGACATAATGAACTTTTATAAGCCGAAAAGTTACAAAATAAGCCATATAAAGTGAGCTTATGAAACATAAGCCGAAAACCAATAGCCATAAGCTGGCTATATAAGCCAAAACAAACACCCCCTTAATCGATACCTCTTTGGACAAAATCTAAGGGTGAGGGAAGGCCATTGTAGTAAAACTAAAAGGCCATAATCTATAAAAGGGCAAATGGGGAACCTAAAGAGATAACAATAAACATTAAACAAACATGAGTTAAGAAAAAAATAAAAGGATGAAGGAAGAGGAGATGATTACGTTTGGTAAGCGGAGAGGATGAAGAGTGATGCGAAGAGGACTCTTCCCACGATCGAAACCAAACCCATTTTTCTCTTCTCCCCCAACAAATCACAAATTTATTTATTTATATTACAGTACGTAGTGGAGTATTTGTTTATTTTTTTTTTTAAGTCGAAAATGTAGATAAGTTATCAATTTTTATTTTGTTACGTGGTCATATACGTATTTAATTATTTATTGTATAGTTGAGATAAGGACATCTTTTTTCAAAGCGATTGTCTAACCAATGCCCTTAGGGCATTGGTTAAGAAAGCATGAACTTTTGTAAAATGACTTAGGGACCTACACACAGAGTATAATTTTTAAATTAAATAGCATTTTTTTAGTCTTTTTTTGTAAGTCCATACTCTTCTTAACCAATGCTCTTAGGACATTGGTTAGACAATCCATTTTTCAAAATAACAAATGGATGAATAATAGTTAGAGTAAATTACACGGATGGTCCCTAAGGTTTGTCCAAAATTTCACTCACAGTCCCTGAAAGTTTAAAGTTGCATGGATAATCATTATCTCTGAAAAGAATAACACCTATTTCTCTTATTTAGCTGGGTTAACTAAGTTCCGTTAAAATTTACATTTTACTCTTTTGATTAACAATCGTTGCCTCGTCGTCCTTTATCATACGGAAGTTTATAATTTAAAAATTTTCGAATTTAGGCACGTTTTTATACGTTTTCTTACGATTTCATCCGTTTTCGTTCGTTTTTATACGTTTTCGTCCGTTTTTATACGTTTTCGTTCGCTTTTATATGTTTTCGTCCGGTTTTTATACGTTTTCGTCCATTTTTATACGTTTTCATTTGTTTTTATTACGTGTTCATCCGTTTTAATAGGTTTTTATACGTTTTCGCCCGTTGGTTACAATTTTTTATACTTTGGTCCGTTTTTGTATGTTTTTGTCTGATTTTATACGTTTTTCTCACGTTTTATCCGTTTTAGATCTGTTTTTATCGTTTTCATCCATTTTATTTGTTTTTGTCGTTTTATACATTTTCATCCGTTTAATACGTTTTTATCCGTGTTAGATCCCTTTTTATTATTTATTACTTTCATATGTTTTTATTCGTTTTCATACATTTTAATACGTTTTCATCTGTATTTATACGTTTTTATCTGTTTTCGTCCGTTTTTATTCGTTTTTGTTTGTTTTAATTCACTTTTATCTGTTTTTATACGTTTTCATCCGTATTTATACGTATTTATCCATTTTCGTTCATTTTTATCCGTTTTCGTCTGCTTTTATCCGTTTTCGTCCGTTTTTGTATTTTTTCTTACGTTCTCATACGTTTTCATCTATTTTTATACGTTTTTTTTAAATATTATACGTTTTCGTCCTTTCGATACGTTTTAATTTGCTTTTATCCGTTTTGATACATTATCTTTTGTTTTTATTACGTATAAAAAAGTATAAACATATAAAAGCGTAAGAAAATGTATAAGAATGATTAAAAACGTCTGAAAAACATATAAAACGGACAAAACGTATAAAATGGATGAAAGCGATTAAAACATAAGAAACGGATAAAATGGATGAAAACTTATGAGACGTAGAAAAGCGTTTAAAAGCGGCGAAAATGGATAAAAATGTATTATGCTATTGAAATTATATGAAAGCGGATAAAAGCGTTGAAAATGTACAAAAGCGGAAGAAAAACAGATGAATACTATAAAAAGGATCAAAATGTAAAAAAATATGAGCAAGCGAGCGAGCGTATTAACGGATTGAAAGTATGGAACTATGAAAAACGGATGAAAGCGTATAAAAGCAATACAAACTTATAAAAAACGTATAAAAGCGACGAAAACGGATAAAGCTATAAAAGCAGGACGAGCATCGTATAAAAGGGACAAACGGATGAAAGCGTAAGAACGTATAAAAAATGTGCCTAAATTGAAAATCTTTAAATTATAAGCGTCGTTATGATAAAGGGCTGACGAGGACAACGATTGTTAACCAAAAGGGCTAAAAGTGTAAATTATAGCGGAACTTAGTTTACAGCGGTTAAATAAGGCCACAGGTGTTATTCTTTTCTGAGATAGGGACTATCCATGCAACTTTAAACTTTCAGGGACTGTGAGTGAAACTTTGAACAAACCTTAGGGACCATCCGTGTAATTTACTCTAATAGTTATCTATTTTTTCATATATATAAAACTAGGAAATGTTCTGCTAACGCAGTACTACGGAGTATTTGTTTGAGGGAGATTTGGTTTTATTGTTTTTTTTTTAAGTCGAAAATGTATTTACTTTGTTACGTGGTCATATACTTATTTAATTATTTATTGTATAGTTGAGATAAGGACTTTTTTTTATTTCTTTTTCAAAATAACAAATGGATGAATAATAGTTATCCATTTTATCATATTAAAAAAACCCTCATTTTTCATATATTTTTTTTAACAATATATATTGCAAATGGTAAATCTTACGAAAAATAAACAATTGCGAGGAGTTTTAAATTATTTTTCTATAGATATGCAATTCTATATACTTTCGACGATTTTTTTTTTTTTTTTTTTTTTTTTCAAAATTTTCGCCAGAAAAGTCACAGGTAATTTGTTATTTTTCTGATCTGTAAAATTTTCGCTCAAAAAATCACTTTTGATTTGTTATTTTTTTTATTTTTAAAATCACTTGTGATTTGTTATTTTTCATAAGTCACGTGTGATTTTTAAAGTAATAAATCACATTAATTTTTCAAAAACAACATTTGTTAGAAATAAAATGTCGGTCATTATTGTATTTAGTTTAATGTTTATTTTCAGGTACTAATCGTTAGAAGTTTAATTGTAGTAAAAAGAACCCGGCCCATGAGACTGGCCCATGGCCGGCCCATACCCACTTTGTACACCTATAAATAATCCTTCTTATACATGGTTGGAGAGTGATAGTCTATGGATTATTATTGTGCTTATTATTAAGTTATTATTCATCTCTTTCTACCTTCTCTTTTTAAGATTTTTATTTGTGATAATGCTTACTTACATGATGACCAACAACATTAGCCCACTTTTTTGCTATAACTCTTACACCGCTTTAGAGTTAGCTAACGTCGTCAATGGCTGTAAATTTGTAATGAAATTCCGAAAAAGATGCTACCGGAATCGTTGCCTCCACCTGTTGGATGATCCGTCACGTGCCGTTATAAGTCTTGACATTCGCCAACAAAAAAAATCACTCTCTTTTAGATTATCTTTATCCCTTGCGATTGGGCACTAGTGTTTAGATTTGCTTTTATGTTTACTTTTATTTTCAATAGTTTTAGTTTTATTCTTTAATTTCGAGTTTTCATGATTTCGTCATTCGAATTATGAAGAAGTATTAAATAGTCATATGCTTAGCCCAAGTCATCTTGTGGGTTAGGTCACTATGGTTTTTATGTATTATTAATATCGATCAATAAACTATAACACCATACGCGTATTTATATTAAACTAAAATTAATTAATGTTACGTGCACGAGGCTTTACCATGCGTATATTAAAGTAAAATTGATTAATGCACATTTGCGTAAGATAATTTATAAAGTAGATTAAATCTTATTATTGAACTAAATAATTATCAGTGTACGTTAAAGTAAAACGATTTAACCTTATTATTGAACTAGATAATTATCAGTGTTAGGACGTAGTTTTTAAAAATATTTTTAAATTACAATTTCACACTAGGTAGAGGATCTATTAAAAAGTATATTAATTTGCAAAGTATAAAAAGTGATCCTCACCGTTGGATTATATCTAGTCAACTTCCTTCTTTTTTTTTTTATTATTTTTGGTTAAAGGGGTATTATAGTAAATTGACCTGTTTTTTTCTTTTACACCCTCAAACTTCAAACGTACATAACTCACAAATGACAAACTTTTAGAAAAAACCGATTTCGCCATAATTTATAAAATTTAATCCTCATTAATTTGGTATAAATTTTGTTAGAAATTATAAAACTTTTTTTTACATATCAAATGGATGTTTATTTTCTTGATTTTTTGAGCACTTTCGCCCTTATTTTTCACCCTTGAAAATGTCAAATCGTGAAAAACTTAAAGCATGAAATTTATAGATTTCCGTTCATCCTTTAGATAGGTTTTTGAATCACTCAAATCCGATATGAAATGAGTGAGATATCGCACGTTAAAGATGGCGTTTTAGTCATATTTGTTGCACACAAGGTGTTTGATTAAATGTCAAGCTTAGACTTTTTGTGTTAAACATGCATTAAATGCTCTAACTTTTGTACCACAACGCATCATTAATCATTTTATTAATGTAAGATTCAAAGAGTGATTTTTTTAATCGTTATTTAAAAAAAAAATTACGTTTTGTTCATCAGTTTGTCACTGATGAACAACACTAACTGATGAAGTTCATCAGTTATTGTTGTTCATCAGTTAATCTTGTTCATGGAAATGTTCATTAGTTATAATCACATTGTTCATCAATTGATCACTGATGAACAACACTAACTGATGAACAATATTAACTGATGAACAATAATGAACATTATTGTTCATCAGTTAGTGTTGTTTATCAGTTATAATCACATTGTTCATCAGTTAATCTTGTTCATCGAATTGTTCATCAGTTATGATCACATTGTTCATCAGTTGATTTTTTTCATCAGTTAAAAAAAGCTAAAACTAACAAAAAATGTATTGTGGTACACCAATTAGTACATTTAAATGTACTTTGATAAGAAAAACCTCTTTTAAGCATTTTATCAAACATTTTGTGTGCATTAAATATGACTAACTGATGAACAATATTAACTGATGAACATTATTGTTCATCAGTTAGTGTTGTTCATCAGTTAATCTTGTTCATCGAATTGTTCATCAGTTATGATCACATTGTTCATTAGTTGATTTTTTTCATCAGTTAAAAAAAGCTAAAACTAACAAAAAATGTATTGTGGTACACCAATTAGTACATTCAAATATACTTTTATAAGAAAAATCTCATTTAAGCATTTTATCAAACACTTTGTGTGCATTAAATATGACTTAAACGTCATCTTTAACGTGCGATATCTCACTCATATAATATCGGATTTGAGTGATTCAAAATCCTGGGTAAAGCATGGCCAAAAAACTACAACTTTCATGTTTTAAGTTTTGCATAATTCGGCCTTTAAACTAGATAAAATTAAAGCCGAAAATGCCAAAAATTTCAAGAAAATAATCATCCACTTAAAAAGTTGAAAAAAAAAATTGCGATTGGTATATCAAAGTGCATACCAAATTAAAGAGAATTAAATTTTAAAAATTATGGTGAAATCGGTTTTTTGTTTAAAAGTTATTTGCGTTTGATGTTTAGGGTGGAACTAAAAAAAATGATCAAATGACCAAGTGAGTGACTTTGCAAACTTTTTAATTTTTTCCACTTTGTAGCGGATCGCAACTCTTTGACACTAAAGGCATTTACTATGATGAACCTATAAAAAGATTTATATATTTAAAACTCCATTAATTTATAAACTTTTTAAAATCATAAACCTATTTTCAATATAGATAAATATATTCATAAATCTTTTCATATCATAAAACACTCTCAACATTAATATACATAAAATTTAAACATCTTCAAAATCCTAAACCTATTCATGTTACATATACATGAAACGGTTTCTCGCTATTGTATACAAATTCTTAAACCTCTTCAAAAGATTTTAGACCTATTCTTAAAACACCATAATGGATGCTCGAAAGGTTTATTTGGTAATAGTAACTGTTGCTGAAAGTAAACTGAAGATGATGCTAGAGATGAAAATTATAAAAATAGATTATTTTTATAAGCTACATAAAGTCACCTTAACCTCCCTCACTCGCGACTCACCTTGCCGCCCTTGTTCCCTCACGCGCGAGTCTCGCAATTCTATGCAAATTAAGGTGACTTGGTTACCTAGTTGATAAATGTGCAAAAATTTGTAACTGTTTGTTTATAAAAAATTAAAAAATAAAAAATAAAACCCCACTACCCCATTTAAAAAAAAGTATGTATGGTTTGTATATTAATTTGAGAGTATGAAGCACCAAAGTAGTGGACAAACTTTTATTCATTACATAAAAAAAGGAAACTACGGTACATAAGAAATTAAATCGCGATACATAAAATAAAAGACATGTATTAAAACAACTAATGATAATCCGGTTGATCCCAGGTTTGAGAGTTGTTGGAGTTGTAACCATCGTCGTAAGCATACGAACACGAACTTTCAAATCTGCTCTCATCCCACTCTGCATACAAAGCATTGAATTTTCTGTCCCGACGTTCTTTTTCCTCCCTTTCTGCTTGCTCCATACGAGCAGCTTCCTTCATCTCTATCAATACCTTTTCATCATGGAGCATATGTCGCTCTCTTTCGGCTTCCTCCCTTTCGACTCGTTCTCTTTTTGCTTGCTCCATTTCTGCTTCCTTCTTAAGAGCAACTTCCTCCAATTCTCTTAAAAGTTCATCTTTATTAATTTGTTGGTTGAAGTCTGTTTGCTCGGGAAATTGTTGGCTGAAGTATTTTTTAGACATTATTAAGAGAATTTGGTAAGAATTTTTATGTGTGTGTGTGGCTTGTGAGTGTAAATATATTTTGGGAAATTTTTGAATTTGAATTTTGAATTTGAAATTTGTATTCGTTACACTGTAGTATCTGAATTTAAATTTGAATTTTGAATTTGTAATAACTGACATACTTGATTTTCGTGAAGCAACCTCCCAACTTGTGTTTTGTTGTATTAAAAAAAGAGTGAAAGTGAGTACCTTGTTTATAAAAAAGTAAATTAAAATAAGTGAAAGAGAGGGCAAAGAAAAAGCTAATATGACGTTAAAGTATAATGTGACTAAATACTCTCTTTGCCTTCTAGCCTTAGATGCAAAGTTTATCCAAAACACGGTTTAGACTCGTGAATCGACGTGTGGAGACAAACATGCTGTCGACCTGTGCTAAATTAGGTGCAAACGTGGCTATGGACAATGAATCTATTTTATGTGCGCCTTTTCATGGTCAAATTATTTTTCCATTGCAATGATCTAAATCATTATCAATTTGAACCCCTTTTATTACTCTACATTCTCAAACTAGTACCTAAAAAGTAAAAAGCATATTACTCGTGAGTTTTATTTCGGCAAAATGAAACTTAATGTTTGTCTTCAAGTAGCGTTTATTTCGGTAAAAAAAAAGTTTGAGCTTCTAACCCTTAACATGACACTGAAGTTACTAAGTTACTTACTAAAAGCGTCTGTTGTGAAAAGTCAACTCTCAGTTAGTTGGTTTGAAAGAAAACATTAAAGGTGAAAAGTTGTGTATATATATATTATGTGTTTGGCTAAGGGGCTTAAATTTTAAAAGATTCATGTAAGTCTCGTTTGACGAGCTGTGTTTGACGCAGCAGATTATAAAAAATTATGAAGAGATTATGTTTATTTTTTTAAAAAATAATATTTGTTTGACAGACAGAACTTATAAGAGATTATTAAAAAAATAATCTCTCATAATCTGTGAAAATCAAAAGTTACTTCATGTAGCTTATAAAAATAATATCTTTTTATAATCTCTTTCAGCACCACTACCAGCACTAGCATCAGCACCAGCATCAACATCAGCAACAACACCAGCACCAGCACCTACTATTTTTGCTAAACATACTCGTAAATGTTTATAGAAAGACTTTTGAAATTATAAACTCAAGCCTCAGTCATAAGCTCTAGCCTAAAAAATACAGCTAAAGCTTTTATAAGCCCTAAATATAAGCTTCATTGATACCAAATTGCTTAATTACCAACCAAAATATATCAAATATATACATATGTAATTTAATTATATATCATTTTTAGTAATTTTACGATTATAAGCCCCAACTTAAACTAATTTATCAAACAAATTTATAAAAATAAACGTTCGAATTGCTATAATATAGCCAACCCCCCACCCCAGCCCTTTGCGCCAAACATACGATGTCTTCAAAATAATATCTTGCAAAAAGACAAGGACGAAAATTGTAGTAACTAACAAAGACTTGGGAAGTCTAAAGAGATTATAACAAAGTAGGGTCTTCTTGTTTCCATGCTATAAAAACATAAACGCAGTCACATATTTCTTTTCTCTCTCTAAAAATCTTCTTGGAATTCTATTTTTTCTAGAGAGAGAAAGCTTCTTGTTTGTCTTTAATGGCGTTTGTGTCTTTTGTTGGCCGTCTTTTGTTTGTCTCAATCTTTGTTCTCTCTGCTTGGCAAGAGTAAGCTCTCTTTCTTTAGATCTAAATCTTGTTCATATTTGATGTTTTTTTAAGGTTATTCTAATGTTGTTGTTATATTGTTTGTGTGTAAAATTTTCTTGAGCAGCCATTTTGATATATTTTTTAGTTTGTTCTAATATATATAAGCCATTGGTTTTGAATAAGTATGATTCATTGAGAGTGTACCTTAATATATTTTGCATGTAGATCTAGTTAGGGATAATTGTCTTACTTGTCAATTTTTTTGAGTTTTATGTAGCGTTGTTTCAATCGGACTATTTAATAACTAACTTTTTGAATTTCGGTTATTCTGTGTATCATTTGAAGTACTTTTGGGTATCGAATGAAGCATTTTTGAAAATCGATAAAATATGACAAGTAAAACAGTAAATTTTCAGACAATTAGCACATACTCTGAGATGGCATGTTTTTTTTAGAAATTGGTATGGAGACACTTTTAAAATTTGGACAGGGGACCTCTGTCTTACTTTTTTACTTTTTCTCTTTCTAGTTTCAAATTTTGAAATTTCAAATATATATGTGTAAAATAGATCTAACTTTATATACTATGCCCAATGGATTTGAATTCAAACAAATCTACATATACTACTAGCATTTTTTTTTTCATTCTTTTAGATTTAAAACAAATACGTTGTAATTCGAAATAAGACTTCTTTGAGACAATTGAAGTGAACCCTTTAAAAGTTTAAATATTTAAAGTAAGATCTTTTGAGAATGCCAGATGAACAAGTTTGCTGTTATTCTTCATGGGAGCCCACTTTTAATGGTATAATGTAATAGACTAATACGGAAATATGTGAAGGTTAGAATTGATGCTCTTTTTCAATATTTTAAAAGTTGATTCCTTACAACATGCGATCCTTGAGGTTTGAATTTGAAAACCTATTTTATATTTGTATGTTTTCGTTTTAACTTCTAAGGCTTGGCTGATTTTGCAAGTACTTGTTCCGTCGAGTATTTTGTATACAATTTTTTGTTTAGAAATATGGTAGC
Organism: Chrysanthemum makinoi; assembly: GCA_910596185.1. Classification (NCBI taxonomy): domain Eukaryota; kingdom Viridiplantae; phylum Streptophyta; class Magnoliopsida; order Asterales; family Asteraceae; genus Chrysanthemum; species Chrysanthemum makinoi. The sequence goes on from OU343219.1 coordinate 3,652,761, forward strand.
ATAGATGATAGCAAGTTTGAGCATTCTCTGCTCCCAAATGCCCGGCACTTATATCAATGGTTGGGAGTATCACCAGGATTGAAAAAGTAATTGCTTTTGGTTTATTAAGGTTTATGTTGAGCTGTGTCGTCATTCAGAAGAGAATCAGATGTTTTTAGTCCCTCTGTTCTTGTTTATCTTAACTAATTCATGTTCAGTCTTTCTACCTTATGAAGCAGTTATCTTCTGTTTGATACTTTTCAATTTTCAAATTTTGACCTTTCTGGGCATCTTGTTAATGCAGGTTCAGTGAATTTGGCGATGATGGTGGTCCAGCTGCAAAATCCATTGCTCCTAAGTTCAGCGTGTTCTCAATACATGTCACAGCACATACTGGCTTCCAAGTGCCAGATTTTGAGGTAAAAAGAGCTGCTTGTTACTCAATATGATCAAATATGTGCTCAATTACCATGGACATCTAAAGTTTACATTCTGGTGATACGACTTGTGTAGATCAAACTTCTAGTTGCTGGAGCCATAGCTGTCAAGGGCTTTGGAAGCCTCCTTTTTCTCTTTGGCAGCACAATCGGTGCTTTTCTTCTGGTTAGTATCTACTGATCGATTATAAGCATAGAATATGAAATTGGTTCGTTGTTTTTTAACCTTTTGCTTTGATCATTTTCTTTCAGATTCTGCACCAGTTGATTGCTACACCCATCTTGTACGATTTCTACAACTATGACACGGAGAAGAAGGAATTCACTCAACTTTTTATCAAATTTACTCAGGTTAGAGCGAACTATATGTTGGACTCTTTTTTGGTAGATCGTTGTTTGATTAAATCTATAGCTACCTCCAAATTTCATTTTTAAGGTGGTTGATGTGTATTACGTTACATTTCATTTTTACATAGAGGACTCATGGTCAATTTGATGATAGCTATAGATTTGCTCTTGGTTTATACGACACGGGCGTGTAAAAGACCTAGTACTGGACTACTTGCAGTGGTTAAGACCCAGGTCTTAATCAGTTAGGTTCAGGACTTAACGATTCTATGTTCAAAAACCGTGAACTCTTTACGGCCGTGTTAGTCACACCTAGTTATTGCAACTAATAACATGTTTGTGATTTCAACATTTGGTTGTATTTTTACTAACAATTGTGAAATTTTGTAGAATCTGGCACTACTTGGGGCACTGATGTTTTTCATCGGGATGAAGAGCACAACTCCAAGGAGATCCGGGAACAAGAAGAGGCATTCCAAATCAAAGGCAGCCTGAGACCGAGTTACATATATTTGTTCTTGACATAGTTTTGTACTGAATTGGAGGCTGCTGCAAATTTTTACCTTTTTCTGCTTTTTTATGCTTGTTGGTTTAGTTTTTTGCTTTAACAGTTGGCCATCCAATGGATCTTGTGATATCCAGGAATCATTTAAGTTCTCATATTTTTAATTTATAGATGAAAATGATTTCCTTTTTGAGACCGATCAAAAGCAATCTTTATACTTTGTAATGAAAGTAGATCGGAATTCAGTTATTACTGTTTTAATGTTCTGCTGAATGCTCATTAGGATTGATTGTAGTTCGCTAGACCATTGAAGCAAACACATACGCGGACAAGAAAATGTTGCTTTTTATTTTCTTAGTGTTGTTGAATTGGAGTCCAATATATGTATCTAACAATGGAAGAAACTTCACCAACACTAGGCTAGAGCGCTGCTGCGAAATCTTGGCAACTTAAAAGAAATATCACAAGAAGCCTCAAAATCACGCGGATATATCAAATTACAGTGGAGGAAAGCAATCGAGAGAAAGTGAGAGCAAGCTTGAATCAACTTAAGGGTAACAAGGGAGTTTTGGGGCCCAAATTCCTTGCAACTTCAAGAAAGCATCCAACTTCTGCCATGGTATCAGCAACTTGCTCGTAAAACGCAGATAATGAGATAACAACCCCTAAACAGTAAACACAACCCCAAACTCTAGAGATCTTTTTTTTCGTCTTATATATATGGCTTGGCTAGCTTTGCGTGCGAATATTTTTCAGCAATTTGTCTCAAGGACACAGAAAAATTCTACGTAAACAATTGCACACCGATTACTCTACCAAAATACATTTCAAATCTAAAGTGCACTCGATTTTAGAGTCACTAGAAATATCATTCTGTTAAAGGTTTAAATGGTTGGTAGCCTGCTGGAATTTTAATATAGGTAATTAGCTGGTTAAGTAATGGAAGCCGCCACAATTTTGGCATCTTTACTATCTAAAATGAAAAAACGGTCAAAGTGGAAAAGTGAAAACTTGAATATTGAATATTGAAAGTCAAATGAGAGATAAATGCATAGTGTAGTTAATACTCTTATTAAAACACCCCTCTTAAAAATACTAATTTATTCACATTGTACAACCATTAAAAACCATCTCTAGAATTAAAAGCAACAATTAAACAGCCCTTCTAAAAGTCAAATAAAATTTTCATAATGTACAATATAAAGAAGCTACAACATAATCCAAAATATAAAATAATTAAACACACTAATTAATGATATTTTTAAAACATCCTAAAATGAAAAGTACATGTTATTATACCATTATCAAATTAATAAAAAACACAAACTTCATACCATCTAACAAGTTGATGTTACATATAGTTTTGAAAATCGGGCCACGGAACCAGAGCAACGTGTTCAACGGGAACTGTGTGCCCACCGTTGACTTACAATTAAAGCCGTCCGAAAGCGAGCCAGGAGGACCCTATGAAACCGATACAAATGTTGAAGACATATATTTCAAATGGAAACTATTAATACAATCTAAAACCGGTTGACGGGGCATCTTCCAAACCCGGGTGTTAACGATTTTAATTTGACTTGTTTTCGACCCCACCTGTCGGGTTGACTCGGTTAATCGACTTCTTTTGTTGACGGAGCGGTTCAACCGGTTGAACACCCGGGTTGAGCCAGGTTCAAATTTGACAAAATTATATGAGAAATGATGAATTAGTTGTGGAACCCGTGAAAGTTGAGACGTAAAAAAACGAAAGATAAATGTTTGTATTCGCATTTTTTTTGTTTATATGCACTAACTATTTATGTACTACAGTCTTTAGGATACAAAAAAATGTTGTTATTGCTACCTTTCACAAAAATAAGCGTTATTATTATTTAATATTACTGTAATTGATTAATGCAACTTACAAAAATCTATCAAAAAAGTAATCAAATCTAAACAACGCTATCGGAAAAACAATATAATCAATTGAAAATGGATTTATTACATTAATCCTGATTCATGAAACAAACTTAATCACCACTAAAATTTTGTCGAAACTAGATACCGCTGCCGCTAGGCGCGGGTACTCGTCTAGTATATTATAATGGAGTTATGAAAATCTATATTTCTCAGGATCTGACTGGTTCAAAAGAGGCTAATGTCAACTCTATACATATATAGCAGATACTAAACAACCTGATGTTATTGGTCAAGAACAAATGGACATCCTCAACAACTTGCAAGATGATCGAACTAAGCAAGTAAAAGAATTTGATGACACAAAGTCTGGAGTCAAAGGACTTATCGATGCTGCAGCTGGTGGGCTTGTCCATATTCCAAGAATATTTATCCACCCATCTGATGAACTTACTGAAGATCTAGAACTTACTAGAACGAGTTTACGAGTTCCTGCCATAGATCTTACTGGTGTAGGTGATAAAGAAGGTTCAAGGAGAAAGATAGTTGAAGAAGTCAAACATGCTGCGGAAAACTGGGGTTTCTTTCAGGTGGTTGATCATGGGGTACCGATCAAAGTGCTTCAAGATATGCTGAATGGGGTGCGTGAGTTTCACGAGCAGGATGTGGAGATTAAAAAAGAGTATTATTCAAGGGATCCGGAGAGGATGGTCAAGTTTAACAGCAACTATGATCTTTAAATGTCGAGAGCAGCTAATTGGAGGGACACATTGATTATTGACTTGTTAAATACTTACCATCTTGACCCTCAATATCTCCCTTCAGTTTGCAGGTTTATATAATATAATCGAGTTTTTGGAGTTTGTGTCATTTTATTGTCAAATAATCATAACAAAACCAAGTTCAAATGGACACTGTATTTCAGAAGCCAATTATGTATAACGAATCGATCTTAAGAAATATGAAAATGCAATAATGGTTTATACTCTATTTTAGTGAACACTTGGTGAAAAGTTTGTCTAATTTACCTATCTTACCTTATTTTGATTCTTTTCGTATACTGTACCTAACGAGTCAACTGAGAATTAGCTTCAGGGTCAATCTGTAGAAGGTCGTCCAAAGTGTAAGAAAAGTGTTTTCTAAATCATTTTAAGAAAGAAAACATTAGATTATGAATAGTACAGATTATGTACACAAAATGGATAAAAAAGTTCTGATGGGTCTACAGTCTACACAGCTTATTTTGGCACACGCAATCGTATTCTTACTTGTATAGTTGCACGTATCGTGAACTTTAACCAGCTTGTCTCAGCCCACCTATTTGCCTACTCTAACAAGTACAGCGATTACTTAACAACCATGTATGATTTTTGTTATAATAAACGGATACATAAGTACTTCGGGTGCTACAGAGTAACTTGTATATTTATGCGCAGAGAATCTACTGTTGACTACCTAAACCACCTGATGAAGCTTGTAGACACCCTTTTTGAATTACTATCGGAAGCTCTTGGGCTCGAACCAAACCACCTAAAACTGCTGGAATGTGAGAAGGGTCGAAGCTTGGCTTGCCACTATTATCCTGCATGCCCCAAACCAGACCAGACCCTAGGACTCAATAAGCACACAGATGCTTCTTTTATTACTATACTTTTACAAGATGAGGTTCAAGGGCTACAAGTCATGCATCAAAATCAGTGGGCCGACGTTGAACCTATTCCTGGTGCTCTTGTTGTCAATATCGGCGATCTTCTTCAGGTGATTTTCTGATAAAGTCATTTAAGCCAATTAGTATTCGTAGTATATAAAAGGTGTAAAAATTACTTGAAACTACCCTATGTGTTTAACTTTGCCTCGAGCTCATACCATGGTTCAGTTGCTGGCATTAGAAGCTTATTCAAGTAGAATATAATGGCTGTTAAGAAAATCTATCAGGCAAAAGGGGCTATTAAATATTTGCTATTAAACCGCTAAAACCAATTGGTAATAGGAGTCACTCACTAAGCTTATATGTTAAGTACTTTGAGATTATCTTTTCACCGATGTGGGATTGGATTTGCACACTCGACACATATAATAGACTAGCCCACAACTATAGTCTTATAAAAGGCTCAAATTACTTATCTAATACTAATGCGCGACAGGTTGCTACACTTGCCATTGTGATATTCATATGTTTCTAAATATACAGAAAAAGTGAAATGTATGAAATTATGAACTGAATTGTGACGCGTATGCTGTTGTGAGATCCTATGCAGATCATATCAAATGACAAGTTCAAAAGTGTGATCCACCGAGTATTTGGCAATCTAGCACTAACAAGAACATCAGTGGCATGTTTTTTTCACGGTGTGGCTACACCGCCGAAAATATATGGGCCTATTGAAAAGGTTATTACAGAAGAATGTCCTCAAATGTTTAGAGAATTTACGGTAATAGATTACATGATGAAGTTTCAGTCGAGGGGACTCGATGAGAAGTCCGGATTGAACTATGTTCGCTTATAGACTAACAAATGGACGAATAAAATCTTTTCATTTACTTATGTCAAAATTTGATGTTTTAATGTACTTTCATTTCAATAAAAGTATTTTCATTTGATTATGCAAAGACTTAACAGTTGCTTAGTACACTTTTTGACTAAAAGATACTCGTGTTTCCAACAACATGCTAAGATCTCGTTTGATTTTTTAAGGATAATTAATGGTTAGAGCATCCGCTATGATAAATATTTTTAAAAAGTTTATAAAATGCCACATGAATTATCTTTAGTCCTTTTGAGATTATAAACATATATTTACTATGGTGTAAACCTTTAGAGCTTCATAAAATGTCTTACATAATATATGTTAGATGTTTTGAATTATGAAAAGGTTCAAGAATTAAGACCTCTTCATGCCACCTAAACATGAAATAAAAAGATTGAAATGAAACATAAACCTATTCATCACTTTTAGACCTTTTGATAAACTAATTATAGTAGATGCCCTTATAGAGTGTGAATCGATGCTACAACAATCACAGGCCAATAAATGGTTATGTTAATATACATCAAGTGGTACCACATTTTGTTTTCAGAATCTTTAGCATGTTTTAGATCCTTCATGTATCCCTGTAACAATTATGTTGATTTGGTATTATATCTTCATATTTTCATATAAAAAAGATCCCATCAAAAAAAAAAAAAACTTGCCCTTAACTTTGATTTTCTTTTTCATGATTGTTCCTTAAAATGAAGGGAGAATTGCATATATACCCATTAAAACTTAAAAACTTGCATATTTCCCCATAATACAAGTTTTTATTGCATGATGTACAATGCCTTTTAAGCATGTTTTGGGTATATATGCAAATATGCAAGTTTTAGTGGGTATATATGCAATTGACCCTAAAATGAAACTATGTAACACCACCCATGTTATCTCTAATGGTCATTAAATCTGCCCATTAAAAGCCCCATGTGCCTTGCACATGTGGGTCACAAATCACAGTAGATAAATTAAAGTCATTTTGTTTTACTTTGGAGTAATCAAGCGGTTGTTTGTAAGGGTGATGGAGGTCATTGGCATGGGACATCGGTACCGAATTTTGGCATCGGCATTTACCACCCCCATCTAACTTTTGGCATTTGGCATCGGCATCGGCACAAAATTTCGGCATACATATGCCGATGTATATTACCGTTGGGCTTTAAATTTCTGTGACCGTTGGGCTTTTGGACCGTTTTTCTACCCTTAAAAAAAAACTTTTTTCTTTTCTTTATAAACACATAAAATTTAACACTTTCAACATCACACAACACTTTTTTATCAACAAAAGCTTTTATTTTTGCAAAATGGATCCAAAAAACAAACGAGTAGCAAAAAAGAAAATCCGAACCCAAGTTCAACCATTTCAACCACAACCATTTCGTCCTCCTCAAACCCGTCCCTCTCCCTGCATGCGTTTTGATGCGGGTTATCAGCCATATTACCCTACTTACCCGACTTACGACGCATCCTCTTCTATGCCTATTCAAGTGTCACAGGGGGTATTTCGACTTCAACCCGATGCACCAAGTGATGTTTTCACCGCCTACCGTGACCCATAAACACCACAATACCCACAATATCGTGACCCGTATCAAACACCAAATTTCCCACAAACACCACAATTCCCACCATACCAACTTGGTGATGACGACGAACATGAGGATGATGACGATATTCTAACCATGGCGTTAGACGAGTGGGCAAAGACTCACAACGACAAAGAGTTTAGACACCGCAAGGCGTGGGAAGTCGTAGAACGACAAGAAAAGTTTCAGTATGTCCCGCCAATGGGTGGTGCTTCAATGGATGGACCTGTTTCGGGTGGTACTCCAACGGGCGGTGAAGAAACAAGTGGAAGTGAGAAACGGGCAAGAACATCCGAATCGGGCCACTACACTACATTGCTTTCTAATCTAAATGAGGATTCCATGCCTACGCTTCCTAAACGGAAAAAGCTTGATAAAGCCAAAGCCGGAACAAGCAAGAGTACCAATGAAGAAATAAAAGAATCCGTTGAGCAATAAAAAGCGCTCAAGTTGCAAGATCAAAAAGAGAAGAAAGAAGCGTGGCGAAAAGAGCACGAGAAAGCTCTCGAACGAGAAAAGCTAGCAAAAGAGTTGCTAGCATTCCAACTTCAAGCGCAACAAGAAGCAAAAAAAGATCGAGACTTGAAGTTCTGTTGCGAGTCGCACAATCATTTGCAAGAACCGTTGCGAAGTCTCATCGTGGCAAGGAAACGCGAGATGGCGGCAAAATACGATTGGCCCGAACCACTCCTGTAGTTTAATTTTAATTTAATTGTATTTTTATTTTTATCTAAGTTCAGTTTAATTTTAATCTAAGTTTATTTTAAATTTGTAGGTTTTTATTTATTAAATGTTTGTTTTTGGTTTTAAAAAAAAATGATTTGGCAACCAATGCAAATTTGCCATCCACCCCCATTAATTCTCTTCATTTTGGCATGGAAATGGTGGTGGTTATGTGACATAATCTTATTGGTGGATGAGGATGTCAATTTTTGACATGAAAAGAAAATTGGCATCGGCCCATCACCATAAAGTTATGATTTATGTTGTCTTATTATAATTTATTTTTTCTTTTTGTGGTACCATAAATAAATGGATAAAACTAAAGAAAAATAGATAAAAAATCTAGAAAATAAAATACAAAGAATTTACGGTTTCACGTCATTCCTTTTTTCCACAAGACATCTTAGTTGACGACTGCTAATTATTTGTGATGTTTCAACCACTCGACATGATCAACCCACAACTACCGGCCTAAACTCGATGCCTTCAATAATGGCCCCATTAAAGTTTCCACCCTTGAAATCAAATAATGTTACTTCCAGTTCCTCACGATTTTCCAAGTGATGTTTTAACAGTGGTTTGCTCAACCTGGCCTCCATCCAACCATCATTCCTTTTTTCCACCCAACTCTTTCCATTTTTCTCTTCTGGCTTTAGTGTTAGTGTAGTTATCACCGGTTTCGAATCCAAATTAGCAAAAACTTCAATATAGTAACGGTCATCCAATGTTGCTTTAAAAACAGTCCTATATTTGGACAGAACGTAGTCGCCTTGGAATTTGAACACAAGGTAGCATGCGTAGGTATCGTGATCACGTGAAAACATGAATGACTCAAGTCTACATGTTAATGTAAAATTAAAACAAGTTCCAAGTTTTTTCACCTCTTTGAACCTGTTGACATATATAGATAGATTAATTAGCTGAATATCCTGAAGCAAATTTAAGTATTTATCTTACAGTGTATGTGTTACAAACCTTGATTCAGATAGAGATAGAGTTTCTAGAATGTAGTAACTTATGTCCTTGGATAAGACATGTGTAGCAGGTTGTATCAAACATAACCCGCGGGTTAATTTGCACGTTGAAAACCACTGTTAACCAAATAATAATATCGCATAATTAGAATCCAGTTGATGTATCAAGTATTTCATTATGTGATTGTCATGAAATTTATCGAATAAAAATACAAATGTATCTCTTGATTATGATTCAGCACGAGAATAAGAAGAAGATGGAATGAATTACCAGTTGTCCATTGTCATTCTTAGCAAGGAAACCGTGACAGAAAAGGTGGTAGAGCTCCTTTTTAGTGGTGTAATCTAAAGGCTCTTCCGACATCTCAATATAACGTTGATAGTCATCTGGCAACTTATTCTCCCAGTATTCATCTTCATCTGTTATCGAGAGACTTTTGAGTCCTTCTACTTTTATATCCTTCTGCATCTTTAAGTCAAAATGAAAAACACATTGTGATTAATTATGATTCATAAAAGAAAAAGTTTATCATAAAGAAAATAGTGGGTATATTTAGATTGTGGGTTTCGGTGTTGTGGTTGTGGCGTGCTAGGGTTGCGTTTTCCGGGAAAACGCCTCTCTTGGCATAGGATACCCTCCCCTCTAAAAGGTGGTGGAGTGGTGTGCTGAATGGTGATATGGCACTGATGTGGAGGTGGTGCGTTTGGTGACCATAGTGCCTAGCCTTAGAGAACATAAAACTTACTTGATATTGAAGTGCGATTTCAAGTTTGTTCACGATATCTGCCATTGATGGGCGTTCTTTGCGATCTCTCTGTAAACATTGATATGCAACTTTAGAGAAGATTTGTAAACACAGCGGTGAAATTTGTTCCTTTATAGTACTGTTTATAATAGTATCTAGCTTCTTTTCTTCGAAACATTTTTGTGCCAGTTTTGCAAGAAATAGGCGAATATCATTGTAGTTTTCAACACAAAGTCGTCCGCATAGAACTTCAAACAGCACGACACCAAAGGAATAGACGTCAGATTCTTTTGACAAGAACCCTGTCTCAAAGTAGAGCGGATCAAAATACCCCATGGTCCCTACGGCATTGGAGAAAAGAAAAGTAATTTGCTCGTTAGCAGGACCAATTTTAGAAAGCCCAAAGTCGGAAATCTTTGGTTTCAAGTTTTCGTCCAAGAGTATGTTGGAACTCTTGATGTCACGGTGCAGCACCCTCTGATGGCCTCCGTTGGGATCATGTAAATATTGTAGCCCATAGGCAGCGCCAATGCATATACGAAGGCGTTGGTTCCAGGAGAGCTTGGTGCTGCTTACATACCTGTCCAAACTATTGTTAGGTAGATATTCATATACAAGGAGACTCTCGGGACTTTCATCACAGAAACCTAAGAGGGAGACAAGATTCTCGTGTTTGTAGCGAGAAAGAAACATAATTTCTTTCCAAAACTCAGGAGCTCCTTGCCCGAGTTTAGTATCTAAGCGCTTGATAGCAACTATGGTGTTCACCCCGGACAGGAGAAGTTCTCCTTTGTAAACTTTGCCGAACCCACCTTGACCAATAGCATTGTTTTCTCCGAAGTTGTCTGTGGCAGATTTTATATCTTGGAGTGGGATTCGGAGATGTTGGAACTCCGACATGAATGACGACATGGCTGTGATGATAACAAAATAGGAGAAGAAATATGAAAGATGTGTTGCAGCAAGAAACTTGTGGCGTGTTTTACCTATATAGACGACGAGGACTTGGTCTTGTCTTTCACTTGGACATATAAAAACGACCATTAATGAATTCCAGAAATGTTAATATAGTCGTTTAATAATTAATCTATATTTGTGTCGATAATGGAGCGTTTACTTTCTATCATGGGAAGGGAATCAAACTCTTGGTTAGATCTAAAGGTTAACTAACTACTCACTCTAATGTCATCAAACAAGATCATTTTTAAAATATTTATTCAATAATGAAGCGTTTACTTTCTATCATGAGAAAAGAATCAAACTCTTTGTTCGATCTAACGGTTAACTAAATGCTCTCTTTCTGTACTAAAACGAGGGTTTGGCTGTCACATTTTACAGCTAACAAACTTTAATCTGATATATATTTTAAAGGGACAGCTTGACTACAATTTTTGTAGCTAATTTAATTCTGATTCTTCATAATAAATACACATACAATGAATTAGAGATCAACAAAAAGAATCAAGACCCACATTTTTTAATCTAAAATTGTAGCCAATTAGCTACAATAAATTGTAGCTAATATATTCTCTTATTTAATTTTTTTTTTTTTTTTTTTTCTTTTGCAAAAGATGAATTATATTAATTTCTGTAGGACCAAAGTTATAGATCTGAGCAGACAATGTAAGACAATGATTAACTTGAATAAATCCAAATCAATATTATGAAGAACTCTTTTGATGCTAATGCGGAATATTAACACAAACAAGAAGAACACAATTGCTATTTTACTTATTAAACTTTGAGTTAAGATCAAATAAGAAGAATAATAAAAATAAGAAGGATAAGAAGTAATCACAACCATACACTCAAGATGCACCTATAAAAATGGATGCATCTTCATTCAAAATTTTCCTCTCAAATTAAAATGTGGGGCTACAATTATTTCTTACCCTTCTTATTTTGATTATTCTTCTTGTTGGATCCCTTCCCAAGTAACGAGTTAGGATCAAATAAAAAGAAAAATTAAAATGAGAATGATAAGAAGAAACCACAACTACACATTTCAGATGCACCTACAAATATAGATGCATCTCCCCTTAAAAATCTCATTCTAATTTGAAATGTGTGGCTACAATTTCTTCTTATTATTCTCATTTTAGTTTTTCTTCTATTATAAATCGTTCTAATAAACTTCGTAAACTTGTACAAGACACAATGCCTTAGGGTTTCTTATACACTAAGGAAACCCTAGTATCTCTACAAAACGTGTGAAAGGATATACATATCTTTTCCTAAGATATCTTTAACAGATACATATCCTTTCCTACTATATCTCTAACAAAACTATTCTATTACATAAACTGAACTAACTATGATATACTAAACATACTAACTTAGTTCTGTCAGACTTAACATTAGTACTGGCAGACTTAACTACGACACATAGCCTACCAGACTTAACTATTAATACTAGCAGTATTAAGTCTGTTAATGCATAATTCCCAACAATCCTTCCCTAACTTGATCTTCATTTGTGAACTTCAAGTTTTTTCATTTTGAGCTTTCTAAGGATGTTGTAATCTTGCTTCTTGGAATTATATTGAGCTGCAACTCTGTAAATCTTCAATTTTTGATCTGTTGCAGCATCTATTTGACAAGTATCATCACTCCATGGTTGTTCTTCAGTTCTTTTCAGCAACATTGACAATCTGTACATCAGTTCATAAAGTTTCATACTATTCTCATCACTTCCACGTGTGTTAACTCATGTGAGAGGTGAATCATTGAAAACTTAATGGATTTGATGTCTCTTTACCAGTTAGCCATTACTCTGGAGTAGCCAATGTTTGGTGAATAACCATGGTACATTGATAACCATTTCAACTCTTTGTACGTGAAACATGGTGAGTTGAAATACCATACGATTTTTAGCAAATCATCAGCTATTAATGGATTTGACTTGTCTTTACCAAAAGCCGTTTGCTTTTGAACTAGTTAATTTTTTGGTGGAATTCAGTCATCACCCTGGTGAATTAATAACCAGTTCAATTCATTCAACAACAGGCTTTGGTTAGTTGACAACCATCTAGTTTTTGGTAAACTGTCAACCATATAAATGGATTTTCTGTAACCAGCGGTAAATTTCCACTTGTGTGATATTCTAACTAAAGAATACTTATCCATTTTTCACGTCTAATTTTTTTTTAAAACGTTATCTGTTTATCTAATCACAACAACTAACTAATATGACGTAACTCACATTCTTAAAAAAAATGTACACACTAACACCAGAATGTCTTAAGTTCATTCCTTAAACGTCAAGTATAAAAGTTTTCAACTTCTATTTACCCCTTTACGTTATTTCGTTAACGTACGATTATTAAACTTTTGAACTAAACGTTAGCCATTTATTAGAATTTACACGAAACCCTAATTTATTATAACTATGATTTTACAAAACTAAATCATAGATACTAAAGTACAACATTTTATACCTAGAGTACAAGTCATTAAAGCACGAAACCTAGCTATACTTTAATTTCCATTACAAGCCCTAATATAAAACTCTATGATTTTATGTGCATGATATATTTTGAAAATACTAATGTACGAGTCTTTCAAGCACATGTACAAGTCTTTAATGCATACAAGCTTAATACTTATATAAATCATATTATAAACCTCAATGTACCTATTTTTAAGCACAATGTACAACCCTATAATGCACAAGCCTTTAAATTTGATTTTCTTATAATTTACAAATCTAAGGTACAACTCTCCAATGCTTGTGGTACAAGCATTTTATGCATATATGTTAAACATGACATTTACTTAAATTAGACTAACCTAAACTAAACTACTTTTAACTAGATACTTGGTAAATTTTAAGCCATAAGGTTAATTTCTAGCTCTAAATCACCCCACATCACCATGTTCCCATAAGTTTCAACCAAGGTCAAAACTTGCAGACAAAAACCTATGGTTCTATTTTTACCACATCACGCCACCCTCACCTTCATCACTTATCACCTCTCAAACATTTATGAACACCTCACCTTGTCTCACATTCCCTAAACATGATGACTAGAAGGTTTAACTAACCATAACTCTTTTACTCTATATATATCGACCACATATCCTTCATTTTCTTCACACCTCATTCGAAAACCACCAACCCATCACACACTCATTCACTCACTGATATTGAAGTCTTAGTAGCAGCCAAGGAAGAGCATAGGAAAGCCTAGGAGGAGGGAAAGAGTCTTGTTCCATTTGAAAGCCAATCTAGTTCTAGTCGAATCTCAAGTTTGTAAGTCTATTAAAATCATTCTATTTCGATTTAACTTTTAATATCAATTGCATACTGTTAAAAAGGATTTTATAAGGAAAACGTAGCAATTTGAATCACTCAAAACGAGTACACGAGTCAAAAGATACGGCCAAATGAAGTTATCGAAAAGCTGTCCAAAACTTTCTGTAACAGGAAGATCAGGCACGCAATATGAGGCATTTCTGATCCGTTTCATGAAAAAGTTCAAACACGAAAGTTTTCTGGAACGACGTTTTCTTCAAAAACTCAGGAGCACGGGTCCAGAAAACGCATAACGAAGTCATATTTTAATAAAAATCCCAACGGTACTTTGTTATATATATGTTACAAAAGCAGGTCCAACCCCCTACTTGCGCCCAATTTATTTACATCGGGTTAAAGGTATTAGGGCCAACCAAAGTACCTTTGTAAACACCACATATGACACTCTAAAACGCCCCCATAACCTGGTTGAAAAGCCTAGGTGTCATGCATAAAAACGGCACACCATTTGGGCCATAAGTCCTAAAAACCAAAAGTCCTTTACATTAGGTCTTTGGGAAAAACTTGGGATTTTTAATAAATTCGATTATGAACTATCTTAGAAACATTGAAAATGAGTTAAACAACATTTCACAAGGTTGCATGCATAAGATATAAAGTTTTATGGTTGGAAAACGAGAATTTCAATTTGTCAAAACTGGCCTAAGTAGCCCTTTTCCATAGTTGATATCTCGTTAGATAAAGGGTTGTTAAGTATGAGAGTTACACCATTTTAAAGAGCTCGCTGCAAGGATTTTAAAGCCCTAATAATGTCTTTAAAATCTCTTATAGTCTCTTTTATAATCAACCAAAAAGAAGGTGACTCGTGAGATTTTCATAAAAAGACCTTGCATGCATTTTTCAAAATTTGAGTCGTAAGAGTTATAGAATGTTAGATAATGACTTAAAAAGAGTTAATTAACATATTACAATGTCCCTAGGTGACACCGTAAAAGTTAATGGGTTAAAAATGACTTTTTCTTAAACCGCGACGTGGCCAAGTGACCATGTTCACGGGCTTGTTTCTCTCAAACCAAAGATGACTAGAATATGAGACCTATACCATTTTGAAGAGCTTACAGCAAAGTGTTTAAAGGATCAATCGTGTCATAAAAATATTAGCTTGTCTCGTGTAAAATCTGTCCTCATTTGGGCCTGTTATCGCCCAAAACCAATACTTTTCACAAAAGGCACCTAAACCCCCTACTTTGAGAAATCATTGCAACCAAACCGTAAGAGCTTAAAACTTCTAGTTTGAACCATTAGAAAGACCACCCGACAAACTCTTGAAGGGATCAAGAACGTAATAAAAACCTCTTAAGGCCTCGCTTATATTTACCCTCACTTTTGTCAATTTAGGCCTAAAACAAGTGAATATTTCTTATAAAACAAGTATAAAAATTGTAATTTTTTTGAAAGATAAAGTTTTCTTGGGCTAAAAATATAATTTCTTCAAAGTTAATTATACAAGGGCTGATTTTGTCAATAACCCATAGTTGAGGGTATGAAGTGTCATTTTTAAAGTGGGGTAAACGTAAATATTTAAAATTTGTAAATTATAACATTTTGGAAACATAAAATATTTAACAACTTGGGTTTTGATAAAATTTATTATCAATCATCCGAGCCATAAAAATAAGAATGATAAATATTGCTAATTTTTGAAGAGACTTCATGTTTACCCAATTACCGATAAAGCATTATCATCGCATAAACTTGAATTCGAATACTAAAACATGACATACTAACTCGGTCAAGAGTCGGGCAGTTTATTCACATTACTAATTTATTTTCCATCCAGACCTCTTTAACATTATCGGTGAGTCATAGCCCCTTTTTTCCTTATTTTGAACGTTTTGGAGGAGATACATGCTCAAATATTGCTTGATATTTTTACATTTATTTTAAACTCTTACAATCTGTGGAGTTTCATAGCCCCATTTTCAATTGTTTTATACTATTTTTAGGGGAGATACATGCTCAACTATTTTCATTTACTTTCACAAGTACTTTATACTTTTACATATTACTGTGAGTTTCATAGCCCCATTTTCAAACATTTTATACTATTTGGGGAGATACATGCTTAACTACTGCTTTTACTTTATAAGTACTCTAAAAACTTTTACATATTCTTGTGAGTTCATTACCTTTACTTGCTTTTAAATTGTTTTGGGGAAGATACATGCTTAACTACTAGTTTACTTTCACAAATACTCTAAAGCTTTTACATACTACTATGAGTTCATAATCACACTTTATACGTTTTGCTACAAACTTGAACACAATTACTATACGTATCGATCGACGATTTTGTGCCTAAGTTATACCTTGTTGCTAAAATTCCCTCATATCATGAACCATTAATCACTTGCGGTGAGCCCGAATATAGTGAATAGATCTATTAGCGGTTGGCCCCATTTGTGTTAGCCGGATAGGTAACCAAATGCACTTTTTTGAGAATACTAGGAGAATGGCAAACTCCTACCAGAGGGCATTGTTTCTCACATCCTTATTATGATGTTTGTAACTTACGTCATTATTATGGCCGTTAGTGTTAAGGTTTTAGTTCATGAGACTTAAAGCAATATATACTGTGTTGCAATGATACAAATGCTGCAACTACTGAATTTATAGGTGCAACAACATGGCCCAACCTTGAAACTTGTGTTCAAATGATTACTAAACAAACGAACTATAGGTGTATAACAACGTAGCCCACTACTTATTTTATCAATATTTGTATTTATTACAATAATCGCTCAAACTCGAAACTCTTGAACTCAATTTTTATCTATAAACTCTATGAACTCACCAACCTTTGTGTTGACACTTTTTAGCAAGTTTATCTAAGGTTCATAATTCTGAGGATGGCACGGAAGAACGCTGGATACTCAAGGGCTATATTATCATTAAAACTTATTTAATAAACGTAAACCAACTGGGACCTCATCTTTGTAAACTCTGATATTTATATAAATCAAATGATAAATCTTTTAATATGACACAATTAGAGTTCGTTTTCTGTTATTGTAACTGTTGAGCCATGAAGTAACACCCAGCTTGAATTCCGTTGCGTATCACGAAATTGGGGGTGTTACATTTTCCACTGCCTTTACCACAAGTCATAATCTTGTGGGCTAGCCAACTCTTCATCAACACAGATATGGTGAGTTGATTACCATACAATTTTTGGAAAATTGTCGGCCATAAACGGATTTGAGACATCTTTACCGGAGCCGTTTGCTCATGGATTAGCCAGTCCTTATGTTGATTAGACATGGTGAGCTGATTACCATTTGTTGTGTCAGTGCGAAGCATCTTCACCAAGTACAACCTTCTCAAACTCTATTTTACTTATCAACCCTCAGTACATACCCAACAACCTAGAAAATTCTTTTAAACATCCAAAATTATTGCTGTTGAGCTTTTGATTCAACTAACCTCAAGAGCTGATAGCATGCATCATCCTTCCTTTCTCCCAGTAGCTTCTTCTCAAGCATTATCTTACATATTCTATTTGGAAGTGGATACTCAACTTCTATCAACATGTAGAAATCTGCAGTTTCCAAGATTAGACAATGTAAAACACAAGTATGAAAATATCTCCATCTGACTACTTGTTCTTTACAAGCCAACTTCCAAATTTCATCCCCTACAACTGGTGTCTCAAACATAGTCTTTAAGTCTCCCCAAAGAACTCTCTCATATTCTTCTTAGTGCGATATCACCATGTTTCTCTATCATTAGCCTGTACATCTACTTCAGATCATCCCTAGTAAAATCACTTAGTAAAGTTGGAAAGTTAACATAAATAGTATCAGTGTGATCTTCCCTTATTATCTGGTAAACTCCTTTGTTCCCAATTTTGATGATCTGCTACTTCACAATCTTTGCTGTAGGTCCTGATCCTTCAGGAATGGTTCTCATTGTGAACTCTTCAGAAGAGGGTTCATCTACTTTATCTTTCATACATTCTTTCACCTCTTCTTTAACATCAGACTTATCATTTTTTTCTTTCCTTTCTTTTGCAATGCTTTTCTTCTAGTCCACTTCATGGCGGCTTTTGAACCTCACTTCTTCCTCTTTCTTTACAATTTAGGCTTAACAATATCTTCAACATCGTAATCTTACGCTTTTTGGCTTCCTCACGGTTGAAGTTTTATACCACCTTGCGCCAAGCTTTGAAGCTTCTTCAGATCCTTTGGAACAAAGCTTTGGACTTGTCTTACTACCTTTTCAAACTCAGACTTCAATTCATCAGGCTTCAATTTCTTAAGCTGAATCATCTTCCAATTTGGATCCCCTTGACTCTTAATATAATTCATCATGTACTTTCTATGTTCACCTTTAGTCAAGGGAATGTTTCTTCTTTCCCTTTCTCTTTGCTCTCTAAAAAGTCTTTTCTTTTCATTTACCATCTTAACCATCTTCTTGCATAATCCTCACTCCCTATATCAGCTAAGATGTCCCTGCTGACTTCCAACTTAGCCCTACGATCAATGCGATAAGTGTCAAATACTCATCATTTTTGTACCAATTAAAGCTGCAAAACATCCGAAAACACTCAAAAATGCATCAAAATTAAAATATTACAAATAAGTGTTTTATGTGTTTTAAATGCAAAAATATCAAAATCACGGTGAAAACGTAACAAATTTGCATAATTGGCGGTTTAGTCCCCAAGTTTCAAAAGTTGTCAAAAGGTCCACGTAAATCTAAATAAATAAAAATATCATTTTGAGTCCCTAGGGATTCCTAAGTTGTCAAAATTGGTCCTAGAGATTCAAATTTACAAAATTACAACTTAGGTCCCTGAACTTTGGAATTTGGCAAAAATAGTCCCTGGAAAATCAAAAATGTCAAAACTAGTCCTTGTACTATTAAATTCAGTCCTTATGGTAACTTTGGAGTATTGGCAGTTTGGTCCTTCAAGAAATCAGATTTACAAGAATAGTCCTTGTCATCTAATACTTAGCCTTGTCAAAACTCATGTTGGACCCCTGCCTTAACCATTGTGACCCCTGTCACTAGTCTTTTTGGACCCTTTGGTCAAACCTCAGTCAAACAACAGACAACGCGCCACCTCCTGTTTATCTTCTCCACACACTTGCCTGCGACCCACACTTGCCTGCCTCTCCCATCACCTTTCCACTGCCCTCTTTCATCATCGAAACCTTTGCATTAAATGCCACCCCCATACTAGCTAAATCGAGCTCTACAAGTCAAATCACTGTTTCCATAAAATGATAAACGAGCAACACATCTAACTCTCCCATTGGCCAAGCAAAGAGGTGGGATTTGCTCAAGAGGACACGTGGAAGCATTGGAAGCTATAAAAGGAAGAAGGCAGAGGATAAATCACTTTTGGCCTTAAGCCATGGTCACTTAGTTTACTTATCATGTGTTTTAATGACTTAGTTTACTTACCATGTCATTTATATGCTTTGATTAATTGAACCTTGACAAAGTTTAAATTACAAGCTATTTACGATTGTAGTTTCTTAATCTTTAAATACATGTCATTTAAATTACTTGTCATTTATTTTAAAGTCATTTACTTAACTCCTTTTGTAGTTGTTTATTGGACCATTTTTAAGCTCAAATAAGCTATTGACACAACTTAGGACCTTTTAGATACCATTTAAACATTTACAATCCATAAATTCAAAAATACAAAAAGAAAAGATTTAAGGAAGAGGTTTACTCAAAAGAACAAGGTGGAGCAGGGTGAAAATTGGATTGCTTATGGGATATTAGGAGCTTATTGGGAAGCTAATAGGTGTAACCTTGTCCTAGGAATGATTCTTGTCACTTTGCTTCCATTATGTACACTCTTGTAAGCTTTTACTTTCATCTATTTCTTGTTTAAATTCATTATATGTTCTTATTTCTGTGTTTCTATGTTCTTTTGTTGTTATTAAGTACTATTAAGGTTTAATATTGTTTACTTATGTGTTAGTTTATGAAGTTACTTGATATTTCATTTTCACTATGGAAATGGTATATTAGTGATTCTTGTGTATTGTTAGTATATATCTTTGTTTTTATGTTTATTTGTCCTTGTTATATGTTAATATAGAGTTTGGATTCAGGTTCATAAGCAATTTCATTAAATACCTTAATAATCATGTGACAAGTGGGATTTTAGAATGCTTTGAAGTGCTTTGATTCAGTATTGAGGTTGTTTGTGATGTTTATTCTTGTTTCGTATGATCAATGGGTTATTGGAGGTGTGACATCCTTTAGCTCTTGGTTTATGTCTTTTGCAACCATGTTCATTCTCATATGCACCTCAGTACTCACTTTTATGGCTGCTATAATCTGTGATAAATGATGCTAGGGTAGTTATTCTTGTTTGATTGTGCTTCTCTATTACTCATTATACTTTCGGTTTAATGGTCATTTCCAGGGCTTTGTTTTGTGTAAAGTCAAATAAGTTTTAATCTTTAATTTCTTTATGTCATATATTTACATGTCCATATTCAATTTATGTGTTTAAATGTTGATTATTTTTGTTTATTTCATGTTCTTATGGCTTATTATGTCTTAATAGGTGATTAAATTAGATCAAAGTTGATGAAAGTCAACTTTGATCATAAAACTCAAAAAGTCAAATTTCACTTGGTCAGGTTTGAATAAAATCTAGAATTTTAGTGTGTGTTCATTATTGAGATTTAGCTTAAATCCTTCTAGGATATTAAAATTTTGTTGCTTATCTTAATTAGAAAAATACTAGTTTGCTTTTACTCATCTTATAAAGCCTTATTTTAGTCTTATTTTAGCTACCTATTTAAAAACCATGCCTGCACCGACTTATCTTTGTCGAGTTCATGAGTTTGCAAAAGCTTGTGGATTTGACCATAGCTTGTGCAATTTACTGATTTGTGTAGCCCTTCTAGCCTAGTTGTTATATTCATGCTTGTCTTTACATTTTTAGCTTATCTAGATAGCTTAATCTCCCAAACCTTTTTGTACCATTTTACTCCTTCCCTTTGAAGCAAGCGATTGAAGTGGAGTTCCCAAGCCTATGAAAAGTTCCCCACTAAGCTTGAGCTTGTGATTTTTAGCTTCTTATAAGGTTATCCATTCATACTCAATGTCTCAGTGTTGGTTGAGCTCTCATTAGCTTATTTGATCAATCTATAGGAACTTGTAGTTTGCCCATTCCCAACAATTCAATTCATTGAATTTAAACCATTACCTATAGTTTCTTATAAGCTCACAAAAAGCTCTCCTGTGCACCATAGCTTGTAAATCTTGGTTCTTTGGATTGCCAACCTAGCCATCTTGAGGTTCCAAGTTTACTTTTCAATTTTGTAGCTTATTCAATAGGGCTGCAATGGGCTTTTTTTGTTTGTCCCATGTTGATAGTGTAAACTGATACCCAGTCTTACTCAGTCAATTTGGAGCTTTTTCATAAAAGCTCTCAAAAGCTCATCAGTTGACCCACTTGATGAGCTTTGGCTTTTGGAAAAACCACCACCTAAGCTTGATACTCCAATTCTTAGTTTGGATTTTAAACTATTCCTTAAGCTTAAATTGCCTCTCTAAATAGTTGCGAGGGTGTTTGGGCTGAAATGCATCGGAGAAGTGCTTATTTGCTTATTCGAGCTTATAAGTGCATCCCAGTATAAGCTTGTTCATATTTGCTTATAAACATTGTACAAACTTATCTTTTCTTTCTTTTTAGATGTGGGGCTTGTTACGGGTTCTTTGAAGCTCCATTCCATCCAAGTCAAGCCTTTGGCTTGGTAAACCTTTCAAGTTCACACTGCTCATTTGAGCTATTCGGTCACACACATGTTTATACTTGGCCAATTGGCTTGTGTGCATGTTCACGGTATTTTGTTTTCCTTTGTACAACTTTTATAAGCTTGTTTCAAGCTTGTAGCCAAACAGTTAGCTCAGCTCCTTGAATAAGCTACAAGCCTGCTGCTTATACTGCTGTATGTATAGTCCGATATTCTTAATACTTGTTTAATATTAGTATGTAGTTAATTGAAAGAAAAACCATAAAGAACCATATAAGCTCAAGTGATAGCCTATTTAAGAAGTTTATTACCCATCAAACTTATTTACGTACATAAGCTATCATTTTTATATTTTTCCTAGCTTCTTTTATTTATTGTAGAATTTTGTAAAAAGTTTCAGATTTTTCTTTATTCATTTAATATTTTTAATAAATCTATAATAGTTTTTAGTAATTAATAATAGTAAATAATTAATAATAAATAAATAAAAAGCATAAAAATATCTTTTCAGTTTTAAAATTAGTTTTCTAATATTTTAGATTTTTCTAAATTTAAATTTCATTTTTCTAGGTTAATTTTGTATTTTCTTATATTTTAGTGCATTTTAAATACTTAATAAATAGTTTTTAATTAATAATAATTAAATAAATAGTTTAAAAAAAATAATAATAAAATAAAATAAAAATAATAATTTTCTTTTTCTAATAATTTTCTTTTATTATTAGGATTGTAAAAATGTCATTTTTATATTTGTAGGCCTTTTATTTATCACGTTTTATTTTATGCGTTCATAATTTTATTTAAACGTACGTTTTAGGTTTTAAACGTTCATCATTTTTAAAAATAGTGATAGCGTTTATTTAATATATTTTTATCTTTTATTTCCTTTAATTTGCATTTAAGTCGCTAAGACATGCAAATCCCTACTATAGTTATATTCGATTTGTTTTTATACGTTTACGTTTTAGTTAAGCGATGCGTTTGTATATCTTTTAGATTTTTAGGTTTCGATTGTACGTTTTATTGGCGTAGGCATTGAGCTATTACTATTCACATTCCTAGTGTTAGTCAATCGATTCTGTTTTCCTATACTAATATTATTTTCAACAATTCACAAGTCATTGTACCGGAACGTCACGCTCACAGGACATAGCGATCAAGGATATTTTAATCCTTGGTAAACTTGCATTCCTCTTCCGGTACGTCTAGCTTTTAGTATCGACCATTCACAAGTGGTTGGGAAATAAAGTTAGTTAGTTTGGAAGGAATCAAATTTTTAAGCCCGCATTGTAGGAAGAGCATTATTATGACTTGTATTTTATATTTTGTTGAAATACCTATCCTTGTTTGTATATTAAACCTTATCATTCAACTACTTAGAGTGCATGAGGACATATTTATTCTGATTAATCATTCACAGTGATTAGCTAAGCGTGGTAAAACGACACAAGCACGGGAGGTAGTGATTACTTATATTGTATCATATTTCTTTTCAATAAACAATATAAAAATACAAAAACATTTTTCCTTTGCACACAACTTGCTTATTTTGATGAGTCCCTAGGTTACAACATTTGGTTGTTGGTTGTTTCACATTCTTGAGCTCTGTCGGACCAATTCCCTTTCGGTTGTAAGGAATTTTTCTTTCTTTTGTACATATATATATAAAAGATTAAAAATACAAAAACATTATAAAATTAAAAAACAAAAAGATTCTCCCTACCTTGTCATTTATAAATCTTTGAGTGGCAATCACACTCAACTTCCCCATGAACAATTTAATTCGGGGTCAAGTCAAGCTAGTGACTTGGTTATCAAAACAAACCCATACAATATGGGTTTTCACCCATATTTACATTTCCTTTCTACACCCCTAAGTGTGGGGATGTACTTACATGTTTGTATATATTTTGAATATGAAATAAAAAATTGTAAATCTGAGAAAAATAAAATAATTGTTGTATTACCCCACTTGACTTTGAATATTGAGGACAATATTCATTTCTAAGTGTGGGGGAATTCTGGTGATCACTTATATACCTTGTATGCCTTTTCCCCAAAAATGACCAAATTTAAAATTTTTTCATTTGGTTGTATTAGTGTTTTACACTAAATACAACAAATGGTAATCAATCCACCATGTCTAACACACATAAGGATTGGCTAATCCAGGAGCAAACGGCTCTTGGTAAAGATATCTCAAATCCGTTTATGGCTTCAATTTGTCTAAAATTGTATGGTACCTCAACTCACCATATCCTAAAAAGTGAAGAGTTGGCTAGCCCGCAAGTTTATGGCTTGTGGTGGCGGATGGAAAAACCATAATTGGTATCACTCACCAAAGATAATATTGATAATTTATCTAAGAGTTGGCTAGTCAGAAAGCAAGCGGCGGTAAAGACAAATCAAAACCGTTGAAAGCTGGTGATTTGCTCAAAATCACTTGGTTATCGGTGTACCAAGGTTCTTACTTGAACTGAAACATTTGGCTACTCGAGAAGTAATGGCTTTTGGTAAAGAGATGAAATCCATTAATTTTTCTTAAAACATTGCTAGGGACTAGCAATATCTTAGTGTGGGGGATTGGTCTTGCGTTCTTGGAAGGCTAAGATGTCCTGTGACTTCCAACTTAGCCCCTACGGTGTCGATCCTCATCACATTGTAGAATTTAGCGACTTGTAATTGAGCTTTTCTCTTCTTTTTTGCTTGATTAATTGAGGTTGCTCCCAAGTTCTTTCAATCGGTTCATCTTTAAGCTTGTTTTGCAAGTCTAGCTTCCTGTTGTATCTTACGCCTAAAGTCTTGCAATTTAGGCTAAGCTTGCCTCGTCCTCGATATGCTTTTTAGTCTTAGCGGCTCAGAGTCTCTTCGGTATTCCTTTACCTTTTCTCTTGAGACTCATCACCGTACTAACTTTAACACTACCCGAACTAACTCTGTCATCACCCGATATCACCTTATCACTACCGATTACTATCCGCACCAACACTAACATCTGTGAAACCAGTATTAAAATCTTCACCACCAGGATTATCTTCAGCAAGGACAGACTTAACTTCAACACCAGAACTAACAGCCTCTGCATCAAATTTCTTCTCACTCTGTTTCTTTTGACTTAGATTTTTGACCAGAGTTTCAGCTGCTTCATATCCCTGAGGACTAATGTGTGTATCCTCAGAAGATTTCTCCTTTTTAGGTGTCTGAAAATTTTATTCTCCTTCCTTTAAATTCCTCCCCTGTTTGGAAGAATTTTCTGCTTCCTCACCCTCTGAGTCAGTGAATTTCTTGGAATTCTTATTTGTTGAGTTGATGTTCAAGTTGCTCTAAGTTCAAGAACACTGTGCCCGTGAATGTCTATATATCTTGACTGAAGAGTGATGTGAACGCTCGTTCATATCCTCCCTCAAATCCAGGTCCTTCTAAAGGTACCTTGAGATGTGAATGAAGTAGTCGAAAATGTTCCATGCAACTATCCTTTGCATTATCCTAAAATAATTGTACTTGGTGCAACTCTCTCTCCGATGAATTTATGCATAACAATTTAAGATTATCATTACCCGACTCAAGCACGTTAATCCGTTCTACATAGTTAGGAATCTTATGCTCATTAACCTCGTCGTACAATTTAAGTACCTCAGCTATGACGAAATCTGAAGTGTTAGACATGATGTTTGTGTGTACGGGATTTAACAAAGTCAATAAGAGAACGTGATACAGTGATAAATTGAAATTGTTATGATAACAGTTGGATCGATAAAATGATTAGTGATTGTATATTAAGGTGATGTTGGTATGTTAGATTAGGTGAAACGTTGTTTTAATTGTGATATGATTTTGTTAAAATAAAGTTTGACTCAAATGGAAGTCTAAGAAGAAATTTGGGCAGAGTGTCTCCTAGACAAAACTCAAGGTTTGTCTTCTCAAATCGCAGCCTCTCAAAACGCCAAAGTTAAATAGCACACTCAAACCGAAGCTCTCAAAACGCAGTGACCGAAAACGCAAGATCAAAACGCAGAGCTCAAACCGCAGAGCTCAAAATGCAGTGTCCCAAAATACAGTCCTCAAATCGCAGGATCTCAAACTGCAAAAGTGTCAAACTGCAGCTGCAAAAGGACAAAGTTGTCACTCTCAAACCGCAGAAGTGTCAAACTGAGCTGCTAACTGACAAAACTGTCACTATCAAACCGCAAAAGACAAAAACATTACTATCAAACCGCATTCCTCAAACCGCAACCACGAATGCACTCCGAGGCTCAAATCGCAGTCAAGAACAAGTGTCCTTTTTCACCTAAAAACACCTAAAAATCACCCTTGTGAATGTTTTTTCTTGGTTTCTTTTGCACAACTTGATCCTAGAAGGTTATAACAACCATAAAGACACTAACTTTAACACCACAAACGTGAGAATCAAAGAGATCCAAGAATAAGACCATAAACCTTCCAAAAACCAACTTTTTGATCTAAACCAACCAAGAAAACGCACATACAACCTAGCTAATCAAACCATGGGCTCTGATACCAATTGTAGGATATTGGATATCTTAACACACTCACGGATTTGATGTATGGCCTATTCTAGAGAGATAAAGTGAGAGAGAATGGGATATTCTAGTGAGAGAAAATGAAGTTATATGATTAGCTTCAAAATAAACATCCAACCCTCTCCCTTGGTGGGAGAGGGCTTATATACATGACATAATAATGCCCCTACTTGGGCTGTGGAGCGAGCTGACAGTGGAGAATGCCCTGACCCGACTCCACGGGTGTTACTCTAACTAGTATAATACTAATAAGCCTACGAGTTAACTTATGCTAGACATAACATGGGGTGACCGAGTCTTTCATATGGATTTTCGTAATCCTAACAATTTGTATTAATCGTATTATGTATTTCTTGTTTTCACTTTAATGTTTAGTGTAATTCATGTTTTAACTTAAATGTTTAATGTCATTCGTGTTTTAAATGTTATGTTTTTATATAAAGTATTTTGAAATAAACTTGTGTAAAAATAATTACCACTCCTTTTAAATATGTTGTTTAAAAAAATCGTGCAAAGTAAACCCTCGTCATGCAAATGACGAGGGTTGTGATGGCGAACGACGAAGAGGGGTCCCGGTGTCATGGCGAGCTATAACGAGCATGCCAAGTTGGCATGGAGAGCCATAAGGAAATGGTACGGATGCACTAACAAATAAAAAACCAAAATACCTCCTCACTTTTTACCAGATTCCATATTTTCTTCAAAATAAAAAAATCAAAAACACACCCCCCACACACAAAGAACATCATCATCTTCAACCAAACAATCACACCCATTTCCATACTACAAAACCCACGTCACCCGTCTTCATAAACTTGAACACTGACACCTCAGTTTTACAAACAAAAAAACATAGATACAAATTAAGTTCAGTTTGGTTTATTATTATTCTCTCCACAACCGACCCTCTACACCCGTGCCGACCAACCACTTAAAAATCCGATCCACCGCCGCCACAGATCTGGTTTGCTACCACGAATTTCTTTGAAAAATACTTATACCACCACCGGTTTTTTTCATGGCTAAAAGAAATAGCGGGTTTTATGATCATGTGTTCGTGTAAAAGGTGAATTTTATTATTTAAACTCTGTTCATGTAAAAATGCAATTTTAAATGAATGGGGTTTTTGTATTAGATTTATACTGTAATTATCACTTTTAAAGACTAGAAATAGAAATGATTTTGTGGAGGTTATAATAGATTAAGGTTGAAAGATTCACGTTTCTCTAAGTGAGTTTGGATTTGATTCTTTGTTCCTCATGATGAAATAGGATTGTAATAGATATTTTGCGTTTTGATGATGAAATGGGTTTGTATTAGACTTTTATTTTTGTTTTTCATGATGATAATGAGTTTGGTGAAGAAAATATTTTTGGATTTTTTCTTCCCGATGATGATAATAAGTTCGGTAAGAAATTGAATTTTTGTATTTTTTTTGTTCCTTCTTATGTTAATGGGTTTTTTGGTAAAGTTGGTGATGAATTGATGATTGGGGATATAGAGGATGAGGATGTATAAACAAAGAAGATAAAGTGTGAAATGACAAAAATATCCTCACGTGTATATAGCTTGAGCATGCTTAACGAGAGTTAAATGCCTTCGTTAGTTGGAGGGACGAACGACAGATAACGTTTCGCACTTAAGGACTAATGACGCATTTTTTTGGGTCAAAGGACGAAAGGTTGCGGTCAACGCAAACCATAAGGACGAACGATGTAATTTACTCTATTTTTAATTAATAGATGAAAATGATTTTCTTTTTGAGACCGATCAAATTCTTGATACTTTGTAATGAAAGTAGATCGAAAATTCAGTTATTAAAGTTTTAATGTTCTGCTATATGCTCATTAGGATTGATTGTAGTTCGCTAGACCATTGAAGTAAACAAATACGTGTAAGTTTCGGCATCAAGTTACGAAAATGATTGCTTTTTTTCTTAGGGTGTGCTTGGTTCAAACTAAGGAAAGATAATGATAATGGTGGGAAAAGAGAAAGAAAAGCATTTCCTCCAATTTGTTGGGTAATAACTCATTACCCACTATTGGGTAATGGGTCATTGCATTATCCTCTACCAAGCACTTTTTTTCATTATCTTTTTCATTCCTTACCCTGTATAACCCCCTACCAAGCATGCCCTTACGTTCTGTTCTCAAATCTAAAATTTAAATAATGGAAGGGGATGGGATGGGAAGGGCAAAGTAGGGGATGACATAGTGAAGAAATTGGTTATTTATTTTTGTGTTCTTGAGTTTTTTTTAAAGTAGCAAGGAAAGGAAAGGGAGCTACCCATATTACCAATATACCCTCGTATTTCCAATCAGAACGCAATGAAGTTATCCCTTACAAGGCCTCAAGAGTGTCTCAAAATCCAACCAGAAAGGCCACAAAAGAAAGATTGTCATTATAGCACATACAATGCATAAAATGTCAGCTCATGAATACAAAGATCAACAGGAGCACCACACTACAAGCTTTGGTGTCCAGGAGCAAACTTGCACCCGACCACAAGAACATGAAAGCCAACCACAGACATAAAAAAAGAGCGTTGTATATTGTCCTTAATATAGTAGACTAAAAAATACAACACAGATATAGAAGTAAATATTAAACCTTGGATTTTACAAGCTATGAAATTAATATACCAAACACATAAAGCTTGTACTTGGAACCTCTAATTACACATATTAGCTGTAACAATTTGCATTTTCAGGATTTCTATCCATTCTCAAATTTTTACTATTCACCTCGAGAAATTACTATTCACTTTCACTATTCATCCCGTAAAATTGTTATTTCACATTCTCGTAAGATAAATTATTTTAGTAATGACCTGAGAGTTTGACAATCGTTAGATCATTTTCGCAAAAGTTATTAAGAAAACACCGTCTTAAAGTTTCATTTTGGTCGGAACACCATTTCAACATCCCGCGCATAACGAAAACCAAATCTGACAATTTTCCTCACATCAGATTAATTTTTAGATCACTCATAATAAATTAGAATAATTCTTAAGATTTCCTTTAAATGTTACCAAATAAACCCTGATCCGTACGAGACTAAACTTACGTTTTAAACAAATCTACGTGACCAGGACTTAACCATTCACCTGCGTATTTTCTAAGATGTTTAGACACTTTTATATTTTTGGAAAAGTCAAACATATTTTCCTCCTCCATTGACCGTAAAGAAATTAACCTTGTAATGTTCTACATTTTCTTAAATCGCATAACTTTTAGACTTCGTATAACTGTTAAGTTATCCCACGTATAACGAAAAACATATTTTGACATCTCATATCACTTTTAGACTAATTTTAGTCTACTCTAAATAAATTCACGGTCATTTCCTGAAATTCGTTCTTTTCGATAAACTGCAATTACGCGTTTTTGACCCGTGTTTCCGCTTTGCGCGTTTTGCAAATGAGACTTATCACCAATTTTATATTTTTAGATGGAGTATAATGATGATTTTCATCATTCCTACAAGTTTTTATTTTTCACGATATCCGGTTTTACGGTTTATGGCTTAACAACTTACGGTTGGCATTTAACGGAACCAAATCATGCTCTAAACTCAAGATAATACCAAAACTATCTACCTAAGTCATCTTATCTTGTTGTGGCCGACGTAATGGGGGGGGGGGAGTCATCATTTTGGTGGCATAATCCTAACCATGGTTCATTTAGATCATTACATGTGTCCTAACTTAACCTTGGTTAACATTTAACCCAATATATGGTTAACCAAACTTACCCTCCTATAAATAGCAAGTGAAATACATCCTAAGAACCCTAAAACACTAATTTGGGTCGTTCATAGCATAAATCATTCATATCTTCCATAATTTGATCTATAAACTCCAAGTTTATGCAAAGAAGTTTCAAGTAGTAAGTTACTCCATCAAATCTCTAGCAAGTTTAAGTGATCTTCTTAAGTTTAAATCCACTCAAGTCACTTAGTACTTCATCACCAACTCTTCAAGATTTCAAGGGTGCCAAGGTTTGGAAATCTAGCTCAATCCAAAGTCTTAAGGGTTCAATCAAAGTCCGATCCTTACTAGTTACTCATTTCTTAATTGAAAGTCAAAAGTTGTAAACAACTAATCACCACCATCATCTCATCTTATTTATTCATAATCTTAACAATTTCATGCTATATATATAGTTACTATGTTGATTCATGATGTACATATACTCAATCACATGTTTTAATTCACATATTGTCTTAAAAGTAACAAACTAGTAAACTAGTCATATTCTACACGTTTGAAACTATTAAAACCAGTAATATATAGACTTTCTAACTTACATACTATGGTAGACAAGATAAAAAGGTAAACATAGTAATTTGAATCACCCAAAACGGACAAACGAGTCAAACGTTATAGTCAAAAGAAGTTAGCGAAACCAAAACGCCAAAACTACCAAATGGAAGCTGTTTAGGGTCGATCGTTTAAAAGTGCTACTACAGTGCGAGAATCATCAAAAAGTTAAAACACGAAAGTTGTCCGGAACGACTTTTTCCTTCGGTTTCAAAAGCTGGACCTTGAAAGCTTAAATAGGCCATTATCTTTCAAAAGCTGAAAGCCCCTATATGTAGTTTCACGACTATACTTTTGTCACAACTAAAAGCGAAACCAAGTTATTTTCATAGCTAGTTACATATTAACTTAACAAAACTACATTTAATCTTTGAAATAGTGTTTTCACAAGTAACGGAAAAATGACCATTTTACCTTTTCCGATGATTTTTACCAAAACTTCATTCTTGAACATGTTAATAAGTTGTAATCACTAGTAAACAATGAGAACTTGTAAAAACTAGATATTTACTAAAAACATGATAAACTTTATGATATAACAATCTTCACTCAAAACATATGTTGTATCTACTAAGTGCTACAATAGTAGGGAGCTTCATGTGAGGGGTTTCATTTGAGTAAAACGTATCGACGAGTTGCTGGATTTACGATTTAAAGTGTCCTAGCTCCTCGAACGTTCTTGCATGACCTCTGAATCATGATGGCCCGAACGGTAGTACGATATCTATAAACTAAATACGTTTTCACAACTAGACCATTTCTATAAACAACATACACAAATACCATGTACTACATCATGATCAACATAGAGACGTATATCCATTTTATTACTTAATTGTTATTGGCATCATCCTATTCTAGGTTTCTCGTAGAAGTTATTGGCATATCCATCATTCTCATTATACATTTGATATCATTTACTCTGAGGTGAGTTCATAGCCCCACTTTTATTACTTAATTGTTTTACAAACCTTGGGGGAGATACATGCTTTATTTTAAATCGAACACATTGCTTTGAAATTATACTTGAATGTATTATTTGCACTAAGTACTACTATTGCCAAAGTCCCTATTATCATGAACCATTAATCACTTGCAGTGAAGCGAATAATGTGGATAGATATATGGGAATGACAAATCGTTTGTTTGTTAGGGTAGGCAAACAAATGCACTCTATTTGAAGATCCATAGGTTTAATGGCAAATTACCTATTAGGGCATCGGTTACTATTATATGACATTGTTAGCGTTTCGGTATCATGAGCTTAGTGCAATAATATCTGTTTTGCTTTCAAACTATTGGTGTGAGTCTATAGCTCACACTACCTACATAATGTGTTCAACCATCAAACAAACTATATGAATTTCACTCAACCTTTATGTTGACAGTTTTAAGCATGTATTTCAGGTCCATATTGTGCAGTACGGAGGAGCACGGATACTCAAGAAGGCTATAAATTTTATTATCATTCAAAAATCAATTTAATGTATTTTGTAAACTTGGAACCATTTGGGACCTCATTTTGTAAACTTTGATATTTATATAAATCGAATGATAAACCATTTTTAAAACGACTCCATTAGAGTTTATTTTCTATTGTTATGACTGTTTTGCCATGAAGTAACACCCAGTTTGAATTCCGTTGCGTATCACGAAATTGGGGGTGTTACATTAGCATTGACATAATTGAACTATAATTGGTCAAGTACTGTATAATACATACACGCAAGCACACAAACATTGTTTAGAAACATGAAATAGGGAATTAATGGCACGTACACAAAAGGTTGGCTCATTCCTGAAGCAATGAACGAGGGTTTTCTACTTGCAGAATTATTTCTTGAGTTCCGGTACTGCTAGAACATTATTTCTTGGCAGCCGTTTGATTCAAAAGCGTGATATCGGATAACTAGGTCAATAATATATAGATCGTGCATGAAGTTTGAAGGATAATATTGTAATTAAACAAAGGCCCGTTATGTTTATTACCCGTTCCCTTCTCAATCAGCCCAAAATTGGACGAAACCTAATAACACTCAAAAGCCCATCCCTTCCTTCCCTCCCACCTTCCCGTCCCCTACATTTCCATCTTAAAAAACTCAAGAACGCCCCTTTTTCTGATTTCCATTTCCCTCCCCTTCCATTACTATAGAAAAAAAACTCGAGAACAGAGCGTTAGTGTTTGTTGAATTGGAGCAATATATGTATCTAACAAGGGAAGAAACTTCACCAACAGCAGGTTAGAGAGCTGCTGCGAAATCTTGGCAACTTAAAAGAAATATCACAACAAGCCTCAAGATCACGCGGATATATCAAATTACAATGGAGGAAAGCAATCGAGAGAAAGTGAGAGCGAGCTTGAATCAACTTAAGGGTAACAAGGTATTAGTGGATAATTAGGCCCAAGCCCGGTTTGTGGGTTTTGGGAATTATGGTTTTACCATTATAAATAATGGTCATTAATAAAGTTATACTCACGGGGTTTTAATGTTCTAACATGGTATCGGAGCGAGTCTGATCCTCAAACCTAGGTGGCTAAGTTGAGCCGCCTCTTTTGTACCATCCCATCCAATTTCTCTATCTCACTTAAAATATTCCCAGCCGATATTACTATCAACGACGTAGCAATTGTGATGAGACATTAGTATATTATTTCATCTTCTTGGAGAGCGTGCATACATATTAAAACAAATGAATTGGAATTTTGAAGCTACTCATCATAGAGGTCTGCGATTGTGATGCTAGGTTAAGAAAAAAAAAGTTATTTAATTTTTTTATGTCAAATACAGGGTATTAATTCCCATGACGATTTTTGTTGGTGTCGAATCTAGGGTACTTATTCCTGAGACGACTTTTGTTTGTGTCGAATCTAGGGATCTTATTCCCGAGACGACTGGGGGTACTTTGGTTTATCTTTCGGATACTTTGGTTATCCGTTAAAAAAAAAAACTAAAAAAAAGGGATACTTTGAGTTATCCCGTTTTATTTTGGTTATTGTTTTATTTTGCTTTCTTAGTTTACTACTCCAGTTCGAGCTTTCGCGATTTCGCCGCTCGAACTACGGAAGAGTATATGTTGGGTTTTAGGTTCCACTGAGAAGAATTATACTAAGTATGGAACCAATGCTAGAGTAAATGAAACCACGGCTAGATGAAGGAATCCACGATTGGAGTTAAACCACGGCTAGTAGTATAGTGAAACCATGGCTAATGTATTGTAACTACTGCTAGTCTGTTTAGTTGGTTTAATATTTTGTATTAGATAAATATGGAAAAGATATTTATCTTGTAGGTTACGTATTGTATCTTGTAAAGGACTCCTTAGCCTATAAAAGGAGGTGCTAGGTTAGATTAGATATACATGTGTTTTGATATATCTAAGGTCGATACACTTCAAGGTTGTAAAACCCTAATACTATTTAGAGTATTCGTTATTAATATAATTGAGGTGTTTAGTGTTATTGTTGTTCTTCTTCTTAAGGTTAAATATTATATTCCGCGTAGTATTTAATAAGTTATTGTTAAGTCAGTTTCTATAAGGATCGTTTACTCAACTGGGATCAACAAGTGGTATCAGAGCTTGTGATCTAGAAACTGTGATCAAGAAGAAGTCTAGTTAACTTTAATTCAAGAAGAATAAAGATGTTTGACGAAACTCATATGGTTACTGCATCAAAGGTACCCATGCTAAAGCAGGGTGAATATCAAGTTTGGAGAATGCGAATGAGGCAATACATTCGCATGATTGATTACAACATCTGGGATGTTGTTGAGCAGGGTGATAAGCCACCAACCATGGGTCGATGGAAAACACTTTGCAATTAAGAGTGAAACTGACAAGGCCTAGAGAAAGTTGGAGATTAAAGCTCACAGTATTCTTAGTATGGGAATACCTAATGAGTATGCTTTGGATTTTGAACAATATGAGACTGATAAGGAGTTAATGGATGCCATTGGAACATGGTTTGCTGGTAATGAAGCTACCTGAAAAACAAGGAAGAACATGCTCAAGCATCAGCTTGAAAACTTCACTGCACCAAGTGGAGAAAGTCTTGATGGCACCTATAACAGATTGCAAAAGCTAATCAGTCATCTAAAATTGGTGGACTACAAAGTTGCTCAAGAAGATATCAATCTCAAGTTCATCAGAATTTAGTCACTAGAATGGGTTATGCATACTGTTGTGTGGAGGAACAAGGATGACTTTGAGAAGATGACTCTGGACAATCTCTACAACAACTTGAAGGTTTATGCGTCTGAAAAGAACATTGCTGGTTCATCTTCATCTACTCAAAACATTACTTTTGTTTCTACATACCACACGGGTTCTCAAGAGGCATCCACTGCTACTTATGGAATTTCCACTGCTACTGCTAATAATACCACTGTTAGTGATAATGTTAGTGATGGTGCCATATGTGCTTTTCTGGCTGATTTAACAACAAGTGTCATTGTGTTAAATCAAGATTTGGATCAAATTGATCATGATGATCTTGATGAAATCAATCTTCAGTGGCAAATGGCAATGTTAACATTGCAAGCTAGGAGATTTCTAAGGAGAACAGGTAGGCAAGTCAAGTATGATGGTCAAAGGAGAGCTGGGTTTGACAAAAGCAAGATGGAGTGTTACAACGCAAAAGAAGGGACATTTTGCTAGGGAATGTAGAGCTCCCAAGAGGGTTGATGAAGGCTACAAAAAGACTACTGAAGAACCAGTTTCTTCTTCTGCTTTGGTTGCTCAGGATGGACTTGGTGATTATGACTGGAGTGATCAAATTGAAGAAGGTCCTAATGTAGCTTTTCTTGCTAGTGAAGCTTCTAAAGAGCATAACTTTGCTCTCATGGCATATGCATCATCTTCTGGTTCAGACTCTGAGGTATCTAATGAGTCAAATAATTCTACTTGTTCATTTAAATCATGTCAAGATAATTTAGAATCTCTTAAAGCAATTAATGAGAGTCTAAGAAAAGAGGTAGAAAATCTTTCATTAGATAACTTAGGATATAAAGTTGGTCTTGAGAGTGTTGAAGAGAAACTTAAATTCTGTGTTAAATGTGAGTTTGAGTATGTATATAAGATTAACATACTAGGTGGTGAAATTGATCTTAATGAGAGAGAAATTAAAGTGCTTAAACAGAAACTAGAAGAAGCAGAGAGTGTAAAACAAGAAGCTCTAGTAGAAAAAGAAAAACATGTTGTTAGGGTTGCTAAAACACAATATGCTTCTGATTTAGTAAATAAGCCAATTGGACAAAAATTATTCAAAGATGGTTCTGGCTTAGGTTACAACAATATGCCACCACCTCCTCTTATGAAACATGCACCACCAACAAAAGAACTGTCATTTAGCAGTGAATTCAGTTTCAACAAACCTGTAGGAGAGATTAGTAAGTCTGAATCACCTAAGATAGGTTCTGATAAGTCATCTGATGGTCCAATTATTGAGGATTGGGAATCAGATTCTGAGGAAGATAGGTCTGAATTAACACAGTCTGAGAAGTTAGAAAATGTTAAGTCTGTTGATTCTAAACAAGCCAACCTTATGCCTAGATTTGGAGCACCAATTTCTAGGAAAGTGGTAGATTATAATGAGGTACCTAGGGAACAGATGAAAAGATACATACCTAGGGGTAATCAAAGAAACTTCAATGGCCTAATTTCAAATAGATTAGGAGATGAGTTTCAATGTGTCAAAAAGGCTTGTTTTAAATGTGGTAGTTTTGAGCATCTACAGAGAAATTGTTATAAATATCAACTACAAGTTTGGAACCATTGGAGGAGGGTAAATCATCAAAACTTTTCAAAGAAAACAATCCCTCATCCTAACAAAATATGGTTCCCAGAGCAGTGCTAATGAGGAATGGTAAAACAAAATCTATAATCACTGCTGCACCTAAATGGGTTCCAACCAACGCAAAACGTATCCACTGCTAAGGCTGTTTCCTTCTAAGCGAGAATATCACCACTGAAACAAAAGTTTTTTAACTATTCCAAAGGTGATAACTGACACGGTGGTTGGAAACCATTTTTATCTGTAAAGGCCTCGGCTAAGTGAATGGAAGCCTAAGACCAAGGTTTTACACAGTGCCAGTAGTGCATCAATGGACCTAAAGAAATTTGATTATATTGATGAACAGGGCAGACCCAATTCAGTATTGGCTTGGGTCCACAAAAGGAAATAACTTGTTTAATATCATGTGCAGGGCAATCTACAAGAGGAGCTACAAGACAAAGGAATTTTTGATAGTGGCTGCTCTGGGCACATGACATGGGATAGGAGCAACCTTGAGGATTTTGAAGCTTATGATAGAGGATATGTGGCTTTTGGCAATGATCCAAAGGGAGGAAAAATAGTTGGCAGAGGAACTATCAGAATAGGAAAGCTGGATTTTGAGAAGGTTTATTTGGTACAGGGACCAAAGTACAATCTATTCAGTGTTTCTCAAATGTGTGATAAGAAAAACTGGGTACTTTTTGGGGAAACTGAGTGTGTGGTGTTGTCTCCTCCTGATTTTAAGATGCCTGATGAAAAGTATGTGCAGTTAAGAGTACCTAGGAAAGAAAACATATATTGCTTTAACATGAAAGATGTAATTCCTAATAGGTCCTTAACTTGTTTGTTTGCTAAGGAATCAGTTGATGAGTCAAAATTGTGGCATAGAAGGCTAAGTGATGAGTGTCTAAATACTCATCATTTTTGTACAAATTAAACTGCAAAAACATCTGAAAACACTCAGAAATACATTAAAATGATAAAAATATCACAAATAAGTGTTTTATGTGTTTTAAATGCAAAAATATCAAAATCTGGTGAAAAACGTATCAAGTTTGCATAATTGGCGGTTTAGTCCCCAGTTTCAAAAGTTGTCAAAAACAGTCCACTGTAAAACAAAATAAATAAAAATGTTATTCAAGGTCCCTGAAATATTCTAAGTTGTCAAAAATGGTCCTTGAATAAATCTTTTGTCAAAAGGCAGTAAAGGTCCCTCAAGTTTCAAAAATGTCAAGTTTGGTCCCTAGAAATTTGAAAATGTCAAAACTGGTCCTTGTACTATTGAAGGTTGTCAGTTTTAGTCCTTGTGACAATTTTGATAAAATGGCAGGAATGGTCCTTCAAAATTTCAGAAATTACAAACTAGTCCTTGTAATTTTAAAACCTTTTGACCCCTTTGCCATTTTGGTCCCCTGCCAAAGCTAAGTGAGCCCCATGTCAAAACCCTTTGACCTCCCCATTTTGGACCCCCAAGTCAAACCTTTATCCCTTCCCGCCACCTCCTGCTTATCCTCTCCCCCACCTGTTTCCTGCAAACACTCAACATATCCCATCACATCACCTTTCCACCACCTCCCCTCATCATCACAAATACTCCACATTAAATGCCACCCCCACCAGCTCCCCCCGAGCCACAAGCCAAAATAGGCTTTTCCCACCAAATTGATAAAACGGCCAAAATGTGCAAAACTCATCCATTGGTCAAAGTGAGAGGTGGGATTGGCTCAGAACGACACGTGGGAGTCAATGGAAGTATAAAAAGAGGAAGAGAAGAAGAGAGAAGGCAGTAGTTAGCTTTAAAAAATTTTATGTATGTCGTTTTTCCTTAAAGTATCTTAATTAGTTTTCAACTGTGTAATTTCAAGCTTTCATGTATTGAACTTAAGTAATTTAATCATTATAATCTGTTTTGAGCCTCAATTCAAAGTTTCAGTTAAGTTTTAAATTTCATGGTTCATTTGTTTCAAGTTTAAATATCAAACTGCATTATCCAAGCTTCAACAAGCTTATTTTTAAGTTCAAATAAGCTCATTGAAGCTTATTATAGCTTTTAGTGAGTTTATCAAGCGAGGTGAAGCAAGGTTTGGTTTTGGTCAACAAAAGTCAACTGTAAGTTCAAGCGAGCATGGAGATGGTAACAGGGGTGTGCAGAGATGGATTTGGGTTGGATTTGATATAGAATAGTGGATTTGGGTTCGTTTGGTACACTAAGGCTTGACATTTGTGAGCTTATTTTCTCTTTTCCTTTTATGCGGTTTTCATATTGTACTTCTATTTTTGTCATTAAATAGCTTAGATAAGTTTACTTAATAGTAATTAGGACACTAGAGTTAGTGTAAATGGTTAAATGAGTTAAATAAGTAACTGGTTAGTTTAAAATTTGCTAAACAGTCTCTAAAGTGGTGTTTGGTACAGCTAGTTTGTTTAAGCTTGAGTTGTTGTTTATGCTTAAAACACGCTTACTTAGTCTCAATATAGGTCCTTTGAATCATTTGAGTCAGTTAATTGGTCATTAGAATGCTCAAAGTCAAAATTTCTCTAAACTGTCTTAATGTGCCTATCTGTTGGATCTTAAGAAAACCAAAAACTTGTTTCATGCTTAGAAATTATTAGAGTAAGCTTGCAGTAGTTTTATTATACCATTAAACATCATATTAAGTCAACAAATTAGGATTAAAGTTCAAGAAAGTCAATTATATCATAATTTGTCAAAAGTCAAAACATGCAAAAGGCAGTTTTTGGCCAACTAGAAGGATTTTTCTTGGGTTCATTCTTGGACCAAATCAAATGAAACTCTGGGTTTTTAAAGTTCAACAGGTCTACTTTCTTATTGTTATTTTAGTAGATTTTTAGTAATTTTTATAAGCTCTACATAAGCTTGTCAAACAGGCTCAGTTGCCTGTTCACCAAACTCAGTCAAAGCCTGAGTGTTTCTCAGACTTTGTGCGACCTTGCACATTGCTGGTCAACTCAACTAGGTCTCATCTTTTGCTTATAGTTAGCCACCCAGGTCCTCTTGAGGTTCCAATTTGTGGTTTTCAATTTCACCTTATTGTGTGGCTTATTGCTTGGCTTAAAGTAGTACCTCACCATTTGTTTTTAGCACTAATCTCAAATAAGCCAAATCTGTGCATTGTGTAAATCAGAGGTTTAAGCTAGTTGAAACCTGTTGCATTTTGGTACTTATAGCATATTATAGCCATTTACAGGTTGGTGGTTTTTGCTTTTCATTTGCTTATTCAAAGTGCTTATTCATAAGCACCTTGCATAGCAGTTCCATATTCCTACACACAACCACATGTTTTTCTATTTTTCTTAGATTCATAACATTATTTTAGAGTTTTCCTGAAATTTTCATAATTTTCCAACACAGTTTGCTATTTTTCTTAATTTAAAACAGTTTTTAGGATTATTTAAATAGCTTTTAATACAATTAAATCAGAAAAAGTTCAAAAAATAATTTTTCATTTTTATTAGGTTAAGATAAATATAAAAAGTAAAAAAGTAATTTTCCAGATTTTTCATAGTTTATTTTGTAATTTTAGTAATTTAATTAGTTTTTAATAGTTTAAAATTCATAAAAAATAGAAAAATAATCGGAAAAATATAAAAATAGTTTTGAAAATTCTATTTTGTTATTTTAGATTTTTCCAAGTCTTAATTTTATTTTTCTAGGTTTATTTCCTATTTTCTTGTAATTTAGGTTATTATTTAATAGTTAAAATAGTTTTTAATTAATAATAATTAATTAAATAGTTATAAAATAATTTTATTTTTCTAAATATTTTCTTTTATCATTAGGTTTGTAAAAATATCATTTTCATATTTTAGGGTTAATATTGTGTAAGTTTCCGTTTTTATTTATATGCGTCGCGTAGTTTTAATTTAAGTTTTAAAAAACAGAAAAATCAAAAACATCAGTATAAAATTAGTGATAGCGTTTATTTAAGATAGTTTAACTTTTTAATTTCCTTTAATTTTCATTTTAGTCCCTGTAATTTATAAAATAACTCAAAACCCTATTTGATCACTATCCTTAGTGATCATTCGACATCGATTGTTAAACACGGTCATCCTCCGGTGGGACTTAACGACCTGGGAATCCACTGTATTCCTCTGATCTAAATTGCATTTGGTGTTTGAGCTGTTTTAAGTTTCTTACGGTTGGTCATTCACAAGTGATCAGCTGGTGAGAAAACTTGACGGTTTACACAATCAAATTTTGGCGCCGCTGCCGGGAGGCTAAGCGTGTTCTAAGCATTTTTAGACCGATACTTGCACATATACCATCGTTTGTAAACAGTTTTTGTAAAGTTATAACAAAATCACAAAGTTCATTAACACTTTTCATAAAGTGTTAAAACACAAACAAAATATAAAACAACAAAACAATCGTAGCGTTTTCTAGCTTGTGTTTCTTTTAAGGTGATTCTTAAAGAAATACGATTTGGTTAAGCGAGGCGATACCAAAATATTGTCCAAAAGTTTTTAAACCATCGGCACAAATCATACCTCGTCTTTTCAGTGATACTTAATATATACATAAAATCAACACCGCAAATCAAGGCGGTACACCTACTAGCGGGGTGTGACCATAATAAGTTCGGAACATGATTTAAAACTTGCCTTGTGATTTGGTGTACCTTTTTCAAAGAAGCCATTTCATTTGTGATTATTGGTTAAGTTCACTTGTCGTTTTGCCTCACATTTGTTTTGAAAATTGATTTTTAAACTTAGTGCATCGCGCTCGTTCTTCCACTCTACAAGTCCACTTTCGAGCTTGGCAAGATTCCTCGTAGACGTGGGGCGTTACGCTCCTTGGCCGTGGTGAGGAACGTCCACCACCACCACCACCTCTGTAATGGCGAGAAGACAAGCCGATGAATGAGCTTCTCCAAGCACCCATCGAGGGTGACGGAGATGCTATTGTTGTCCCGACCATGCGTGGGCGATACTTTTGAGCTCAAAAGCGGGTTGCTTAATCTTGTAACCCAAAGCCAATTCTATGGTTTTGGGATGATCCTCATGCACACATTCGATGGTTTAACAAGATTGCATCTACCATCAAGTACAAGAATGGCCACATGGAAGCAATTAAGCTTCTCCATTCCCATTTTCTCTAGAGGACAAGCCGGAATGGCTTGAGAAACAACCCCTTGTTCCATTGAGACATGGGAAGATCTTGTCACAAAGTTTGTTAACGAATTCTATCCTCCATCCCGAACTACAAGTCTTAAGAATGAGATAATGAAATTCTCGCAGAGATTTGAGGAATCATTCGGGGAGGCATGGGATCGTTACAAAGACTTGCTCATGAAGTGTCCGCATCATGGTTTTACCGAGTTAATGCAAATGGATACTTTCTACAATTACGAACGAACTAATCAAGACTCTTTGAATGCCTCCGCAGGAGGTAATTTCTTGAGCAAGACCACAAAAGAAGCCTTGCAAATAGTGAAAACAAGTCCAGGTCCGTCCTCTTTCCGCACAAAACATATCGGACTCAGGTCTAAGCTTGGACCTTCTACTTCATCTCCGGTGGGTACATCTAGCACCGATGCTAAGATTGACAAACTCACGGATATTGTTTAGGCTTTGGTTCTTGCTAACCAAAAGAAAGTCACTTTCACACAAGCACCATCATATGGTGAAGTGAAGAAAGTTGAAGTTTTTGTTACTTGTGGTGGTCCTCATGCATACTACAAACATGCGCCACCGATGGTAGTTCGTTTGAAGCTAATGCTATAGCCGGTACTTCAAATCAAGGAGGTAATCAATACCGTCCTCAAAATGAACTAAACTACCGTGCTAACACTTATCAGGGCACCACCGGTTTCAACAGAATCCTAACCGGATCGAGAACCAACCAGAATGAACCAAGGTTATCAAAACCAAGGTAATTTCTATCTCGGACCCAATCAAGGTTTCCAACATCAAGGAAATCTTAATCAAAACACTTACAATGGGGAATCAATTTCAGGGAATATGAATCCTAATCAAGGAATTCGGCGCTAAACGAGAACATACGACCTCAAATCCCTCCACTCCTCACTGTATCAACATCTGAGCTTTTAAAACAATTCATAAAGACTCGAGAGACAACGAGTGTTGGTCGGTCGAGATCGCTGATTAAAGAAGTCTTTAAATGATCGACCCTGGGCTCGGGTACTTTACCTAGCAACACGATCGCTATCAGGCGATGCAAAGGCGATCACACAGAAGTGGTACTTCATATGATGGACCGCTATTATTCCTACCTCTTCTTCTTCTCAGAAGGTAGTGGAAAGTGAACCTGAGGCGACAAAGGACAAGGAACTTCCTACTAATAACGGAAGTACCAGCAGCATCCATCCTCAGGTTGTCGAAACCCAAATCCAATCCGGGAGTTGTTTTTGAACCTCCTGTAGCTCCCATTGAAAATACCAAATCCAAATCTTCTATTCCTTACCCATCACGTTTACACGAGCAAAAGCTCCGCGAAAAGGCGGTCATCAAATGGAAAAATTCTTTCAAATTTTCCAAGAACTTCATTTTGACATAAGCTGCGCGGATGCTATCATGTTGATGCCCAAGTTTGCATCAACTCTCAAACACATGTTAAGCAACAAGGAAAATCTGTTTGAAATGGCTAAAACTCCTCTGAGCAGAAACTTGCTGCATTTATCTTGAAGAAGCTTCCCGAATTGGGAGATCTGGAAAGTTCCTCTTACCTTGTGTATTTCTAGGAATGGTTGAATGCTTTGCCTTAGCCGATCTTGGTGCAAGCATAAACTGATGCCTCATTGGTATGGAAGAAACTTTCTCTTCCGGACCTTACTCCTACATGCATGACTCTCGAGCTTGCGGATCGTACAATATCCGTCCTCTTGGAATTCCGAGGGCGTATTTGTGAAAGTAGGAAAGTTCCATTTTCGACTTTGTAGTTGTTGATTTCGATGCGATCCACGGGTTCCTCTCATTGTTGGAAGGATTCACGAGAGCGGGCCGTGCTCTCATTGATGTATTTGAGCAAGAAATCACATTACGTGTTGGTAATGAAGCTGTCACCTTTAACCTTGATCAAACTTAGAGGTACTCCGCAAACTATGATTACGAGTCGGTTAGCAGAATAGATATCATTGATGTTATACGAGAGTATCTCAAGAAGTTCTTGGTTATTCTCATAATTACGGTGGGGATCCCACCATCATCTTCTCACCTATCATAGCCAATTCTACTCCTTCTCT
Organism: Chrysanthemum makinoi; assembly: GCA_910596185.1. Lineage (NCBI taxonomy): Eukaryota > Viridiplantae > Streptophyta > Magnoliopsida > Asterales > Asteraceae > Chrysanthemum > Chrysanthemum makinoi. The sequence continues at coordinate 3,696,398 of OU343219.1, forward strand.
CACTCCGTTTGAGGGAAGTGACTTCATCTTGGAAGAGATTGAAGCATACTTGGCTAGTGATTATGTTCCATGGGAAATTGATCACGCTCCAATTGACATCGAGGGGGACATACTTCTCATTGAAAATGCTTAAAGATGATCACTCATCAACCCCTCACAGTGATGCAATTCGAGAAGAGATTAATCACCATGAGATTAATCCGGAGGGAGATATTCTTATTCTTGAGAAGTTGTTAAATCGGGACACTTCTCCTCCACTCCCTCCCGTTGAACTTCATAACAAGGAAGTCAAGTCGGTTGAGAAAAGCTGAAGAATTTCTGAAGTTGAACTTAAGGACTTACACCATCCTCAAGTATGCATTTCTTGAGGGTGATGATAAATTACCCGTCATTATTGCTCGAGATTTGAGTAAAGATGAAAAGCTGCTCTCATAAAGGTCTTGAAGTCACACAAGCAAGCAATTGCTTGGAAACTCTCCGACATTAAGGGTATCAACCCCGAGTTTTGTACTCACAAAATCTTGATGGAGGATGACTTCAAACCAGCAGTTCAACATCAGAGAAAGGTGAATCCAAAAATCCATGATGTTATCAAACAAGAGGTTATCAAACTTCTTGATGCAGGATTGATTTACCCATCTCGATAGTCCTTGGGTTAGCAGATTCATTGTGTTCCAAAAAGGTGGCATAGCTGTTGTCAAAATGAAGAAAAGAGTTAATTCCAACTCGATTGGTTACGGGATGGCGTGTGTGCATTGACTATCGTAAGTTGAATGCGCCACCAGTAGACCATTTTTCCTACCCTTCATGGATCCGGATGCTTGAGAGATTAGCGAGGAACGAATACTATTGTTTCCTTGATGCTTTCTCGGGTTACTTCAGATCCCCATTGATCCACGGAGATCAAGAGAAGACCATTCACCACCCATACGGAACTTTTGCCTACAAACGTATGCCTTTTGGCTTATGTAATGCTCCTGGCACATTCCAACGATGTATGATGGCCATATTCCACGACATGATCGGGGAGACAATGGAGGTGTTTATGGATGACTTCTCGGTCATTGGGGATTCATTTCAGACATGTCTCTCCCATTTAGACAAAATGCTTAAAAGATGTGAAGACACCAATCTCTGTCTAAATTGGGAGAAGAGCCACTTTATGGTCAAACAAGGCATAGTCCTTGGCCATAAAATTTCAAGGAACGGGATTGAGGTAGATAGAGCAAAAGTCGATGTTATTGCTAAACTACCTCATCCTACTACCGTCAAAGGTATTAGGAGTTTCCTTGGTCATGCCGGGTTTTATGTGATTCATACAAGATTTTTCTAAAATCGCTCGGCCTATGACCCATCTTCTTGAAAAGATGCTCCTTTTATCTTCTCTCTGAGTGCGTGAAGCTTTTGAAACACTAAAGAAAAGCTTTGGAAGCACCCATTCTAGTTGCCCCAGGATTTACCCTTTGAGCTCGTGTGCGATGCAAGTGATTTTGCTATCGGTGCAGTCTTGGGGCAACGTAAAACCAAGCATTTTCAGCCTATCCACTACGCGAGCAAGACTATGGCTGTCAAACCCATTACACCACTACAGAAAAAGAACTATTAGCTGTGGTGTATGCATTTGAGAAGTTTCGGCCATACCTCATCTTGACCAAATGCGTGGTGTATACGGATCCACTCGTCTCAAATATCTCTTTGCAAAACAAGATGCAAAGCCGAGATTGCTCCGTTGGGTTCCTCTCTAGAATTTGATATCATTATCGTGATAAAAGGAGCAGGCGATCATATCATCGATTAGAAAACCCTCCCAATGTGTTAGAAAAAGGAAATAAATGAAACATTTCCTCTCGAGACACTCAATGCGGTTTCTTTTAGTGGAGACTCTACTACCCCATGGTTTCTGACTTGAAATTACCATGCGGGTAACTTCATAGTGAAAGGGATGTCGACCTTGAAGAACAAATTCTTCAAGGATGTTAAACATTACTACGGGACGACCCCTACTTGTTTAAAATTTGCGCGGATCAAGTCATCGGGCGATGTGTGTATGGTCGGTATTGACATTCTCAAAAGCTTGCCATTCGGACCTCTTGGGGGACATCATAGCCATACACCGAAGGTGTTTGATTCAGGATTCTATTGGCCCACAATTTACAAGGATGCCGAATTTGTCAAAGCCGTGATGCTTGTCAGCGTCAGGGAATATCTCACAAAGAAATGAAATGCCGCAAAACACCATTCAAGTGTGTGAGATCTTTGACATCTGGGGCATTGACTTTATGGGGCCATTTCCTTCTTCTCGCGGTAATAAGTACATACTCGTGGCCGTTGACTACTTGTCAAAATGGGTTGAAGCTAAGGCTTTGCCTACCAACGATGCCCGAGTTGTTGTGAAATTCTTGAAATCTCTCTTTGCTAGGTTTGGAACTCCGCGAGCCATAATCGGTGATCGTGGTGCGCATTTCTGCAATGACCAGGTTTGAAAGAGTCATGCGAAGTATGGTGTAACTCACCGTCTCTATCTGCGTACCACCCCAAACTAGTAGGCAAGTGGAAGTTTCCAACCGAGTTAAAGAATTCTTGAGAGGACGGTTGGCGAAAACGTGCCTCTTGGTCGAATAAGCTAGATGGCCTTTCGGGCCTTCCGTGCAGCTTATAAAACACCCATCGGGTGTACTCCATACAAGCTTGTATGCGGAAGGCGTGTCATCTGCCGGTTGAGCTAGAGCACAAGGCATACTGGGCCTTGAAACATGCAAACTTCGATATTCAGACAGTTGGTGATCACCGGAAAGTTCAAATGAATGAATTAAATGAACTCCGTGATCAAGCATCCGAGAACTCTTTGATCTATAAAGAAAAGACAAAGAAGATTCATGACGCAAAGATCAAAAACCGCGTTTTCAACGTTGGTGATCGAGTCCTTCTTTTCAATTCAAGATTGAAGATTTTTCGGGGAAAGCTTAAGTCCGTTGGTGCGGACCATTCACCATCAAAAGTATTATCCATATAGAACCATTGAGTTATCTCAACCCGATGGTCCAAACTTTAAAGTGAATGGTCATCGATTGAAGCATTATTTTGGAGAGGACATTCCTCACTGTGATTGTCCGGATCTACAAACTTTCCCCATGAACCAATGAATCGGGGGATCGAGTCAAGCTAGCGACTTCGGGAATCAAAAATAGAAGATGCTACATGGGTTTTCACCCGTGTGTACCACCCTAGTGTGGGGGGGTTGCCCCACATGTTGTGTATATATAAAGTTTTTTAAAAAAATCCTTGCTAAATAATGGCGTAGTATTTCCCTTTTACGTTCTCGGTTTAAATAACCGTAGGTACTTTGAATATTGAGGGCAATATTCATTTCTAAGTGTGGGGGAATTCTCACGAATTTTATCATGTAATTATACGCCCTAATTCCCCATTTTTGGCCAAAATTTTTGGAGTAAGTGTTTACACTTAGTCATCTTATGGTTATCGGTCCGCTTGTCTAATAAACAAAAGGATTGGCTAATCCGAGAGCAAAGCGGCTCTTGTAAAGATATCTCAAATCCGTTGACGGCTTGCAATTTGCCCAAAATTGTATGGTATTGAGCTCACCATATCCTTAAAAGTGAAGAGTTGGCTAGCCCGCAAGTTTATGGCTTGTGGTAAAGTCAGTGGAAAAACCATAATTGGTAATCGACTCACCAAAGATAATATTATCTAAGAGTTGGCTAGTCCGAAACAAGCGACTACGGTAAAGACAAATCAAATCCGTTGGAAGGCGGTGATTTGCTCAAAATCATTTGGTTATCGGTGTACGAAGGTTCTTACTTGAACTGAAACATTTGGCTACTCCAGAAGTAATGGCTTTTGGTAAAGAGATGAAATCCATTAATTTTTCTCAAAACATTGCTAGGGACTAGCAATATCTTAGCGTGGGGGATTGATGAGTGTCTAAATACTCATCATTTTTTCCTAAATTAAACGCAAAAACATCGAAAACACTCAGAAATGAATAAAAATGATAAAAATATCACAAATAAGTGTTTTATGTGTTTTAAATGCAAAAATATCAAAATCGGTGAAAATATCAAGTTTGCATAATTGGCGGTTTTAGTCCCCCAAGTTTCAAAAGTTGTCAAAAACAGTACCTGGTAAAACAAAATAAAGAAAAATGTTATTCAAGGTCCATGAAATATTCTAAGTTGTCAAAAATGGTCCTTGAATAAATCTTTTGTCAAAAATGATAAGGTCCCTCAAGTTTCAAAAATGTCAAGTTTGGTCCCTGGAAATTTGAAAATGTCAAAACTGGTCCTTGTACTATTGAAGGTTGTCAGTTTTAGTCCTTGTGACATTTGATAAAATGGCGGGAATGGTCCTTCAAAATTTGAAATTACAAACTAGTCCTTGTATTTTAAAACCTTTTGACCCCTTTGCCATTTGGTCCCCACTTAGCTAAGTGAGCCCCATGTCAAAACCCTTTGACCTCCCATTTTGGACCCCAAGTCAAACCTTTATCGCCCATCGCACTCCTGCTTATCCTCTCCCCCTTTGTTTCTGCAAACCTCAACATATCCTCACATCACCTCCACCACTCCCTGTCATCACAAATACTCCACATTAAATGCCCCCCCACCACTAGCTATCATAGAGCCACAAGTCAAAATAGGTTTTCCGCCAAATTGATAAAAACGGCCAAAATGTGCAAAACTCATCCATTGGTCAAAGTGAGAGGTGGGATTGGCTCGGAAACGACAGTGGGAGTCAATGGAAGTATAAAAAGAGGAAGAGAAGAAGAGAAAGGCGTGGTTAGCTTTTAAATTAATGTATGTCGTTTTTCCTTAAAGTATCTTAATTAGTTTTCAACTGTGTAATTTCAAGCTTTCATGTATTGAACTTAAGTAATTTAATCATTATAATCTGTTTTGAGCCTTAATTCAAAGTTTAGTTAAGTTTTAAATTTCATGGTTCCTTGTTTCAAGTTTAAATATCAAACTGCATTATCCAAGCTTCAACAAGCTTATTTTTAAGTTCAAATAAGCTCATTGAAGCTTATTATAGCTTTTAGTGAGTTTATCAGCGGTGCAAGCAAGGTTTGGTTTTGGTCAACATAAGTCAACTGTAAGTTCAAACAGGCATGGAGATGGTAACGAGGGTGTTGCAGAGAGATGGATTTGGGTTGGATTTGATATAGAATAGTGGATTTGGGTTACGTTTAAGGCTGCACTAACAGGGGACATTTGTGAGCTTATTTTCTCTTTTTCCTTTTATATGCAGTTTTCATATTGTACTTCTATTTTTGTCATTAAATAGCTTAGATAAGTTTACTTAGTAGTAATTAGGACACTAGAGTTAGTGTAAATGGTTAAATGAGTTAAATAAGTAACTGGTTAGTTTAAAATTTGCTAACATCTCTAAAGTGGTGTTTGGTACAGCTAGTTTGTTTAAGCTTGAGTTGTTGTTTATGCTTAAAACCTGCTTACTTAGTCTCAATATAGGTCCTTTGAATCATTTGAGTCAGTTAATTGTTCATTAGAATGCTCCAAGTCAAAATTTCTCTAAACTGTCTTAATGTGCCTATCTGTTGGATCTTAAGAAAACCAAAAACTTGTTTCATGCTTAGAAATTATTAGAGTAAGCTTGCAGTAGTTTTATTATACCATTAAACATCATATTAAGTCAACAAATTAGGATTAAAGTTCAAGAAAGTCAATTATATCATAATTTGTCAAAAGTCAAAAAACAAAAGGCAGTTTTTGGCAGTAGAAGGAATTTTCATGGGCTCATTCTTGGACCAAATCAAATGAAACTCTGGGTTTTTAAAGTTCAACAGGTCTACTTTCTTATTGTTATTTTAGTAGATTTTTAGTAATTTTTATAAGCTCTACATAAGCTTGTCAAACGGGCTCAGTTGCCTGTTCACCCAAACTTCAGTCAAAGCGAGTGTTTCTCGGCTTTGTGGCCCTTGCACATTGCTGGTTGAGCTCAACTAGGTCTCATCTTTAGCTTATAGTTAGCCACCCAGGTCCTCTTGAGGTTCCAATTTGTGGTTTTCAATTTCAGCTTATTGTGTGGCTTATTGCTTGGCTTAAAGTAGTACCACTCACCCTTGTTTTTAGCACTAATCTCAAATAAGCCAAATCTGTGCATTGTGTAAATCAGAGGTTTAAGCTAGTTGAAACCTGTTGCATTTTGGTACTTATAGCATATTATAGCTTCTGTTACAGGTTGGTGGTTTTTGCTTTTCATTTAGCTTATTTAAGTGCTTATTTCATAAGCACCTTGCATATGATTCCATATTCCTACACATAACCACATGTTTTTCTATTTTTCTTAGATTCATAACATTATTTTAGAGTTTTCCTGAAATTTTCATAATTTTCCAACACTTTGTTGCTATTTTCTTAATTTAAAACAATTTTTAGGATTATTTAAATAGCTTTTAATACAATTAAATCAGAAAAAGTTCAAAAAAATAATTTTTCATTTTTATTAAGTTAAGATAAATATAAAAAGTAAAAAGTAATTTTCAGATTTTCATAGTTTATTTTGTAATTTTTAGTAATTTAATTAGTTTTTAATAGTTTAAAATACATAAAAAATAGAAAAATAATCAGAAAAATATAAAAATAGTTTTGAAAATTCTCTTTTGTTATTTTAGATTTTTCCAAGTCTTAATTTTATTTTTCTAGGTTTATTTCCTATTTTCTTGTAATTTAGGTTATTATTTAATAGTTAAAAATAGTTTTTAATTAATAATAATTAATTAAATAGTTATAAAAATAATTTTCTTTTTCTAAAAATTTTCTTGTATCATTAGGTTTGTAAAAATATCATTTTCATATTTTTAGGATTAATATTGTGTAAGTTTCAGCGTTTTATTTTATGCGTCGCGTAGTTTTAAGTTAAGTTTTATAAAAACAGAAAAATCAAAAACATCAGTATAAAATTAGTGATAGCGTTTATTTAAGATAGTTTAACTTTTTAATTTCCTTTAATTTTCATTTTAGTCCCTGTAATTTATAAAATAACTCAAAACCCTATTTGATCACTATCCTTAGTGATCATTCGACATCTGATTGTGTTAAACACCAGTCATCCTCTGTGGGACTTAACGACCTGGGAATCCACTGTATTCTCCTGATCTAAATTGCATTTGGTGTTTGAGCTATTTTAAGTTTCTTACGGTTGGTCATTCACAAGTGATCAGCTCGCGTGAGAAAACTTGACGGTTTTACACCAATCACTAAGTCACCTTAATTTCAAAACAATCAATAAACGTGGGGAGCAACTTATTGAGAGGGTTACCTTCTAAGGTTTTGAGTGTAAAGAACTTTGTGTGGCTTGTCAGAAAGGAAAACAACATAGAGCCTCTTGTAAGACCAAGGCTATGTAAACACCATTACACAACCAACTGTTTATGCTTCATAGGGACTTATTTGGCCCTACCTGTTAAAAGTTTGAACAATAAGCGGTATTGTCTAGTAATACTGATGATTATAGTAGATTTTCATGGGTATACTTTTTAGCTGCTAAGAGTGAAACTAGTGAGATCCTTAAGAGTTTCATTACTAAGATAGAAAATCAAGTAAACCATAAGGTCAAAGTAATCAGATGTGATAATGGGCCGAGTTTAAAATGATGTGATGAATCGGTTACGTGTGGCTAAAGGTATAGAAAGGCAGTTTAGTGTTGCTAGAACACCACAGAATGGTGTAGCTAAAAGGAAAATAGAACACTAATTGGCTAGAACAATGTTGTCGAGAATCTAAGTTACCAACTACCTTTTGGCTGAAGTTGTAGGAACGCATGTTATGTGCTTGAATAGAAGCAAGGTAGTGAAGCCTCATAACAAGACCCCTATGAGCTGTTACATGATAGGAAGCCTATGATTGCATTTCTAAAACCTTTTGGGTGTCCGTGCTTATCTTGAATACCATAGACTACCTAGGCAAATTTTAAAAAAAAAGCAGATGATGGATACTTTCTTGGCTATTCTTCCAATAGCAAAGCCTTTAGAGTATAGTATAGGAGGACCAAAATTGTTGAAGAAAACTTGCATGTTAAGTTTATTGAAGAGACTCCTAGTGTTGAGACAAAAGGACTGATGAGGTACATTTTAAGATTGATATGCTAACCAAATCTATGGATTATGAGCCTATCTTTGCAGGTACATCCACTAATATTGATGCAGTACTCAAAAGGATTCGAAGAGAAGCAAATTCTAAGGAAGCTGATTCTTCAAAGGAGTTCTATTTGATTGAGAAGTGGAAAAGCTGGTCTGTCTCACCCATCATTGAAAAGAAGAGTCCCTTGATGATGATTTAGATTCTAGAAGCAAGGGTGATCATCATCAAGATAAGGAAGAGTTGTTGCAAGATAACTTCGGTGTTGGTAGATGAAATTGAAAAAGAAGAAAAATTCGAAAGCAGCACTAAGCATAATGAAAGCACGCTAAGCCGAATTTCTACCACTGCTAGTACAAGTGCAACCCGGCTGCAGATTCGATAGCAGTACTTTCTTTGGACCTTTGCTAAGACACTATTTGGTGAAGATGAGTATCCAACCGAAGATCCGTGACATGCACGATTTAGAAGAAAGGGATACTCTAACTGATGATGAGAATCTTGATGACTATTTCAATGATGCAGATTTTACAAATTTGGAAACAGTCATCACAAAGAGTCCAATTCCTACTACCAGAGTTCATAAGAATCATCCCAAAGAGCAAATTCTTGGAAATCGAGATACTGGGATTCAAACAAGAAGCTGAGCTTTGAACAATCAAACCTTTTGAACAAGGTTTCTTTGCGGATCATAAAGGGCATAAAAGGAAATAGTCATAAAGATGCGCAAAATTGTTATGTTTACTGTTTT